>JAEOAD010002470.1:3830000-4282500 GCA_036365145.1 Orientallactaga sibirica
CTAAAACCTATACTTCCTGTAAGTTAATATAAACCAAAATTAGATTATATATTATGTATAGACATAACCTGTCTTCTTGCTAGCAAATTTTATAGTAAAGGGCTCAGATATTTTCCAAAAAGAATTTTCACTTTAACCATTCTTGTATACATTCTAATAAAAGTACTACTTTTCACATATATACCATATAACCCACATCCCAGGCTACTGACTATGAATAACCCATCAACATAATGATATTATGTTTAATTTCAGTTCTTGGGACTTCATCTATTATGTTAATCTACATGTTTACCCAAACCTCAATTATTGGTCTCACTAATATCCTATGAATATGTTATGATAAAAATCAAAATTTACAACTGAAAAAAGGCTTAGCAATTAAGCTGCTTGCCCGGGAAGCCTAAGGACCTAGGTTCAATTCCCCAGATCCCATGTAAGCCAAATGCACATGGCACATGAATGTCAAGTTTGTTTGCAGTGGCTATAGGCCCTAGCACACCCATTCTGTCCCTCTCCCCCTCTCTCTCTGTTTCTCTCTCTCATAAATAAAAATAAAGTTTTTAAAAAAGCAAAGTTCGGGCTGGAGAGATGGCTTAGTGGCTAAGGCGCCTGCCTGCTAAGCCTAAGAACGCTGGTTCCAATGTCCAGCGGTTCCAATCTTCAGGTCCCACGTTTAGCCAGATGCAAAGTGAGGCAAGTGCGCAATGCTGCACTTGCCCACAAGGGGCGCACACATCTGGATTTCGTTCACAGCAGCTGAGAGACAGCTGGCATGCCCATCTCTGTCTCCCTCTCCCTCTCTGTCTGTCTCTCTCTGTCTCTCTCTCCAAAAATAAATAAAAAATAATAATAATAAAAAATTATTTTAAAAAAGCAAAGTTGGGCTGGAGAGATGGCTTAGCGGTTAAGGCGCCTGCCTGCTAAGCCTAAGAACTGGGTTCCAATCTCCAGGTGCCACGTTTAGCCAGATGCAGTGAGGCAAGGGCGCAATGCCGCACTTGCCCACAAGGGGGTGCACACATCTGGATTTCGTTCACAGCAGCTGAGAGACTGCTGGCGCTCCCATCTCTGTCTCCCTCTCCCTCTCTGTCTGTCTCTCTCTGTGTCTCTCTCCAAAAATAAATAAAAAAAAACAATTAAAAAATAAAAAAAAAAATAAAGTTTAGGCCAGATGGGGTGCACTTCTGCAATGCTGGTACTCCGGAAGTTAAGGCAAAAGAATATGGAGTTCATGATATCCTCAACTACATAACAAGTTTGAGGCCAGCCTGGGCTATATGAGACCCTGTCCTCCTATCTCATAACAAAAATAAAACATTCAAATTTAATGTAGCTCATAGTCATCTGACAGACTTTAAATTTTTGACTAATTTATGGAGCAAGACAATCATTGTCATTCACATGATTTGCCAGTATAGCCTATGCAGATGAACACCTCAAATCTTTAACTACATAGTTAAATTTAAAAAGCAAACATAAGCTGGTTGTGGTGGCGCACACCTTTAATCCCAGCACTCAGGAGGCAGAGGTAGGTGGTTTGCCATGAGTTCGAGGCCACCCTGAGAATACAGAGTGAATTCCAGGTCAGCCTGTGCTACAGTGAGACCCTACCTCAAAAACAACAGCAAAAAAAAAAAAAAAAAAAAAAAAAAAAAGCAAACAGATGTTTTTAAACACTAAAACACTATGGAATATTTAATTATTTTTTATTTTTATTTTGCAAGTTTAAAATGTTTTTATGGCCAATTAACCAATAAAATCTGTGTTGAAATAAGGTAGATATTAGTGAGACTCTGACTTCCATCTACTGCTCTGAAACACAGAGAACTAAAAAATAACAGGTCCTCAGTATCTTATATTCAGCTGAATGAATTCCTAAATCTCAAGTATTTAAAAGTAGAATTATTATATATATATTGAATGTAAGTTATTACATACTAGGGAGAAAAGATTCTGACTTTAATACCCTGTAGGTATTTTTTTTTTAAAGCATCAGCACTGAAGGGAAAGAAAAAAAAAAGCACTTTAGTTATAATTCACCATTTTTTCCTTATTCATTGCCCTCAAATAGTAGGAGATATTTTAAAAATTGTATTTTGAGAATAACAATGTATTCCCATATAGTTTATAAGCTTAGTTTTGAAAAAAAATATTACAACTAAATCCAAGATAATACAGCTTATTTAAATCTATAATTGGGCTGAGGTGGTTGCTCAGTGGGTAAAATACTTGCTTCAAAACAAGAGAATCTCAATTCAATAAGCAGCACCTGAGCACCTGGGGTTGCACTTGTTCTTAAGTTAGGGATGCCTCTAGCAAAGGGTCCTTGGTACTAACTGGTGAGCTCATCCACCTGAATGGGTGGGCTCCATTTTCAGTGAGAGACTCAAGCATAAAGTACAAAGTGACTGAAGAGACACCCGATGTTTACCTCTTGCTCCTCCTTGCAAGAGCACTTGCATGTTCACCCACATGCAGAAAAACACACACACACACACACACACACACACAACTACTTTTGTTGTTGTTGTTGTTTTTTGGTTTTTGGAGTTAGGGTCTCACTCTGGGCCAGGCTGACCTGGAATTAACTATGTAGTCTCAGGGTGGCCTCGAACTCATGACGCTCGTCCTACCTCTGCCTCCCGAGTGCTGGGATTAAAGGCGTGTGCCACCATGCCCAGCTCATTTTTTTTAATTTACAAGCCTTTTAGGATGTAAACATTAAATCCATTGAAATAGAATTAAACCAGGAGTGGTAGTGAAGGTCTTTAGTCCCAGCACTCTGAAAGCTGAGGTAGGAGGAACACTGAGATCCAGGCCACGCTGAGTGTGTATAGTGAATTCCATGTCAGCCTGAGCTAGAGCAAAACCCTATCTCAACAAAAGTAAAAAAAATAATAATAGTAATTAGAAAATTGAATTATCTGAATGTTATTTTGTAAATAAATACAGTAAGAATGATGTTCATCACTGAAAATTGTACTGACATAGCAGAAGCTATACACACCATAATATAACTGGAAATAGAGATTTGCAAAACAAAACAGAGATAGAAGAGTCTTCCATGTGCTAAACAATGAAGTGAGACAGAGTATGGGACAGCAAAGTTAAGAATGGGAACATTAAAGTCTTTATATATTTTGATACAAGCTACTTATATTAGGAGATAAATGCATATATCCCTGGCTAACAAACAAGTCATTGGACATGACCATAGAATGTAACTATAGAACAATTCCATCCTAGAAAAATACAGGCTTTTTTTTTTCCATTTTATTAGCTATCATGAAATATGTTCTTTCTCATATTTTAGAAATATTCATTAATAATTATTTAATATCATATGAGAATATATTAGCAGTCAATGAACATAGAATAATAATAAGCCACTTAGATTAATTTCAAAAGGCATGTGATTTTTCAGATATTTCACATAAAATTTCAGTGATTGTGAATTAAAATTGTGCTATGTGTTTTTTTACAAATATAATGTCCTATTATTCTCCACTACGCTGGAAATTTTTGTTGTTGTTTATAATAATTATTAATTACAACCTCCCAAAATTGTCTAATTACATTCATATCAATACCTAAAAGTTACATTTACTTGTTTATTGAAATGTATATTTTATGTGGTAGAGCACATTATTGTTATGGAATTTTCTTTGCATCATCTACACGAAACTACTGCCTCATGTTAAAAAATAGTTTTTTTTTTTTTTTTTTTGCATTAATAAAACACACATTTTAAGTTACCAATTGGAGTGAAGTAAGCTGCCAATAATTTTTTTCATCATACTTCCTTACTTTTAATTTTATGTATTAGTACAGTCATAACCATGTTAGGATAGGAATGCTATTCTAAGTGACTCAGCTGGAGAGATACCTGAGGATCATGCCTTTGCTTCACGTCCTCAGTAGTGTGTTCACTGCCATGCAGGTGTGTAACTTAACTCTTTATATAAACATTTTGATTTATTGTCAGCCTTGAGGTTTGTGCTTCTTCCTGAAACATAAAAAAATACCTCCTATACATGAACCTGCATGAGGTAGGCTTTTTCCTAACTAATAAAGTTGGGTGCACTCTATTATTTTATTTTTGTTGAAAGCATTATGTAAATACAACAAAAATATATCATGGAAAAATAAATTGTCACATACAACAACAAAACAGCAAGATTAGGGCTGGAGAGATGGCTTAGCAGTTAAGGCACCTGCCTCCTAAGCCTAAGAACTCTAGTTCCAATCTCCAGCGGTTCCAATCTCCAGGTCCCACGTTGAGCCAGATGCAAAGGGGCGCAGTGCCGCACTTGGCCACAAGGGGGGCGCACACATCTGGATTTCGTTCGCAGCAGCTGAGAGGCTGCTGGCACGCCCAGCTCTATCTGTCTTTCTCTCCCTCTCTCTCTCTCTGTGTCTCTCTCCCCCCTCAAAAAAAAAAAAAAAAAAAAAGCAAGATTAAAATGTATGTCACCTTGAAACACTATGAGTTTGAGCATGAATGATTACAAAGTGTGAAATATACTGAAAATCAACTTTCCACCATAAACTCTGCTCACTCAAAAATGGGGACTAGGGATGGAATGATGGCTTAGCAGTTAAGGTGCTTGCCTATGAAGCTAAGGATCCAGGTTCAATTCCTCATTACCCACTTAAGCCATCTGTAGTGGCTAGAGGCCCTGGCATTCACCTTTACCCCCCCTCAAAATTAATAAATAAGATATAAAAAAATGACAACTCAAAAATTATTCTAAATTTTAAAAAAATATGATGACTTATTTAAATTATAATCACTTTCATAAAAAAATTAAAAGAACAGATAGTAAATTAATTGGGTTTTCATTTACAATGGAAGAAAATGTTACCTTACCTTCCTGTTCTTTAATGTTAAGTTGGAGTAAATACACAAGTTTTCACAAGACTTTAAAGCATTGAATACTTGTGTTTTATTATTTATTTATTTTTTTTTTTTAAACTTTTATCTGAGGGAGAGAGAGAGAAGAGAGAGAGAGAATGTGCACGCCAGGGCCTCTAGTCACTGCAAACAAACTCCAGACACATGTGCCACTTTTTGCATCTGGCTTATATGGGTCCTTGGGAATTCCTGGGTCCTTTGGCCTTGCAGGGAAGTGCCTCAACTGCTAATCCATCTCTCCACCTCTAATTATTTTGTTTTGTTTTGTCTTGTTCTGTTTTTCGAGGTAGGGTTTTACTCTAGTCCAGGCTTTAGGATTCTTCTGACTCAGCCTCCCACAGTGCTAGGAATTACAGGCACATACTCAATTTGTGTCTAGCTTCCCATGGGTGCTCAGATCCAAACTGTTGGTCCATAAGCTTCTGGAGCAAGCACTTGTGGCCACAGAACCGTCTTCCCAGCCCAAACTGAGTCTTATATTTTGCACATTAAAATCTATTTTTAAAAACTAAAGCACTTAATACATACTATAGACTAATTATTGCCTATTTACACCAATATCTTAGGAATAAGGTTGATCTCAAGGTGACCTTATGGCTTAAATACCTAGAAACAAGCATTAGACGTAACTATATTACACAGACAAGAAAATGAGGTGACACATTAAGCCATCATTCCCTTTGAGGGCTGTATTGACACACTGAATTATTTTTATCTTAATTAAAAATAATTGTGCTGTGTGTGTGTGCTTTTGTAGCCTTTAATTAATATCAGCTCTTCAAAACCAAAGTGGCAGCATAATAATACATTTATAATTTATAGTATAAATTGTGACTCCAGGGAAAACGCATTGCTAGAATTCCCTTGAAGCTCTCTGCTGATCTCATATTGCTGGTAAAAATGGGCAATCAGCCAAAGGTTGAACAACAACAAAAATATTATGTATGTTGTTTATTTTATTTACATATTGTGTCTTCTTCATCTGTACATCATCTTCTAACTGATAATTCCCTGGTGTGTGCATTGTATACGTTCCATCTTTTGTACATGGTATGTTGTTACATGTCATGATCAGCTAAATTTTCTAATTTGGACAGTCAAGTGAGTGTTAGCACTGAACCTCTCCTTATAACTTCCATGAGATTGCCTATAACTAGTTTAAGGAAAATAGCTGATTGCTATTGTAAGGCACACAATGACAATGGCAGGCTCCTCATTTACAATGGATGTCAATTTTTTCCCCTTCCTTCAATATCTTTATTCAGTCACTGCTTGATGACCAGTTTTTTTTTTAAACATAATAGGCAACTAACTCATTTATTTGTAATCTTGAAATACTTATGAACCTTGGATAAGGATTTTTCTTTTATTATTTTTCAATTTGGCTAAAATGCATTATGAGTTTACCAAAGAAATTGAAGTTAAAAGGGAAAATTCTAGTATCACTGATTCAGATAAAACCTATGAGGCTTTGCCTCTGGACAGTAACATTCTTTTTCTAATTAAAATAAAATCTAGCCAGATATGGTGGCATACTCCTTAACCCAGCACTCAGGAGACAGAGGTAGGGGGATTGCTGTGAGTTCAAGGCCAGCCTAAGGCTACATAGTGAAATCTCATGTGTATATGAGAGAGGTCAGTGTATTTAATTTTGAACAGAGTTTAAAGAATGGTTGGTAAAATGGTAAATTGTTTTTTTATTACTATTGTTCTTTACTTCTGAGAAAGTAAAATAATTCACAAGAATTACAATTTTATGTCTATATTGAAATTTCATACATATAAAAATGAATGTAAGCAATATATTTTAATTTTGAGGTATTATCAATGCTAACATTGGTTATTTTAACAGCTTTTGTAATCTTTAAAAGCTTTTAACAGTCATTAGTACATGATTATTTAATGACTTAACAATGTCTCACAATCATTATATATGTGATGAAAGACAATGAGGATTTACTGAAACTTTGTTATGTAAATTCTTTGTATGGCTTAAAGATAACAATAAGATATATCATGGAGATGCAGGATAGATCAGAGATCAGAAAACTGATTAGACTTTAATGTTTGTGTTGGTGTAAAGAATCAAATACAGAAGATTACATATGCCAGGCAAATACTCTTTTTAGATTAGTTCACCCCAGAAAAAATATCTTTTTAAAGTTTATTTACTAAGACAAAAAACTTTTCTATTTATAACAATTTTTCATCTATAACTATACCTATCTGTTTCTAATGTATGCATATGTATACACACAAACTATCCATATTTCTGTTTTTCTATATTTGTCAAAAATGGCTATTTTTATCATTTGTCACCCAAAGTCAATACCCAGGTACATTTTGGCCATTTAAAACATAGGTGCCAAACAATTAAGTTTCCCTCCACACATGTTCCTGGCTAAGGTCATACAAAGAAACATCTGTTCAAATTAACAAATTCAGGAAAATGTTGAACCTTTTATAGCTAGAAATTTATTATTAATACATGCAGCCAATAAATTGGTTTCAGAAATGATTATTATGTAAGGTAGCTTTCACAGACACATATATTAAAAAATAGATCATGCATTTTAGGATTACAAAATTCTTAGGTCCAGAGGTTCACAAGAATCTTACTCTGCATTTTGCAAAAGAATATTGGCTTAGTGTATATTATTACATTGTTCATGGTGACCATTTTATAAAACAACTATTGTGAATGAAAATGGATGATATATATTATTTTTTCTCTGAAAAGGTAGGTTGTACTTACTTTACTGATTTCTGATATGCCATTTTAAAATACTGGTATTAAGAGCTGGTATTTTTGCAGTATTTGGTATGTTAAGAATTGACTTAAACGTTTTCGTATACACTATGGTCAGGAATATAGATTTTATTATTGATTTAAAAAGTATTCCAACAGTCATATAGTCTGGGCACATATTGATATAGGTGCATCTACTAATCATCAATTTTATATAAATACTAAAAATGATTATGGAATAAAATTATATCAAAACAAATATAGGATAAGTTGGAATATTGTTATAAATAAACATACACAGCCACCACGACAATGACAGAAAGGAAAATATCCTGTGCTTCTTCAAAGATGAAATATCAAAAACAGTTACAATACATGCTGGGCCATTCTCACAGGACAAATGTAGTTCTGGTCAGTGAATTCCAGAATCAGATCATGTTTTGCTAATTAGGCACCATGAACTTTGGTATGTGACAGAGACTTCAAGTATTTATGGATTTCCTGTGTGTACGGTGTTTGAAGGCTTCCTTCATAGATTTTTCCGGATGGAAACATAATGTATTAACCTTTCCTTTTCTCAGTGACAGCCTTGAAGATAAAATTTCATCTGATTTATTATAATTAATCAATATTATGACATTAATAATGCAATAAATTCTGTTTTAAATTTCATATATAATATTTAGATGATATATATATTTTTTGGTTTTTTTTTCTAATTTTTTTTTATTATTTTTTTGGAGAGAGACACAGAGAGAGACAGAGAGAGAGAGAGAGGGAGAGGAAAACAGATGGGCGCACCAGCAGTGTCTCAGCTGCTGCGAAGGAAATCTAGATATGTGCGCCCCCTTGTGGTCAAGTGCAGCATTGCCCGCTTGCATCACTTTGCATCTGGCTAAACGTGGGACCTGGAGATTGGAACCGCTGGATATTGGAACCAGCGTTCTTAGGCTTAGGAGGCAGGCGCCTTAGCCCCTCTCTCCAGCCCCTTAGATGATATATTTTACTTTAAATTTTAAAAGTTTCAAAAATGGATGAATGGGAGCTGGAGAGATGGCTTAGCAGTTAAGGTACGTGCCTGCAAAGCCTAAGGACCCCGGTTCAATTCTCCAGGTTCCACGTAAGTCAGATGCACCTGGTGGCACATGCATCTGGAGTTCATTTGCAGTGGCTAGAAGCCCTGGCACGCCCATTCTCACTCTTTCACTCTATCTCTTTCTCTCTCCCTCTCTCTGTCTCCAATAAGCAAACAAATAAATAAATAAATAAAACTTTAAAAATTAAAAAAAAAAATGGATGAATGTTTTTCTTTGATTTGAGGCCATATTTTTTCATATAATTTATTGAGAAAAAAATAAATAATCTGTATATTTTTTTACTGATGACTTTGGTCACAGAGACATTCTTGGGACTGAGTACCCAGTTCTCTAAGATTTAATATTTTATATTACTCTAGCAAGCTACAGAAAACCCCACAAATGTCCCATGAAATGGCCCCCACCAAAAGTCTGAAGTACATGTATCATTGCCTCCATCCTGTTTTATCTGTTTTTAATCCTAATATCAATCTTTAAAGAATTGATTGAAGAAAAAAAGATTTTATATAAATGTGAAGAATAGAATATTATGGTATGTGTTTCAAATATTAAATGCCGATTGTCCAAAATTTAGAAATCTTTACTAATTCTTAGGTGACAGGAGAAAAATATAAATAGTACAATATTGACAATTTAGATTCTGTGTGAAAGCTTATTTGATACAGAATGGACCATTTTTAGCCATGTTGCCTCCACATACTGTAATTTGGGAAAAGTAATATTTTTGCAAGAGATTTATTGAGCTTTCCTTGAGATGAAAACAGTACTGTGAACACAGCAGGTACTTAATTTGGGGATGAGAGAGCAAGGAACCATCAGAGCACTAAAGTTTTTGGATTTTTCAAACTTCATTGACTATTTGATGGAAATATATATCAGATAATATAGTTTGTTTACTAGATAAGGATTTGAATGGATTTATATTTTATATATTTTATTTATATGCATCTTGTTTTTACTTAACATCATTATCAAATTTATTTTAAAAACACATATATTTGCACACTGACATATATGCATGCATCATGTTTAATTTTCTTGGTAATTCTTTGCTAGTAATGAGATTATATTCTTTTTAAAATAATAATGAAATAAAATGCATATTATATGAGAATAATCTGTTCTTAGTAGTAAATATTTATTTGTTTCATTTCATTATTTTGAAAAAAAAACAATATATTTTTAGGGAAATCCATTATGTTGTCATAATATTGATAAAAGACTAATTGTGGGTAGGTTGGTTTATTCTTGAAGTTGCACCTCTAGGAAACTGACACAAGAGGTTTTAAGACAACCTGAGCTCCATAAAGAGTTCTAGGACAGCCTAGGCCAGCTCATTTGACAAATAATAAAATAACTAAATGAATGAGTAAATAAATAATTGGAAGTATAAAAACATATATTTAAATCTCACTAAATGCATAAAGTATTCCAAAAGGCAGAATTGCAGAATTGTGAGTAAAGTTTTAGAATGTAATAAAATTCCCATCAGAATGAAAGTTCTTTGAAGTCTCCATAAGGATCCATATGCAGCGAACAATTCAAGCAAGAAATGTTACTAAGATGTAACATGCTGCATCTAAGCACAATTAATTTATTTACTCTTCAAAAATCCTTGCCCATCCAATTTCTATTGTAGCCACAGTCACTATGTCTGGTTATGTTAGTGAATCAATTTCAGACTGTAGTGGATTTTTAGGCTTACCAAGAAAAAAACAAAATTGCTCAATTACACTCTTGAAAGAGGCTTTGTTTGTCTTTGTGAATCATTACACTGGGCATTGGCCATTATTAGGAGAGAAAGGGAAGGGGACAGGGCTCATGCTTGTGACTAGGTCACATTAAAATAGCTACATGATTCATGGTATCACATATATCAGAGGAAAAAGAAAGAAAGTGGAAAAAAAAAGAAAAGGTAAACAGTAGCTTTGAACACTGATAACTTAATTATCCGCCACTATCAGTTTGGAAGGGCTTTTAAACATGTACAAATTGTTTACTGAATTTTCAGCTGGAGTGACAACAAAATTTTAAGTAAGGATAAAAATGCAGCAATCTTTCTTGAATGAAACTCTGACAGACTATGATGAATTACGTTATTATAGTTGCCCACATGACAGATATACTTGATCAGTGTTTTTTACTGGGAATCTTTGAGCTGACCCAGAGACAAAAGTTGAAAGGAAATGAAATCTAACTTGTAATCCTCAGTGTAATGCATCAGCAATTCTATATAAGTATTCAAGAGAACCTTATCAATTATGATGATGACAACAAACAGCACTTCTATAGTCTCATGATAGGACTTTTATTTTATTTTTTAAACTATTTAAGTGCCACATGAAAAGGGGCTGGAGAAATGTCTCAGCAGTTAAGATGTTTGCCTGAAAAGCCTAAGTACCTGGGTTTGATTCCTGAGTACCCATATAAAGCAGAAGCACAAGGTGACACATGCATATGGAGTTCTTTGAAGTGGCTAGAGACCCTGACACACCCATTCTCTCTCTCCCCCCTCATATAAATAAATAAATGCAATATTAAAAAGGTGGATAAAGATCACATTGAAGTTTTTTTTTTTTTTTTTTTTTTTATATCACATAAGTTGTCAAATTTAAGAATTATATTCAGCCAAAGTTTGTGTCATACAGTATTCACAAACATTGAGCAATACTAGAAGTATAAAAAGTCCTACTATTCAAGATTTTGCATTAAAATGGCAATACACTGGAAAGTAGTGCAAGAAAACTTGGAGTATGCTAAAATTCTAAAATACTTAAATTACCAAATAGAAAAGTCCTTTGGCACACTTAAAGAAATAACTATTGCTATTATTTCTGTATTTACATAGCCTTGTTTCTGTAAGAAAAAAAGTGGTCATGAATTCAAAGGCCTTGTCAAAATAGCTGTGTTAATTGTTAGGCCATTACTTCATGAATATACCTTTTGGGTTTTACAGTTTTAAATAAAGCACCATGCAGTGAGAAGGTTTTTGGTCATTATTTAGAAATTCATGGTAAAACATTAGATTTTATTGTCAGGCATATATTTTTTCATTTATTTTATTTAATATAATACAAACTAGATCATTGTAGGACCAGTTTTTTTTTTTTTTTTTTTTTTTAGGAATTACATTTTCTATAATTTATTTTTATTATGCCATGAGGCAATATATTTATAACTGCATGATTCCCAACATCTCCTTGTTTGTTTCTTCATATATTTGCTAGCAAGTTTTCTTAGCTGAAATGAGGAAAATAAGAATGTGTTTTTAATGTGCTGCCACTTTTGTCTGATATATATGATATATGATAATGTATAAAATGTATGAAATATCCAGATGGTATACAGCATGGAAGGTCTATCAAATAATTCACCACTACCACCTGGTCAAGATACTTATAAACTGAAGTTCAGTTGTGAAATATTATATACCCAAGTAATACAACCAATGACTCTGTTTTAGAGTCTATAAGCAATACTCTCCTGAATTTTACTACTTTTTCTAGATTGTAATATATTAGGTAATAATTGATATGTGTGACTAGATTGTATAGCAGTATTCAAAGAACAGATTATCAAGAGAATTCTGTTATCCATTGAGATGCTTATGATCAGTATTAAAGAACAGAAGAGACAATGCAATAGCTCAAAGAATTTTGACTATGAAGTTTGAATTTTTGTTAAAGATATGCACATGTATTCCTAACATACATATGAGTTCACAATGTCTTATGTAGAATCATTACTTTAGTGTAAATATGCTGATATGGTGGATAGGAGAATCCATGATTAACACAGTGACAGAAAAAGGTCATCCAACAAAGGGTCCTTTCTAATGCTGCCCTTTGGGACCACCTGAGGACTCTAATCACTTAAGTATCTAACACTTGGTATGGGGTAATGTGTGTGTGTGTGTGTGTGTGTGTGTGTGTGTGTGTGTGTGTGTGGACAGTAGTTTGAATAGATGGCCCCCAATATATTCAGTGTTTCATTTACTCTCTGTGTTTGGTCCTGTCAAAGCAGGACAGCTTTTTCTGCCATTATGAAACTTCCCCTAGATCTGTAAGCTTCAATAAGTAATATTCCTTCTTCCATATCTGTGCCTGGTCTGGAAGTTCAACTTAGCAAACTTGAAGCTGTCTGATTTTATATATTTTATTTGTTCCAAGTAGGGTCCCACTCTAGCCCAGGCTGACCTGAAATTATGGAATTTTGACTTGCCTCAATCTCACAGGGATCCTTCTACCTCTGCCACCTGAGTGCTGGGATTAAAGGCATACACCACCATACCTGGTGTGGTGGTTTGATTCAGGTGTTCCCTATAAACTTAAGTGTTCTGAATGCTAGTCTCCTCAGCTGACGGCAATTGGAAATTAAAGCCTCGTGGAGGTAGAGCATTGTTGGGGGAGGGCTTATGGGTATTATAACCAGTTTCCCCTTGCCAGTGTTTGGCATGCTTTCCGGTTGCTGTTGTCCACCTTATGTTGGCCAAAGGGTGATGTCCACCCTCTGCTCATGCCACCGTTTTTCCTGCCATCATGGAGCTTCCCCCTCGAGACTATAAGCCAAAATAAACCTCTTTTTTTTTTTTTTTTTTTCCCACAAGCTGCTTTTAGTCAGGTGATTTTGGCCAGGAATGCAAACCTGACTGCAACAGTAAAGTGGTACCGAGGAGTGGGATTGCTGCTACACACCTGACTGTGTGGCTTTGGCCTTTTGGAGCTGATTTTCAAGAGAAATGTGGAAGGATTTGAAACCTTGGCCTAAGAGATACCTTGCAGTGCTGTAAATACAGCTTGAAGGACTATTCTGGTCAGAGCTGAAAGACCTGAATGAAGTAAGAACTATGGACTGTGAGGTTTGGCTTATGAGGGTGAGAAAGAGCTTTACTTGGACTGGGCTAGCAGTTTGTGTGAGGCCTTACTGTTATGTCTCTATCCTGAGAAGATGTGCAGGGTTGCTTTGCATAGAAATGAACTGGTGTGAACAGAGGGATATGGCACAGAAAAAAAAAAAAAAATGAAATCTTTGGATGAACTCTACCCGTTCAGCTGAAGTTGAGAGATTACAACATTTGAGATTGGGCCAGCTGACCTGCACTGAGGCAACAGGAAGAATTCAGACTCTTTTGAAGGGACTTTGAATGCTGAAGGAGTGTCTTGTTCTTCAAAGTCTGATTTATCCCCCCTGGATTAACAAATTGGCACCCTAACTGGTATTATGGAGTATAATAAATGCCGGAAAGAGAGCGTCATTGAATTTGTAATGTGGTCTTGTGTTTTGGAAATGGCCATGGGCAGTGTGAAGCAGGTTTGCTGGATGCCTGCATGGAGATCCCATGGGGCCATGAGGATGGGCCGTGGGTTGTAGTGGAGACACAGTGGAGATGCTAGCGCCACAAGATGGCTTCTGAGGAAAGCTGCCTGTTCTGGATGAAGTTTTCCAGGACCGTGAGTATCCTAACTGGAGTGGCGGAATTGGAACTCCAGAGACTTGTTGCTGGTTAGAATTATCAGACTTGGGGATTGTCACTGACGAATTGTTGGATTGGAATTACAGAGTATGACGTTTGCCCTGGTTGTTTTAAATCTTGTAATGGTTGAATATTTCTTTGCTTTGTCCAGTGCCATCTTTTGCAGTGTGAATGTTTATTCTGTGCCATTATGGGTTTTGGGGGGATTATTTTTGGTTTTATGGCTCAGTTAAAAAACCTTGGAGTATGGGGATTGTTTGAACATCATTAGGATTGATAAACAATATGGGGACTTTTAAAGTTGGATGAATGCATTGCATTTTACATAATGTATGGTTATCACTTTATGGGGGCCAGTGGCAGAATTTGGTGGTTTGATTCAAGTGTTCTGAATGCTAGTCTTCCCAGCTGATGGCAATTGGAAATTAAAGCCTCGTGGAAGCGGTGTATTGTTGGGGGCAGGCTTATGGGCATTATAGCCAGCTTCCCCTTGTCAGTGTTTGGCATACTCTCTGGTTGCTGTTGACCAGAGGGTGATGTTCACCCTCTGTTCATGCCATCGTTTTTTCTGCCATGGTGCTTCCCCTCAAGCCTGTAAGCCAAAATAAACCTCTTTTTTTTCCCACAAGCTGGTTTTAGTCAGGTGATTTCTGCCAGGAACGCGAACCTGACTGCAACACCTGCTTTATTATTAACTTATATATTTTTCCCCCAGGTGTTTAGGATATCTAATCAAGTTGACATTATTATAGATGTTCATGACTATTTTATTTTTCACATCTTTTATTTTATGATTTATGACAATTGTTATTTAGAGGGTGTGACAATATACATCAACAACTACAAATTTAAAGGAAGCTTGGGATTTGGTATAAAAAAAAACTAAAGCATTTTATTTAAATATATTGTAGACATTGTATTATAGTATTTTAAGTATTTTTAGGTTTAGCAATCAGTATCATTAAACAAGTAGTAAAAATAGGTCAAAAATATATATTAAGGCTGGAATAATAGAGCTTAGTTGTTTAGGTGCTTTCCTATGGAGCCTAAGGACACAGGTTCAAGTCCCCAATACTCACAAAAGGCAGATGCACAAAGTAGTATATGCATCTGTAGTTTGTTTACAATGGCTGGAGGCCATGATACACCCATTCTTTCTCTTTATCTCCTTTTTTCTCTCTCTAAATAAATAAAGTAAATGTAAAAAGTTAAAAGGCTGTAATAATTGATTTTCAATCTTTAAACAAGTTATAGCTTAGCTCTAACCCACAGTCCCATTCAATTCAGTGCTAGGATTATAAGATTGGACTACCAGGAATAATTTCATCTATAACTTCTCTTAAATACAGTTTTGTTCTCTAGTCATATGATTCTTTAATGTGTATATTCCCATCTTTGTTTTATTTATTTTTAATGAGAAGCAACAGTGTTAGTGGAATAGTTATGGAGTTTGTAGAATCAGTCAGAGGAGGAAGAACAGAAACTTAAATGGTTAGGGTTCCTCACCAATGCACCAATATGTGGCAATAAACTAATATGATACAGGAATTGGGGTTCTTTTTGCCATGCACCAATAGATTCCAATTCACCATTTTGATACAAGAATTTGGAGGCACCACCAGATCTTATGAATTCAAAGAACTGAAATCCACAGACTTAGGATAAAGTTTAGAGCGACTTGAGTAGATTAAGAAACTAAAAGAGAAGAGATTATGAAGAGTTCCTACCCAAGAAAAGGCAGGAGAGAGTAAAGGCCATGGTACAGAGAGCTTCCACCCATGAGAAAGCAGGAGGGAGTAAAGCCGAATTAGACAGCCTAACTGGGGTCATTTGTAGGTTTTGAATACAGGGTGATCTACCCAGCCTTGATGCGATGTTCTGGGGGCTAAGCTAATCAACTACAATGCTAAATTCAGGTTTAATCCTTCCAAGAATCTTAATTCTAAGAATGGAGAATTCCTACCAGAGAGGAACTTAGATTGTTTATGGAAAAAGTAGACACAGGGAACTCCTTTAGCAGGTATCAGAGAAGAAGACGAATCCTTCTCTGTTCACTAGTAAAGTGAAAATTTCATGGGCAGGCTAAGCTATTCATTCCTACTTTTACTTTCAGGAGACCCAGTCATCCTAAATTGCCTAAATCCTTCCTCTGGAGAAACAACCCTAATTGTCCTTAGGGAATTGGGACAATGACTGATCTGGATTTTTTCCAGCACAGTCGGTCATTGGGTGGGAGCTTTTGGGAAACTTCTTCAGTGGGTCTATGGGCCCCAAAGGCACATTAGTATGGCATGGGAAGTTAGTCCCAGATAAAAACATTGAGGGGAAAGAATAAAAGCAAGGGGGTAAGGGATAGTGGGTAGGGGAAAGTGGGCACACAGCATACTGGAACACCTTCAGGTTCCCATTCTTATAGACTCTCAGGCTTGGAGTTCGATTGCAGATGGCCTGAGGTTGTTGCAGGACTCTTCAAGCATGAAATGACTGCAAGTGAGCAGAGATAAAGTGAAGTACAGCCCCTGAGTACACAAGTCTGAGAATTAGCAGAGATAATGTTGCAGTTACCTTTTCATTGCTGGTGAAAAGCACCAGACCAGAAGCAGCTTATGGTAGGAAAAGGTTTATTTTAGCTTATCACTTGCAGGAGAAATCCCATGATGGCAGGCAAAGGATGGTATGAGCAGAGCTTGGACACCTTCTGCCACAGCAGGTAGAAGCCGCAGCAAGAGGGTGAGCCAATCATCACTGTCAAAGTGGGGGTTACTAAACCTTAAGGTCCATCCATACTAACACACCTCCTCCAGTAAGGCTCCATCCCAAGTTGCTATCAGTTGGGGATCAAACATTCAGAACACATGAGTTGATTGGAGAGATCTCTTCCAAATCATCACAATTATTATAACCAGAAATGATAGGCATAATTCTCTTTTAAGATGGATATCTAGAAATCCATTTCTAAGGCTTTTCAACTAATGGCATAGTGGTAACTGGAATGCTCTAAGCCTGCTCCTATAGAGCTTGTGAAGTAGATGAAGCCTTAGCGGCATTTTGTGCCATCTGCGGGAATGAGTCAGGGTCATGCTAGCATGTGGATTCCCTCAAGAGGATCTTCTTCCCTGTCATGCTTCTCCTTCTGCACACTGTTCACTGGCTTAAGAGGTTGGAGTCTGATCTCTGGGTCTCCTAGTCTTCTCTGAAAAAGAACATGAGTGACTTTCCAGAGTTGTAGGACCATTAAGAATTGTCAGCTCATCTCCCGGACCTCCTGACTTGATGGGACAAGGACCAAACTATTGGTTCCCCTTTTTAGTTCTGATATCTCAAAATGGTGTTGACTTCCATATATGGTTATTAAGCATTCAAAAGTCCTCCAGCACTTGTTTCTGACTCTTTTGTAATTTTGTCCATATTCAGTCTAAAGTTGCGGGGAAGAACCGTGCATGCTAAGTGAATGGGCTGACTTGGACATGAGGGTTTCCTCCTTCCACTGCTGTTTGTTGGTTCTGCTTAGTTGAGCTGCTCTTTCACATGTAACTCTCAAAGTCAGGGGAAAGTCAAATTCAGAGACGATCTAAGTGATGTGAATAAGTTTGACATCTATTTAGAATGTGAGCAGGACCAAGTTATGGAACACTAACTTTCCAGTCTTAGTTCTATTTTCCATAACAAATGGTCAAAATGCAGCAACACTTGTTGAACTAGAAAATAAACATATAACAAATTAAAAAAAAATAATGTTGATGCTTGTATTTTAATTTGCAAAAATATCTTTATTGTTTCTTATTTTACATTTAACTCAAGCTTATTGTTTTTGGATTAAATTAATTATACTTTACTTGGCTTATATATAATATAATGAATATATATATATATATATATATAAATACTGAAATATTTTTCAATAATTATGAAATTAAAAATTTTATTTTATTCAATAAAATTAGACTGATAAAACAAATTTTATAACATAACAGATATAAAAATTGGCACAATGGCACTTATGCTACATTCCTTAAAGCTCCTTACTAAATAATAATTTATCAACCAAATTTAGTAAGAACAAAATACATTAAAAATATTAGTAAAAATAAAGTAGGAAGGTAAAACAAGGGGAAATATTTCCAGCTTACATTTGAGTTATACTATATAGGTAAGGTTTTCATCTTAATAATTTCTGTTATATATATATATATGTGTGTGTGTGTGTGTGTGTGTGTGTGTGTGTGTATAAACTAATTTTAGTCAGAACACAATGAATGATATTTTAATGAAGATTTATTCATACCCATACATTACTTAGAATGCATATAAGTTGTCACCATGGCATTTTGGATATAAAGTGTCCCCCATAGTTTTGAGTGTTGTCAGTATCAGTTAATCCTCATACTCAATCCCCAGCTGGCGAGATTACTGGAGGAAGTGTGTCATGCCAGGCTTGGAGGATGGACTTTGAGGTTTATTTGCCAGTACCAAGATGACTTCTTCCCTGATATTATACAATTCCTTGCTCTTGCCATGCTTTTTTTGGCCATGATGAAACTAATGCTCACAATTGAAAGCCAGAAATAAACCCTTTCTTACTATCAAATGTTTTTTTTTTTTTTTTTTTTTTTTTTTCCCAGTAGTGAAATAGTCACTGATCACGTCAAACACATCAATTAGACAATAGTCTTCCATCATAGAATCTTGATTAACATATTAGTCTTTGTAACTCCAGGACTTCACATGTTTGGTACATGTGTCTAGCTATCACATGTACAGATTTATATAAAAGTTGCTTAAGATAACCTCAAAACATAAGAAAATGAACAAATATATTTGTATCTTGAGGGCAGTTGAAGAGATGTTAAATTTAAGACACAATCCATGTATGTGATTAAAATTAAATTGTCTAAAATTGTACAGTTTACCTGAGTTTTTGGAGTTATAGACATCTTCTGAAATTTGCATTAGATATAATTCACACATTTCCCTACATGCCTAATTATGAAAAGTACTTTGAGATGATCTAAACAAAGTATCTTTGATCCCTAACAGGAGAAAAGGAAAGTACAATGATGTGAATTTCAAAACTGTCTTAATGAGCACCTCAACAAGGGGCTTAAAAGAGAGAATAATATGTATAGTCTTATATACCCTCTGAATATATATGAATATTATTTCACTGACTAGTCAAAATACTATAATTAGCAAATTACATATTATTAGAATTCTTTTTTTTTGTTTTTCCTTCTAAAAAACCAGTGCTAGAGGTAAGAAAATTATAGTCCTTTATAGAAAGACTTTGCTGATCCTTGTTTTTTTCCCCAGCATGTTTTAATTAACATGTATTCTATGAAGTGAAAGACAGCTTAGCTATATCTAAGCAAGTTACTTGCCCAAACTTTTTAACAAAGAATACTTGGAAAAAACAACCCTATTTCTATTTCTGGTTACTTTGTCATCTACATAGCCAGAGTCCAAACCAGAGGCTAAATACTGGAGATTCCAGCATATGAGGTCCATCAGAAATTTCCAAACAAATAAGTAATGTTTTAAAAGGGGAAAAATTTTAATTAAAATGGTCGTTTTTGCCTCTGATAGCCAATAAAATTCTGAGCAAAGAGAAGACAAAGTGTATTACCATACTTAAATTCAGCTATACTACTAAGTCATATTAAAAAAAAAAAAAAAAAGAACCAGCATGACATTGTAAATAAGCCATCACATATTCCAGTGAAACAGAAAACTCAGAAATGTACCCACACAGCTACTGCCCCTAACTTCTTATGAAATGCACAGTTGAGAAAGCACTTCCTTTTTACCATGTTTTTTTGGGAAAAAATGGATATATCCACATGTAAAAGAATGAAAGTAGATTTCTAACCCTGCAACCTATTAAAAAAAAATTGACTCTAGATAAAGTCCAAATGAAGGATCTTAATGTAAGAATTTCTGAGACAGCTAGAGAAAACAAGTGGGAGAAAGACTCAAAGTCATTGGTAAGGCCTTTCTTTGTAGGGCTTCAGTAGCTCAAGAAATAAGGCCAGTAATCAATTAGTGGGACTACAAGAAATTGTAAAGTTTCTGTATATCAAAAGAAACAGTTAACAGATCATATCCAGAATGGGAGAAACTCTGCTGGTTATATATCTGGCAGAGTACTAATATTTAGAAGACACAAGAAAAAAAAAAATCAAAAAGTGAACAAACAAGGAAACAACTCAAAAGATAGGCCAAGGAGCTAAACAGAGAATTCTCACAAGAAGAAACACAGATGGCCAATAAACATATTTAAAGATGGACTACATTCTTAGCTAACAGGCAAATGTAAACTAAAATGACTTTGAAATTTCATCATACCCCAATCAGAATACCTATCATGAAAATAACTGATATCAAATTCTGATGAAGATGTAGGGAAAGATGAGCACATTTTCGTTCTTGGTGGGATTAGAAACGGATTAGCCATTCAGAAAATGAATATGGATTTTTTTTTTTCCAAAAGTGTGTCTTTTGTATGACCCATTTATACCACTAGTGGGTATTTTCCCAACGATTCCAAGCAAACACATATCACAGTGTAGTAATCAGTCACACACTGCTAGGATGAATTTCCAAACCAGGCACAGTAGTGGAAGGAAGGAATTTATTGAGACTTCCGTAATGGCAGAAGCAGTTGGTCCCCTTTCACAGGACCAAGCAGAGAGACAAAAAAGCTAAACAACACCACGACATGCAAGCAAACACACTTCAGGAACTCCAGGCAGAACTCAAGAACTCTGCATATCGTAGACTGGAATTCAGATCTGCCCCCTGTAGAAAACACCTTAGGGCTGGAACCCAGGATACTCCCAGTGACACTCCTCCAGCCAGGTAGCTGGAAATCCAAGAAGCTTTAATAAAACTCCTTAGTTCATTGGGGGCATCCACTCAAACTACCACCCACAGAGATACTTACATATCCATGTTTATTGTAGCACTATGCATGATAGTTAAATTTTGAATCATGAAACCAACCTGAGTATCCAAATGAAAGAAATGTGATATGTATACACAATCTTTTCAACCATAAAGAAAAATGAAGTCATGTTGTTTGCAGAAAAGGGATGTGCTGGAGAGAATCACAGAAAATGAATTAAACCACTCTCTGAAAGACAAATTTCATATATTTTCTCACATTTGTGTTTCCTAGATTTCCATAGAAACATAAAATCCTGTATGCTTATACACTATGAAAGAAGTACAATTGCCAGAGGGGAAAAGCATATTAATGTAAAATATATACGTGTAGACACATTATGCTTGGTATAAAGTATGCATGTATAAGAACTTCAAAATTGGTCATTTGGAGGTGACAGAATTTAATCATTTCTGCATATCTTCAGGGTGCTTACAAGAGCTTTGGGTATCCACAGAGGAAGAGCTGGAGAAAGCAGAGAGAAGTATGCCAACTTCAATAGTGTCAGACAGTCAAAATGCATTTATTTGCTCATGACCTCAGTGCTATTTATTTTTTAATTTTGTGTTTTTGTATTCTAATTTATTTCCACATTGTGAAGCTTACATGTACATACAAGAATATTTTGCTATTCTAAAAGGGCTCTGACATTCACATAATCTATGTCCTTAAATAGCAGAGTGACTAGAAATCAGTCAGTTTTTTTTTTTAAAGAAACTTTATTGAGAACTTTCATAAATGAACAGATTGCAAATTGGTCATATTCCTATCAGATAATATTCGTATGTTCCCTCTTCTCCGTCTCCCTTCCACTGAGGGCTTTCTTCAGTGGGGTTATCTGTAATTACTGTGGGGAAGAATTCAAATAAGAAAATAAAACAATATGATGTGATTTCAGTCCAGTAATATTGTCGTATGAGATTATAGTATTTGAGTACAAACTAGGAAGAAAATTACTGGGGTGAGCAGAATCCCCCCTCCCTCTCCCTCTCCTCTCCCTCTCTCTCTCTCTCTCTCTCTCTCTCTGTGTGTTTGTGTATCTGTGATGTGTGTATGGGTGTGTGTGTGTGGATGTTCACTGGTTGTATTTCACATGTGTTCCATAACAATTTTGTAGATGTCAGAGGACAATTTTGGGTGCCTGTCTTCGCTTTCTACTTTGTTTGTAATTCATGGTTCTGTTTAACAGACTAGCTGGCTTCAATTTTCCAGGCAATTTCTTGTCACCACTTCCCTGTTCATTTTTTTATGCTGGGATTACCTATGCTTGCTTCAGCAACTGCCTTGTATGTTGAATATAGGGATCCAAATTCAGGTATTCACTCTTATGTGACAAGTGCTTTCTTAAACGAGTCAGCCCCTTATGGTCAAATTTTAACACTAGACATGATATAAGGATGCTATGAATATATTAAATCAAAGTTAATTGATTTTTTGTTTGTTTGTTTGGAGAGAGACACAGAGAGAGACAGAGAGAGAGGGAGAGGAAGACAGATAGAGATGGGCACACCAGCAGCCTCTCAGCTGCTATGAAAGAAATCCAGATGCCTGTGCCCCCTTGTGGTCAAGTGAGGCATTGCACCCTTATGTCACTTTGCATCTGGCTAAATGTGGGACCTGGAGATTAGAACCTGCATTCTTAGGCTTAGGAGGCATGCACCTTAACCGTTAAGCCATCTCTCCAGCCCGTTAATTGATTTTTAAAGTAAAATATGCTTCTTTTGAAAGGGAAAAGGGTAGACTAATATATAAAATACACTGAGGAAATATAAATCAAAATTTACTTAATATTAGATCATTCTAATTTTTACTTTTTGCATTCATTTTTAAGGGCTGAACTAGAAAACATCCATAGTCCACTATAATTATTTTATTTTAATTAATTAACTTATTTATTTATTTATGAAAAAGTAAGAGAGAGAAAGTAGCAAATAGGGACAAACAGAATGGGCTCACCAGGTCCTCTCAGGCACTGCAAACAAACTCAAGATGCATGTGCTTTATGTGGGTACTGCTGGATTGAACTCTGGTCTTTAGGCTTTGCAGACAACATACCTTAACACTGAGACATCTCACAAGCCTTTTAGTTCACTTAAATTTGAAAGTATGTCTGTAAACATTCAGCCAATATTGTATAGGGATATCTAGTGAGGGGATAATATAGACAAACCCATAAAAAAAAAAAAAAACATAGAAATTCGGCTGGAGAGGTGGCTTAGCAGTTAAGGCATTTGCATGAGAAGCCTAAGGACCCAGGTTCAATTCCCTGGAATCCATGTAAGTCTGATGCACATGGTGACACATGCATGTGGAGTTTGTTTGCAGTGGTTAGAGACCCTGCGATATCATCCTTTCCATCTCTCTCTCTCTCTCATAAATAAATAAATATATTTTAAAACTCAAAATCGCTTTTAACTATTAATTCTAGGTCTATATAAGAGGCAGGCCACAGAGCATGCTGTTAATATCATTTCTAATACTGTTACTATTCCTATTCGAACAGTACTGTATATATCCTGGGAAATTCTTTGGTCTTTTGAGGAAACTGATATACACTATTCAGCCAAAGACAGCATTTGTAATTGTAGGTGTTAGTACAGTACAGGGCATATTTAACCAATTCAAGTTCCATTGTCTGCAGCTTGTAAATATCATATTCCATCTTCATAATTTGAATATAATTGTGGTTCTCATCTATGACACCACTGAAAGTCTGTTCTGCCTTCAAACTGATACTTTAGCAATACCATAAACATCAAAAATCAATCAAAGTCTAGGCCTAAAATATCTTACGACTTTGGACAACAGACTGAAATGGCTAAAATCATACTGTGCCCTGAACCTATTCTAGACATTCAAGCATGGACAAAATTAAGATATGTTATCCATATAATGAAATATTCCAAAAAGTATGTGGTAGCTTATTATAAAATAATGACAGTTTTCTTATACTAAGATATCACAGAGCACCAATCTTCCTATAATAATCATAATAATTTGAATGTGTCCTCTCACAAGAAACTAGGACAGTCTACAAATAATAAACAAAAAATGAAGTAATCTGGGCTCACTGCCCAGATTACTTCAAATATGTATAATGGAGCAAAGAAAGAAAATAAATATGTATAACCACATCTGATTCCATGAGGGGATGGAGAAATGATGGGTCAAAACCATGATAGAAAATAATTATAGGCTGCTCATGGATCTCTTTATAAGAAGTTATGTGTATCTAAGAATCTCTGTTTTGCATTCTTGGAATTTTATTGACGTCCCTTTGAGATCAATACAAAGGAAACTACCTGTTCTTCCATTTCTGTGCATTCAGGAGAAATACAACTCCAGCAAAATGAAATTTACCTAAAATGTGCAAATCTGCCTTAAACATGTTAATTGGAAAATCAGCATATTCCAATTAGAAATTCTAAGTCTCAAAAGAGACGTTATGTAAAATGAATTACATTTTTATTGGTAAATAGCAATCTCAAATTGTTGTTTTACATGCCTAAAATTGCCAAAAAATTGCTCCTTAATGTCCTATTGATGCAGTGTTCAAGTTTATTGAACCGCAAAACACTGTTACTTTTTTCCAACTTTAATTAAAAAAAAAAAAGTTTAATGATTTTTTCTGAGTTTTACCTAGTGAAAACACAATAATCATTTAGCCCAACAAAGAAGGACCCGGTGTCACCAACACTCCCTGCTTCTGGCTGTTCCTGGGTATTAGCTTATCTGCTAGACTTTTATTTTCTCCATACTTAACTCTAATATTATTTAACTTATTTATTATTTTCATTCAAACATATTCAGTTTATATGGCATATAACATAAAGATAATACACCCTAAAAGATATTCATAATCTATAAGGTAAAACATCTAATATAAAAAATATATTCCTAAGAATATACAGTGAATAATTTTATGAATTTAAATGTATTAGGTTTTGAAATGCATCTTTTCTCATTTGTAATAACAATAATGTAACTAATATACTGGTATTTCACACATTAGCTTTTGAAATACCTAACATCATCTTTGAGGTGACTTTGCTACTCTGCTTAACAATCGCACCTTGTGCTGATGGCAGCTCGGGGGTCCAGTACTTGCCTGGCTTTATGAGGCTCTGGGGTAATCCACAAAACACAAACAGAAATAACAACACTTAAAGAAAAGCAGATGCCATCCAAAGACCAAGCACTATGGCTTTTAGCTATATTATATTAACAGAATAGAATGTGAGTGGAAAGCAAAGAAAGTCTCCACTTTTAAGTATTATAGTTATTCCTTACTAAGATGCCAACCATTTATTTACATAGCTTACCACTAATTAAGCATTGAATTATGTAGGAAATCTCCTATTTTCCTAACATAAGTTGGAAAGGATTAGCATTTCCAGTATCACCATGCACACATCATTGTGTTTATGATTCATCAACAGCATAGTTCTTTAAACACTTGATCATTACTGAGCCTGATTCTAAGCCGACTTGCACTGTCAAGTTTCCCAGGCAGTCCAATGTGGATAGTGTGATTGATTCCGTAGTGGAACTGGGAACAATGCATTTGTCATAGAGATGCTGCTAAGATCTTCTGGGAAGTCACACAATTTCACCAAACCTTTATCTGACACCTTATATTTGATTCATTGAATGCTGGTGGTAGGAAAGAATTGACAAACATAGTTTCCTTCAACTCAATAAAAATACACTTGCAACCAAGCATCTGGGAGGTTCCTTTGCCTACACAGTTTTAGAAACAACTTACTTAATGTGATTTTGTCATATCCCTATGGTCTCTGGGGAACCAAGGAAAACAGAGAATGAAATGAGAAGTTTCAAATATGATATCCCTTTGAAACTAACAGGTTGTTTTCTTTCATTTCCTTTTTAGGTAAGCATATTAATCATCTCTGTATGATAAGACTTCATCAAGGTAAAACGAGAGGAATTGGTTCATTTGTATATATTATATGTGTAATGTATTATGTTTAAGGAATGCTTAATTTGTAAACTCAAAGGAACTTCTGGGGACAATTATTAAGTTCATAATTTCCTTTAAAAGACTAAAAATATCAACAATTAAGGCCAATATTTTTATTTGTTCTGTTGTGCCCCCAAGATCTGTAACTTTCAATATTTGAATGTTTGTTATCTTGGACAGTTTTTAAAATCCTCATAGCTACGTATTTTCTTATATGCTGCTCCCTTTCAAATTTATCCTGTCCGAATATGCTTTAAAAATATTTTTACCAATATGCAAATTAAAATGTCTGTACCACATGTGTAGGTAAGGGAAATATAACAAGGAAGATGATTTTAAATACTAAAACATATTTCTTACATCTGTTATTTTTAAAGGACATTGTAAATACCATACATATAATGAAGAAAAATGAATAATTAATTGACATTATTTATCATTGTGAAGATTAGTTATCAACATACAGGAAATAAGCATACTTGGAAAATTAATCATCTTTTAGGAGAAATATAGCTGGACTATAAAATTTATAATACTGCTTTGCACATAATAAATCAAATCACAGAATAAATGCTAATTTTGTATTCAAAACTAAGAGAAAAGACCACATCTATTCAGTTATGAGGGAACCCATATATGTAATATTTTCTTTATTCAAGGGAATACTTCTACTTCCAAAGTTAAGGAAGAAACAGAAGTGCTTTATTTTTTTCTTGTTTAATTGACTTGGGAGAATTGAAATTTGTAAGGGGTATATTCTATTTTTCTTTATTCAGTATAGGCAGGTATTTGCATAACCAAAAATAGATCCCTTTGAAGCAAAGGAAACAAATTGATGGTTAAGGTACAGATGTGGCTTTATACTTTAGTACGCTTGAGTCTTTACAGTGCTAGAAGAGGAGGTGGAAACTCATTGTTTCAGAGAAATCACAAGGGGATTTGCATTACAGGAAGAGCCTTGATCACTCACTTATAAGGCTATGCAAGTAAATAATCTTCTAATTGATATAGCAAGGGTATTCTGTTTCCTCTCAACACTTGAACCTTATCATTTATGAATAGGGAAATTGAATTTCCCTTTCATTGTATAATTGTGCTAAAAGAGACAATTTATGTTCTGAATGTAATAACTTGTATTAATTTAAAATTAGAAATTTAATGTGGATGTGATATCCAAGTCTCTGGAGCATGACATTGAAAAGGGAGAAGACTTTATTTGGCAGCTTCCTCATGTTACTTTGTTCTTTCATGGGTGATATTGGGACTTTGTTAAACCAACTGTTTTAGTTGATGTTGGCGTTATATTTTCTTTTAAATCGGGATTGAGTACTCAATATACTCAATTCTGACTTTTTTCTGTATGAATAAAAAAATGTTGAAACTTTGAGCATGGCTGTGAAACATCTTAAATGTTTCTCAGGTGTTTTTTTTTTTTTTTTTTTTTTTTTTTTTTTTTCCCTAAATGGCTTAGTGATATCTATTTTAAGTCAGTTTTTAAAAATATTTGCAATAGTATATTTAACTCTAATAATTATTTTTTTCATATCAGATTATGTCTATTAAGAAAACACTTGAAAATTATTGCCAATATGTTCCGTTCATGATATAAATGAGATATTATTCAGAAAGCAATAAAATTACTGTGTGGATTAAAAACTAAGTACTTTAAAAATATTTTATTTATTTGAGATAGAGAGAGGTAGAGAGAGAGAATGAGTGTGCCAGGGCCTCTAGCCAATGCAAAAGAACTCCAGATGCATGTGCTACCTTGTGTATCTGGCTTTATGTTCGTACTAGGGACTTGAACCGGGTCCTATGGTATTGCAGGCAAGTGCCTTAACTGCTAAGCCCTCTCTCCAGTCCAGCCATCTGTCCAGCCCAATTATTTTTAATTTGCTATCCTTATACATAAACCTGAGACTGAAAACAAGTTTTCAGTAAATTTTACCAAGAACAACTTGGTTTTAAAGTTTTATTGACAAACAATATGTTTTTAAAATCTACGAGTATGATTTTCTGTTTAACTAATGAGTTATACATTTAACTGAATCACCCTTTGATAAATATGAGACATGCCATGTATGAAATTCAATCACATAAAATGATCTTATTAAATAAAATGATGGAAATGGGGCTAGAGAACTTGTTCAGTTGTTGAAGCATTTGCCTGAAAAGCCTAAGGACCCAGGTTCAATTCCCCAGTACCCATGTAAGCCAGATGCACATGTTGATGCATTTATCTGGAGTTCATTTGCAATTTGCAGTGGCTAGAGACCCTGGCCCATCCTCTTTCTCTTTCTCTCTCTATGTGTATATGTATATGTGTGTATATATATATATCCCTTTCCTCTCTATCTCTCTTAAATAAACAAATATGATGACAAGATATATTTATAGTCATTTTTTTCCAAAAAAATAAGCTAGCATGTAAACAAAAGCTGAAGAATCCCAGCGCCAATAAAGTATCATTAATCATATTACACATCCATTTCTTTTATTGTCACTTGTATTTCCCCCTAAGGAGTAAAGTCTTTGGCGTTAAATGTTATTTAGATGCCAGCTAATTGATGCTTTACTTAATGTAAGCTTTCCTGAATATGTGATATATGTTCTTTGTCCATTTGAGGCTCTGCTTTGACTGTGAACAACAAAAATGACATTATGAGTGTAAGATTGATAGCTATTTGATTTAGCAACATCTGCTGTTGTTTGATGTACTCCAAGCAGATGCTCTTCCTTAAAATTCAACATGCAATCTGATTTACTCTCCTGACATGTAACCTTAGCAGACGAAGACTATTGCTATTTAGGCACAGGAATTAGAATTAACAGTTGTGTGCATCTTTGTTCAAACAATTGTCTGCAGACTGGGTCAAACATCATTAACTTTTATAAGGATGACAATGGGTGAACTCTTTGAATTGCTTGCTCCATAAACTGGCACAGAGTTCTTTTTAATTCAGGCCATCTAGAGTCATGTTTTTCAATTAGCTATTCTTTCTTTGAATGCTCTTGGAGAATTAATAAAAACACAAATATATACTCCATCAGTACAATTATGTTTATTTCCTGGGCATTGTATTTCAAACCTGCCACATTATACAAAGGGTTGTAATGAGAAAACCAGAGACACCCTGTTATTTAATGGAGTCTCTATTCACAGTTTATCATATTATCATATATTCTTACCAATTCAAATCTAATATAAGTTTAATTGATTATACAGCTTCATGGTTTATGGGGAGGCATTGGGTATTAGGAAAATTTTATGTAATCACTCAATGAATTAGAGAATTCTGGCCCAAGTTTGTTGTTGTTGTTGTTGATGTTGCTGTTTGTTTGTTTTATCTCTCAGTGAAAAATCCTCAAAGAAAACTTAACAAAGCTTGTTTGGCCTAGCAAAGCTATAAAAATATTTAATATAATAGTAGACATTAGGTACAATAATTCTACAAAGAGCTGAATATCTATATTGAGATATATTCTCTTTTTCTTTTTTAAATATTTTATTTATTTATTCATGAGAAAGAAAGAGAGAGAGAGAGAGAAGGCTTATACACAGAGAGAGAATGGGCATGCCATCACCCTAGTCACTACAAATGAACTACAGATGCATGGATCAACTTGTGAATCTGGCTTTACATGAATACTGGGTACCCGGGACCTTAAACCATACAGGCAAATGCCTTGACCACTGAGCTTTCTCTCCAGCCCTATACTCTGTTTTTCTAAAGAAACCTCTTATTCAGCGTTAACAATCCCATGATATCTTATGGCCTTTGATATGCAAATACACACAATTTGAGGCTATCATTGTCTCTTATAAGTCACTCCTTAAAGGGGCACTTTTAATTACTTTCATAGTTTCAACTTCATTTTAAACTCCATTACCTATAATGTCTTTGAACCTTGAAATTACCTTTTTTTTCCCTTCACAATAGTATCCTTTTATTTTGATAAGCAATGATTTTTATCATTATACCAAAATTTCTGGGAGTTTCATCAACCATAGACATGACTAATCTAATATGATAAAGTACATCCATTTTACCTTATTCTATTAATCACCTTCACTGAAAGAGACATCTTTCTTTTCTATGGAAAATAGAAAGCCTTTAGATTCTTAACTTTTCCCATTTGTGAATAGCAGATCAACGTATATAAAAGAAATAGACTAGAAGGCAAAGCTGTAACTTCTATTCACAATGAAACTGTTGATAATAAATAGACTCAAACGTAGGATGGACTTTGAGGAAAAGAAAGGATGGAATGAGTTAACAACACCTGTATTACCTTTGGGATATTCTTTTTCTTCTGAAGTGTACTCATGGGACAGACTTTCATGGAGTTAATTTCGTAGTTCTATGAAATTCTTCTATCACCACGGAGTTAGGAAGCAGTGACAATGCCCATTTCCTGAATCTAAAAATAAAATAAGCAATTTAGCCTTTGTGTTCCAGTAATTAAAATTGGTGGCTGTTTTAATTTTTGAACAACAAAACTTGTCATTCTCATAATAGACAATGCTTGTGTTATAGCAAGTGATTAAGCACTTGAAAATTTCAAATAGTCAGGGATTTTCATTCAGAATAAACTTTTGATAGCAATCACGGGCATCCTCATGATTTACAGCTGTTGGTAGTCAGGTGGTTCTTGTGCAAGTTCCATGAATTCAGGTCTTTGTTCCATGTTCCCTAGAGAATTCACTGTAATAGTTATAGTGCTTGTCATGTGCATATTTCTGTTATTGTTATTGACATACATATTCGTTAGATTGTCAAATAGACAAAAGTTCTCTATTGTCTGTATATCAAATCTCATATGTTAAAACGGACATATTCTCAAATATATAAATATGCAATGGTGGAGGCAGAATAATCTAGAGGCTTGTAGGCCAGCTATACTGGCGTGCACATTGATCAACAAGACCTGTGGACTCAAACAAAATGAAAGGCAACTGTAGAAAACATCTTTTAAAAAATATATTTTATTTATTTATTTACTTGAGAGAGAGAGAAAGAGAGAGAGAATGGGCACACCAGGGACTCCAGCCACTGCAAATGAACTCCAGACGCTTGCACCCCCTTGTGCATCTGGCTTATGTGGGTCCTGGAAAATTGAACCGGGATCCTTTGGCTTTGCAGGCAAATGCCTAAACCACTAAGGAATATTTTCAGCCTGAAAGCAACATCTTAACACTCATGTATAGGTTTTCAAAAATAAGTTTTCAGTAGGCTGGAGAGATGGCTTAGCGGTTAAGGCGCCTGCATCTTAAGCCTAAGAACGCTGGTTCTAATCTCCAGTGGTTCCAATCTACAGGTCCCACATTTAGCCAGATGCAAAGTGATGCATGGGTGCAATGCTGCACTTGACCAAAAGGGGGCACAGTCATCTGGATTTAGTTCCCAGCAGCTGAGATGCTGCTGGTGCACCCATCTCTATCTGTTTTCCTCTCCCTCTCTCTCTGTCTCTCTCCAAAAAAAAAAAAAAAAAAAAAAAGAAAAAAGTTTTCAAAATTTTATCTTGCAAGTACCTCTTAATAGTTTGGCATTGACAGTATTATAAAACTCAACATTCTTTCAGTTTCTAATAACATGTTCTACATTTCTTTCTCTACCTTTGTTTAAAAGCAACTGTAACAGCCATATTTCTTCCAATTTCTGTTTAAAAAGAAGTTTTTTTTTTTTTTTTTTTTTTCTACAAACTATCTCACAGTTCTCAGTTTCTTTTCATTATCAAACTCAGGGATTGGTATCACTGGGTGGAAATTTTAGGGACAGCAGTACCCTCTCAATCTAGCAGCTAGAGATATGGATCTGCTCTTCCCTCCTTTGATTTCTGGTGGCTGCTGGCCTTCCAGAACTATAATCTTTGGATTTTCCCAGTAGACCTTTTCTCATACAGTAGCATTGAAATGCTCAAGAAAGTACATATTGATTTTGCTTTCGTGACATTTTCTACCTAGTACTGGTACATTTTGGAATTATGTTACTTATTACCTGCTCAGCCAATCCCCATTGACAATAGTTGATCTATGAAGAAGGTATTTCGAGTGCATGTTCAGGATGAATTGGAAAATAGAGTTTTGAGAATTATAGCACCATCGACATGAGTTAGCTTTTGGCGACCAATATAATAATTATAGATATTCAGTAATCTTTTTTTTAAAGTGAAAGATATAAAATAAACACATGAACCAGGCGTATTGGCCCATACCTTTAATCCCAGCACACTGGAGGCAGAGGAAAGAGGACCACTGTGAGTTTATGGCCAGCCTGCGACTAATAATTCCAGATCAGCCTGGGTTATAGTGAGACCCTACCTTGAAAAAACAAAAATAAACAAAGAACCCACAGTTATATAATTCCTTTTCCTTGAAGTTAATATTTTTTTAATTTTTTTAAAATTTTTATTTATTTTTGAGAGAGACATAGAGAGGACAGAGAGGGAGAAGGAGACAGAGAATGGGCATGCCAGCTGTCTGTCAGCTGCTGTGAACGAAAGCCAGATGTGTGCGTCCCCTTGTGGGCAAGTGCGGCATTGCACCCTTGCGTCACTACATCTGGCTAAATGTGGGACCTGGAGATTAGAACCAGGTTCTTTAGGCTTAGCAGGCGGGCACCTTAACTGCTAAGTCATTTCTGCAACCCTGAAGTTAATTTTTAGTCATTTTTTATTTCAAATTCTATAAAAATCCTGCCTAAAGTATATCCCTGGATAAATATTACAACTCAAATACAATTATTCTAAAAATACTTACTCATTTGTATCTTCATTTTAGTCTTAAATCAATGCTTTTTTTTGATAAACTGTTTCTTCCGGTAACTAGATTTGTGTCCTTCTTTTAAAATTGGAATATTAACTCCCTTATATGTTTATTATAAAATCCAACATTTTACAGCATATAATTTATTATTGTGATCAAACATTTGTTTCTCCTTTTAGTTTGCTTCATTCTGATACTAAGCATGGCATCAAATGTCCACTTGATTTTGGAAGCTAAATGCCAAAATGTAGAATAAACAAAGAAATGGCATTGAGTCTGAGCTAGTGTTTTCTAACAGTGATTTTAACTCCCTGTTATCAGGAAAAGTTATACTTTTGGGCACGGTTTCTGCCACTATTTCAAATACATGATGCAAAGTTAGGCAATGAAGTTTATTGCAATTTTTTAAATATTTTCATTTTTTTTTATTTGTGACAAAAACAGAGCATGAGAGAGAGAGAGGGAGAGAGAACAGACACTTTAGAGCTTCTTGCCACTGAAAATGAACTCTGGAAGTATTCAATACTTTGTGCATCTGGCCTTATGTGGGTAGTGGGGAATTGAACCTGGGTCATCAGGCTTTGAAAGCAAATGCCTTTATCCACAAAGACATCTCTCCAGCTTCACAATTTGTTTTCTTGCCCATTGAAATTGGAAGACTGCCATGTAACAGGTCATTCTTCAATAAGTGAAAATGGAAAATATATTGCAAATCAGAATGTAATTTATTTAACAGTATTACTTCTCTCAATTAGATGTAGTAAAATCTGCTAATGGCACGTTTTCTTTGGAGACATCCATAAAGATCCATATGTCTATGTTAATTTCTTATGCATGACATGCTTACTGTTTGTGATTATTTAAAGGATATTACTACAGAAATATTTTTTTCCTTTCAAACTCAGGTTGAACATATATATGAAATTCACCTACATATATTTTTCCTGACTTTACATATGCTTATTACCATTAGGGTATATTATAAAGCATAATGGATTTCACAGTTTGTTTATACAAACGTAATAAACTTTGATAGAACTCACAGTGACCCTCTAGTCTATCACTAAACCACTTCATCTATCATAAAGTTTCTCTTCTAATTTCTCCCTTTATTATTTTAGAACCACATATGAGAATAACCATGTTTATCTTATTAAAACTGAGATAGCCCATGTATTTTATTCTGCTTATTGAAAAATGCCAAATATTATGTTAACTATATTTAATACATCAATCACATCATGTTAATCAAAGCATTTTATTTTTTCAACTTTATAATAAATTTCTACATATATTATATAAAGATATTAATAATTTTAATACATGTCTATAATGCTATGTGTGGATTTTTAGCATATTCTGTGTGTTACATTGATAGAGATTTTTATCAATTCATTTTATTTTTCCCTTAATTTTGTGTTCCTTTTTATAATACTGGTCAATGAATTCAAGGCCTCCCACATGCTATATGTACACTCTGCCTGTCACTGAGATATATTCCTAGCCGTGAGGTGTCACAATGGATTTTTGAAATTATATTATGAAGCAAATCAAATAACTCCAGTAATCTATTTGAATCAAAATTATGAAGAACTGACAATTTGGATCTTTGCATAGATTCATAGTTTCTTCTATTTATCAGATAGGGGAAAAAGCTATACAAATTGGTTATTTAAGTAAATTATTTTTAAAAACTCACCAGATAGATGGGATGCCCATTATTATTTGCATAGGCCCTCTTATAGCCCTCCTGAGGAGATGATCAGCCTATCACACCTCACCAGGGACCCAGCTGAAACCATAGAGTAATGGGGGAAATGGGCATGAATGCAGCTTTCTTGGTGAATCTGATACCAGCACAAGGCTGAAGGAGTTAGACACAGAGAACACTCAATTCCTACTAAAACATATCCAGAAACACAGATGCTCCCAATACCTCATCACTGAAGTAGAACACAGAAAGACAAATGCCACATGGTGAAACTTATACCTCCAATTCCTAACCTGGACCAGCTGGAGTTGATGGCAAAACTGACAGGCAACTCAAGGCCTAGAACATGACACCAGAACAAGGCTGAACGAAATAGACACAAATTACACTTAACTCCTACTAAACCAGATATCCATGTCCAGAGACATAGAGGCTCCCAAGACCTCATCACTGAAGTAGAACTAAAATGAACCCAACATGACTCAGGGAAATGCGCAGAAGAGTGTTAGAGCCACAAGTTGTGTCATTATGCACAGAGACATTGCCTCTTCCTTATAATTGTTGGCTACCCCCACCCAAAATGCATGACCCACATTCTCCAATAAGGAGGGTCCCTTTGGAGGGGGGAGGACCGGTAGGAGGATATCAAAGGCATCAACATGAATGCAAATTAAAATAAATAAAGAACTCACTAATTAAAAAATGGTGGCTAGATAGATGTCTTAGTGGTTAAGGTGTTTGCAAAGCCAAAGGATCCCAGTTTGATTCTCCAGGACCCACATAAACCAGATGCACAAGAGGGCACATGCATTTGGAGTTGGTTTGCAGTGGCTGGAGGCCCTGGCGTGCCCATTGTCTATCTGCCTCTTTCTCTATCTCAAATCAATAAATAAAATATATAATTTAAAAATATTTTTAAAAACTGGTGATAAATATGATATCTTATAAACAAGGCGACATAAATCCATGTTTTATTTTTTTAAACAACTGATTTTACTTCTAACTCATGAATTGAGATGTGGGTATGAATATTACCCAGTGTGGACATATTTTCAATATGACTATTAAGAGACATTCTTTTGATGGTCAAGTTCATATATGCTGTTCTTTTTAAACTATGTATTTATGTATGTATGTATGTGTGTGTGTGTGTGTATGGTTATGCAAGGGTCTCTTGCCAGTATAAAAAACATGCTCATTTAAGTTTATGTACTTGGCTGGGGACTTGGTCCCAGGTCAGCAAGCTTTGCAAACAAGTGTATTTAACTTCTGAGCCATTTTTCCAGCCCTCAGGTGTGGTATTTAAAATGAACAAAATACAATGCCCTATAACTTCTAAAAGGAAAAGCTATCATAACCAAGGTACCTGACACTACTGATACCTATGTGAGCTGGAATACTTCAGTTGTCTACATTTCCTTATGAAGTAACTTTCCTAAAACAAATTGTAAATGGAATCTATTGTCTAGAGAAGAAGGCAATATGAAATTGCGATTCCTCAAAATAATCTAGAAAATTGAAATGCAATGATGACATCAGGACAGGTTTATGTGCACTGGTCATCATTTTTGCTTAGTTCTGGAAGAATCATAGTGATCTATTTCTCCCATGACTTTAAGAAAAGTCATTGTACAATCTAATTAAAATAATTATAACGAGTATAATCTCTTTTAGAGAATGAAGTATTTTCTCGAAAGAACAATGTATCTCTGTGTGAAAACTTCATAATATTTGTTTTTTTCAGTTTTTAGTAACAGTCCTATAAGCTGCTTATGGCTATATGTTTATTGTTATTTTTATTTAAATGCAATGATTTAGGTCAGTATTTATGGAGCTTGTTTAATTGAAACAAATTCTTGTTTAGGATTGATTTGGCTTAATACTTGTGACTCTGAAAATAGTTTCTTTGTATAGTATTTTGAAAATGAACTGTAGTTAATGATTCTCAAAAGAAAGGAAATGGATTTTTAAACTTTCTAATTATTCTTTAAAGCACTATGGGTGTTTAAGATAACCAGTCTTCTTCAGAGCATTTAAAACCCTGTAGCTAATTTATATAGTCACTGAGTTCAGAGAATTTATTCACATTTAAAAGACGAGGGAATTTTGGCAGAGAGCTTAAGAGACTTATAGAAGGTCACTCAAAAATCAGAGAAAGTAGTCAATGACAGGGAACTTTCTGCTTTTATTCTGTACTCTCCTGTGGCGATACTCATGACCTGAAAATGAATACTGTCCTGAACCTCTGGTACTGATGGGATTGCAAGCCTCCCTCAGGAGGGTGAGACCGGAGGTGGAGGAAGCCACTGCTCCCTACCACTACATGACATTCACAGTTCTCTGAGTAAATGTTTGTGGGTTTTGAGAATAAATCTCCTTTGTGCAAGACATTATTTCTTTCTCTTTTGCATTTTGGTGGACACTTTAAGCATTCCACCCTTTTCTCTTCATTTCCCATTCATTCATTCATTCATTCATTCATTCATTCATTCCAGTCAGTTCTATGATAGGCAAGAGTTGAGTCCATTATGCTCTCGTCTGCTTGTTTGATTCTCCTACACTATATTAATTACATATTAATATAGAAAACAGTTTGATAATACATGAAACTGCTTCAGAATTATTGTTTTCTTTTCCTGTTACTAATTCACCTACATTTGAGTTATTCTTGAACCCAGTAGATAAAGAATATTTATAAAAATACTTAATGAATTCTATACCATAAAGTGCAAATAAACTGAACTGATATATATATATATATATATGCATTTCTTCATATTATAGAGGTATTTCCATAAAACAACCATTCAGAAGTTAATGTTGAAACCAAAATGTGATTCAGCTAATAGTGGTGTATTAGAAGTTGATGTAGCAATTCAGTGCTGTATATATATATAGATATAGATATAGATATAGATATAGATATAGATATAGATATAGATATATTTTTTTTTCCTGCTGAGTAAACCTGGACACTGGGCAACATGGTTCAAGAGGGACATGTTTGTTGAGCATGTATGTTAACTATTGATGTATCACACCCTGTGGCTTCCCTGGTCTTTGACCAAGAAATCAAGAAGTGTGTGGCCTGATATATTTTCACCGAAAAAGTACTTAATATCTCCTGAAGACTGAAGTAGGAAAGGCACAGGTTAGCAAGAAATACAAAACCAAGCTAATCAGTTTTGTGGAGAGATGTTGACACAGCAGTGAAGGTTTGCGGGGGCTGCATATCTGCAATACAGGAAGGAAATAGCAAAGAAACAAAAATGCCATCATATAACACTATGCATGCTGGGGATTTTGTACACGAACTCAAAGAACCAGCATACAGTAAATTACCCAGGCATCACCATGATGTCTACATATACTAGTCTACTTATACTAGGAAAGGATGGAAACTGAAAAAAAAAAGGGGGTTAATAAATGCTCATTTCTTCTAGCTAGACCCTCACACATTCCCTACACAAATGACTATTGCCTTCCCTTCTGGGCTTTGAGTCTCTCGAGGGCTTCATGCATCAAGGTAATAACACATCCAGGCTTATTTCCTACATTGAAGCACTGGATCTTTGAAACTGAAAGTCTTTATCATACAATGAATGGTAAGATGTGTTTTTATTCCAAAGCCAATTACCAAGGAGCAACATGGAAGGAAAATTTAAGTATATTTAGATATAATCTAAGATTCATCACTTGTACCTGAGCTAGGGGAAGATAAATGAGTATTCTTTCTTATTTTTTACATGTGAATTGGGGCTAATAAACAATAGTAATTCTCGATAAATTGATCTTGAAAATATATTTTTTTATAGATAAGGGCCTAACATTGTATACATATATATTAAGCAATAAATAAAATGCATATTCAGAATATTTAATTGTTTACACACATTTTCATTGACAAGATTATTTTCATAGACTATGTATCTAAGTGTTTGCTTAACTTGGTTTTTTTCTGCTAGCTTTAATTGCAACTATCTTTAGTAAGATAAATGACATCAATAAATTAATAATAAATTAAAATAAATAATAAATTAATAAATTTATTATTAATAAATTAAGAGTCTCATTACTGTATGAGAAACACACCTTATTGTTTTTATTTGTAATGTAGTGGATAGGAAATTTTGGGGTCTCTTATGGGGAAAGGCATGGCTACAGCTAGGTATCATGGACTAGAGTTCTAGAGATATGTTTTTTTTTTATATATATATATATATATATATATATATATATATATATATATAAATTTAAACTGAATTTTATTGAGTAGCTATGTCAGTTATACAATTAATCCATTCATTACTAATATTTGAGGATAGATGTAAGTTGAAGAAGCTGTTTACTTATGAGTGCAAGTTATATAGCTACACACATGGTTTTTACTGGAATCATCAAACATTATGAAAATCACCAAATAGAAGCTATTTTCATTCTAACTAGCAATGAATTTCCCTTGTGAGTTACCCAAACTAAATTTACTAGAATCTAATCAATTTTAACATCAAATATGAAGCTTTTGCATCAGTACTCTTTTACTATTGCCTTCATCCTATTTTATATCCAATGAGATATTCATTATTACCTGCGTGAACTTTACTTTGTGTCTATTTTTTTCTGATATGATAAAATGATCATGGATCTGCTTTCTTATTTTCTGGTACAAAACAAAACAAACAAACAAAAAAGATGAGTTCTGCTTTCCTGACATCCCAAAAGCTGTTAATTATTATTTTCCATTCTCATTCAGGTATTTAGAAGTAAATTTAGATTGTGGAATTTGGAAATTATAAATAAAACATTAACAATTTATTTTGACCATACAGTCCTACTGCATTGCTTAGGCTGGACTTCTTTACTCAGTGATCCTTCTACCCAAACTTCCCCTGTGGCTAGGAGGACACTAGTGCACCTGGTTCACTAACATTAATATTACTGATTTCTAACTTAATTTCATTGTTTAGAAATATACTTCATATGACTTGATACTTAAAGCTGCTTAAAATTTAGAAAATAATACATTGAAATTTGGTAAATGTCTTATGAGCACATAAGAATGTGCAATCTGCTGTTGTTGGGGAATGTTCCAGAAATATCAGTTGAGTTAATTTTGTTGATACTGTTGTCTTATGATCTGCTATATCATTTTGATGTTTGTCAGTCTTATTTATTCAGTTATCCAAAAAGATTTGAAATTTCAGACTTCTTGTACTTGTCTCTTTATCTTTAAAAATAGAATTTTATATCTATTTTTGAGTCATGTGTTTAAGTTTGCTCAGTTACCTACCTAAATGCTTAGAAAGGTAATTACTCTAGATGTACTAATAACTCTGTGAAGAAATGATATCCCCACTGCTTAGTCATATTAACTTTTCTTAAATCTATCTTGTCTGAAATTAACTTACTTCCCAAATGTTTCAACTTTAAAAAAAAAATGCATGTATTTATTTGAAAGAATTGAGAGATAGAGAGAAAAGACACAGAGAGAGAATGGGCACACAGGATCTAACTCCAGATGCATGTGCCACTCTGTATCTGACTTTACCTTGGTACTGGGAAATTGATACTGGGTCATTAGGCTTTGCAGGAAAATGCCTTAATGTCAGTGCCTTCTCTCCAGCTCTGTTTCTATTATTAAATATAATTTTACATTCATATTTTTAAATATTTTTTTAAAAATCTTACATTTTTAGTTTGTTTCATTTTTCCAGGTGGGGTCTCACTCAGGCTGACCTGGCATTCACTCTGTAGACTCAGGGTGGCCTCGAACTCACAGCGATCCTCCTACCTCTGCCTCCTGAGGGCTGGGGTTAAACGCATGTGCCACCACGCCTAGCCAATGCTTACATTGATATGTGGAAACATTGTGGAAATTGTATATGTAGTCTTTATCTACCAGGAGCACAATTTTCTCCATTATTTTTAACAACCAGTAGATGGTATTGCTTTTAAATTAATATACTATGTAAAGATCATTATCTAAAATATGTATTTTATCCTCTAACTGATTTTTAGTCACTTTTCCCTCTTGGCCACAAAGTGTCCATCATACTTTTCTAAGTTTTGATATCTATATCTTATTTTATATTTCATTAATTATTGTCTTTATATGTGGACTATGATTTTTGTAGGCAGCATTGAGAAAGTAATTGTTGACCCTATAACATATTTTGTTTTATAGTGGAATGTATATGAGCAATGAAATTCTTTATTGTAATACTTTATTTATTTATTACTTTATTTATTTATTTAAAAGGAGGGAGGGAAAGAGAGTGAGAGGAAGAAGCAGATAGATTGGGCATGTCAGGTCCTCCAGCAAACAAACTCCAGACACAATTCTTTATTAATGTGATTACTGAGTTTTAGGGCTATCATCATCTTAATTGTTTTCTATTGATTTTTAACAAATTTCCCTCTTTTAATGTTTAGTATGAGTAGTCATACTTATGATTTCATATTTCTTTTTGGAGCCTTAAAATTTACACTATATGTTTAAAATTTTGAAACAGAGTCTCTTTAAGGTATCTAAGCTTCCCTTTAACACATTCTGTACTTCATCAAGATGTTGAACTTGTGATCCTCACAAGTTCGCCCCTAGTACTTGTGATTATAGGCCCATGCCAACAGGCCTTTCTTGGGGCCGATTAGCAAATGTTCTATATGATAACATCATGGCATTAGAAGGCTTTACAGTCTACAGTCCATATCTTGATCCCATTACACTATATCCTCTCATGACTCACAAGTTCACATAGAGAAATTAATCTTAAAATTGCATATTTCCATTTCACCACTTCCAACATTTCAGCTATTATTGCTGAATGTTTCACCATTATGTATGTATTAGCTTCTTGGGGTTTTGTTGATGTTTGTATTCAGAATTTAATTATCTCTTCTCCAGGCATTCTGCTTTCAGATCTGTAACCACCTGAGAAGTGAGCAACACTTCTCCCCAGCTCCCTGTTCTTAGGTGGAACTGGAATGCCTCCAAGTAGAGCAAAGTGCAGTATTTTAAGGCCGACCTCATTTGTCTTCCACCTTTCGTGCTCAGTGTTCTTTCTTCTCTAATAAACAATGTTTTGCACTATGGAACTACATATATTTTGTTTCTTTCAGTGGAAAGGTAAATCTGGTCCCTTTTATTATACTGTGGTCTTCTAAAGTAAATTAAAGTACCATGATTCTCAGTGTAAGTAATGATTCTTTAAAAATATTCTAACAGGACTTTGGAACCTCATAGGGAGATACCAAACACACACACACACACACACACACACACACACACACACACACGGGGAGAGAGAAAATACTACCTCCGCAAATCCCAGACCTGCATTTACTAGGAAATATGGAAGTGGATTTAAGGGCATAACACTCCGTTATATGTAGCATTTACATATAGTGGAAACAATCCTGAATTTGGAAACAGATGATCTGTATCAAAATCCAAATTCACGTACTCTAAGCTGAATAAAAAACCACTTGTGATTTGATAATAATTTCTTCATATGAAAAGCTGAGTGAAAAATACTAAGTCCTACTTTTTACTGAAGTCTGCATAACAAGGCATACAACATGCCCCATTTTATATCCTATAAAATGTGAGTTTTATCCATTAAAATGAGTTTTATCTCATACCAATCCACACAAAGTTGTAATTCTCCCCTTTAAACCTGTAAAAGTATACAGTGAGTCCTAGTATAAAATTAAAAAAAATAAAATATCAAACTGTCCATGCTATTAGATATAGATGATAAGTAAATAATGTGAGGATTTTTTTATATGAACTACAAATCTCTTTTGTGTTTGATTCACATATTTTCTATAATTTTATTTTGCTTTCCTAAGTCAATGGAGTTAATTTTATGCATAACATGTAAATAATTAACACTTTTTTGATCACTGTTTCCCTTAAAATAAAATTTTATTCTATATGATTCTCAGAATAGTCTGTTTTGGCTTAAAAATATTTTTCAGAAAATAATTACCACTGATTTTAGTCATAACTTTATTATGCATACTTCCTGTTGACAATGCCAAAAAAAAAAAAAAAAAAAAAAAAAGGCAGTACTCAGTACTGAAAAGTCCTGCAAATGTCATCACCACTCTGAAAGCCACGTGCTGCTGTTTCATGGAACTATAAAGTGTTTTACATTAGCAGTACTCGGAATCACTAGAGCAAGGATCATACTTTTTCTTTCCTAAATAGTTACATTGCATGCTCTTGTCGTGTGACCTTTTCTTTTAGTCTATTTTGAGTTGATCTCTCTTCCTGTCAAATACTATTTGGTAAAAATGTTTTAACAGTCCATTTTTTCACATATGATCTTTCTGACTGAATTCTTCAGTCTCATTCTGGGTCTGCCATCTGCCCTCAGAGAGGCATGTCACTTTTGCCACAATCTCGCCTGCACAGCATCCCACCTCTGTGTCACATTGCTAACACCTTTAGCTGTTGCCCAAGCTTTTAAGCATTTCCTTGTTCCTTTCTCAGTTTTCTCCCTTTATGAGTGAGTTTCTAATCTCACCTTCCTTTTGTAATTATCACTGGTGCCCCAAGCGCCACATCAATTTTCCCACAAATTTCTGAGTAGAAAACCACAGAGGGGTTGAGTCTAGAGTAACAGCCACAAAACAGTGTGTGACCTAAACAAATATGCACATTGAATCTTACCTTGCACGTTATTGCTCAGTGGTTACAAGCCTTGAATCTGAAGGAAATTGTGTATGTTTAAATCCTACCTCTTTCTCGAAAAAAAGTGTAACATTTGATAATTTTACCCTGTTTTGTCTCAGTGTTGTTACTAATATAACAGAGAGTTAATTTAATTTCTTATGACTGCTGATATGACTACAAGATGATCTAATGATATGTAATAGCACATAACTGTGAGCTATGACTACTGCTCAGGCAGATGCTGGTATTATTACTCTGGCCTTCACTATTGCTGTCAGGAGTTAAAAACGAGAACCCATTAGAGCAAACATATCACAGAAGCAGCATGCTGATCCGGGTGAATGCGTTTCATGTACATCTCCCACAGAGAACCCAGATCTGTACTGTTCTTAGTAATGCTTTTTATCACCTTCCTATCATAAGGTCTTCTATTTAGAACAACAACAACAACGACAAAAGTCAAGTGAACATTTCTAATTTATAAGTAAAGTTATACAAATTTTTTTCCTTTTTAATAAGTTTGCTTTTGGGGGCAATGGGGGAAGATGGTCCAGTCTTAACAATTTAATTAACTGAAAATAATTATGTCAAGTTTAATAAACCAGAATTAGAAAACAAATATGACTTGTCTTCTCTCATATACAAAATCTAGATTTAAAATTATCTATGTGATGTATATGCATATATGTGTATATTTAAACAAATGTTGGTGCAGGTCATGAATCTGAGAAGCAGATAATTACATAGGAACTAGATATGTTAAGGGATAGGGGGAAAGAATGAGTAATGGAATATATGCGGTAAAACAACAACAACAACAAAAAAAAAAGTATGGCCTAAGTGGGGGAAATAAAGGAACTGGCCAGTGGGAGCAAGAGGCATGGGGAAAAGGAATGAGTGAGAACAAAGAATAAAGATACACATGTTTTCAGGTGCCATACTAAAGCCATGATCTTGGACTCAATTCTGAAAATTAATATTAAAATGTGTTATTCAAAAAATATGGAAAAAGCCAGGTGTGGTGGCACACGCCTTTAATCCCAGCACTAGGGAGGCAGAGGTAGGAGGATCGCCAAGAGTTCAAGGCCTCCTTGAGACTACATAGTTAATTCCAGGTCAGCCTGGACCAGAGTGAGACCCTACCTGGCAAAAAAAAAAAGGAAAATACTTAGTACATATCATTTTTAAAAGTCACAGAGATAAAAGGACAGTTTTGTACACTTTATAAATTTTATATAATGGATGATGTGTGAATGAATTTCATGTTCTATATTATGTTATCAATTATTAAATTAGTTTTATTAATTTTGAGCTGTAAATGTTATATTTATCACTTTATTTAATTACCCAATTATCTTTTGAAGGAAATATTATTGAAAAATTAAGATTATAAAATTAATTTATTTCTGAGAAAAAGTGAAATTGCAAGTAAGGTCAGTTACACAGTAAAAGTTACTGCTGGTTATCAAGCCTGGTCTTTTCTGGTTCCACAGGCAAAGAAATGAAAACTTATGCCCAAACCTGGCATTTGTAATTGTCACAGTATTCACTTTATGAAGGGAGAGCATCCTGAAGAGTTTTTTCTTTGCTATCACAAAGTACCTGTTGGGATCAACTTCAAGCAGGAGAGGTTGATTCTGTTCACAGTTTCACAGGGTTTAGCCTGTGGGCACCTAGTTCACTAACTTCTGGGAACCATCAGGTGGCACATCATGCCATGGTGGTAAATAGAGAGAGAGTCAGGAAGTGGCCAGAAATAAGTAATCTCCCAACGATCCACTTCTAGTAAGGTACTTAGTCCAACTTTCCCTCATTTCCTAATAGCACATTCAGGTATGAACTTATCTCTTTATTTATATTTTTATTTGAGAGAGAAAGAAAGAAAGAAAAAGAAAAAGAGAGAGAGAGAGAGAGAGAGAGAGAGAATAGGTATGCCAGGGCCTCCATTTACTGCAAAAAACTCCAAACTCCATATGCATGTGCCACCTTGTGCATCTGGCTTCCCATGGGTACTGAGGAATTGAACCTGCGTCCTTTGGCTTTTTTTTTTTTTTTTTTTTTTTTTTTTTTTTTTTTGCAGTCAAGGACCTTAAATGCTAATCCATTTCTCCAGCCCACAATATTTTGTTTTACTTTTTACTTGAGAGAGAGAGAGAAAACATGTAGGTCTCAAATTATAAATGGATTAAATTCACATAGGAAGTAGCCTCCTCTGATCTGAACAGTTCTCAATAGTACCACTAGCTGGTGACAAGCTTGCAACCTATGAGCTTGTGTGGACATTTACGACATGTTACTGTAGTAAATATTGGTCATGATTTCTTTGCGTTACTGATGTAGCGCCAATTTTGACATGTGAATTCCACTAGCTGTGCATCCTCCTGCCAAAATCATAATTGCCTTTTAAAAGCAGCTCTTAGGTTTTCTTCTGATTTATCATAATTTTGATTCTTTGTTGTTTTTTCTCCTTCACCACCTTACAAATAAATGTGTTGTTAATTTCCTGATTTCAGTAAATTGTAGAATGATTATTACAGTTTCCCCCTCACCTCTGAAGATGAGTCGCAAGAAGACATAAGGTGACTTGTTTAGGTTGTGGTGATTGTAGCACTTCCTCTTTTTGGTGTTCTTAACTCAAATACTATTTGGAGAGTGTAGCTTTTGTAGTCTACGGGTGATTTACCACTTGAAAAGCAAGGACTCTAGTCCAGGCTGGAATTCACTATGTACTTTCAGGGTGGCCTTGAACACACGCAGATCCTCCTACCTGTGCCTCCCAAGTGCTGCAATTAAAAGCATATGCCACCAAGCCTGGGGGTTTGAAATTTATGGGAATGAGAAAAGCAGTGTCTTTATAAGTGCAGGTGTGCCATCCTTGAGCCAGAGAGAAAAATTTTCATCTTTTCTCTTTTCTTTGAATTGTTAAATGCATGTCACAGAGTATTTGAATTTTAAATGTTTAAATAACCTTGTAGTGAAAATCATGATTTTTGAACAATGATTCGTAATTGCCGCTGCACTCCATTTCTCAATACTCATGAACTTTTACATATGAAATGGAAGTATCATGTTTGCTGGCAAATGGCAAGAAACTGATTTCATTCAGCCATATTTGAGTCAGTCACCTAGGCAACTTGGGTTATGTTGTTTCCTTTAGAAGCAAACTATGTACTTCCTGTTTTATAAAAGCAAACAAAGACTAAAGGTAAGCTTTTGTGATGCAGTGATTTATAGTATGAACTTGATAAATGACTTAAGAAACATGTATACTTAGAAATGTCCAACTTTGACCTCTAACTTAAAACTTAATTTTTCATAATGTTTCTTGTCATGAAAACTATGGTTCTAGCAGCACACAGAATGTCAAAAGATTTATCGATTTTGGTTCATAAAAGAAAATTTGACTTTTATGATAAACCTTATTGAAGTGATCAGTGGCTTTAAGGATGAAATCATACCATTTCTCTAAAATTATGAAGATTTTCATTTCAAAATCATTCTTAGAAGTACTTTTCTTTTTGTAAAACTCAGTGAATCAAGGCTGATACTGAATGAGTAGTGCCTTAAAGAGTTATTAGAGTGGAGGGTCATTAGCCATAGTCAAGGGCTAGCAGAGCTATAGAGCAGGAAGCAGACGGTGAGTCTGATCTTTAGCCAGATCAGAAGTCACATACCATGGAGGCCATCTGGACACTGGAACTTCACTTATATTCTGGTCAATGATTTTTATTTAATTTGGAATAACTCTGTAAATTTTCATGCAAACAGAAACGTTTTAACAGATAGGCTGGAAGTATATCTTCAAATATCTTGTTACTATTATAAAATATTCTAAGCCTATCATTTTGGAAATGCCACTTTCAAAGAAGCACAAATGCAAAATGACATATTGTGTTCAACCCCAGCAAATCTGAAATCTCTGTATTTACTCAGATGTGAACCATATGTTGATATTTTCCTTTTTGTCAACTTAAGGAAAAAGTTCACAATCCAGTTAGGAATATACCAAAGTCCTTCTGTTTAAACAATATCTGTTGAAATCTGTGATGTCTGATTTCCTTAATGCCATCTGCTTTTATTTATTTATTTATTTTTGAACAATAACATTTCCCATTACTATTATCATTTAGCTCTTATCACTCAGTAACATCTGAATTATGCAAGAGGGTAACAACAGGATAGATTATTTTAACTTAGTTAAAATAAAATCGATTTAATAGTCATTTCCTTGGATATACTAGTCACATTTTAAGTTCTCCCTAGCCACAACTCAGTATAGACTAACATATCATCAGTTGTGTTAGGACATCACTATCATATAGTCTTTTTGTCAAAAATCTTCCCACCGACTGCTATTATGAAAAAAGATTTACTGGAATGTAGCCATGCCTTTGATTGAAGTTTTCTCTGTGACTGCTTCATACAACAAAAGCAGAATTGAGTAAATACAGTGCATAACAGTATCTTCTCACAAATTCTAAATTATTAATTCTCTGGCCATTTAGGAATTTACAAATTTCTTCTGAACCCAGATCTAGATTAGGTAAAATACACCATTCATAGCCATGAAAGCCGGTCACACGTAATCTTTAATTCTCACATTTTTTATGAGAGAGAGCAAGACTGTGAGAGAGAGTGAGAATTGGCACACCAAGGCCTCCAGCCACTGCAATCAAACTCCAGATGCATGCACCAGTTTGTGCACATTTGCAACTTTGTACGCTTGCATATTCTTGTGTGTCTGGCTTATGTGAGACCTGGAGAATGGAACATATGTCTTTAGGCTTCATAGGCAAGACATTAACTGCTAAGCCATCTCTCCAGCCCAATTCCCACTTTTTATTTTTAAGTAAATTATGTTTGCGGTCCATTTATTTCAAAGTCCATTTTTCTAACGGACTTTTCTGGTATGTGACAGCCTTAACTTCCTTTTCAGATCAAAATAAGAAAATGGCTTCCAGGGTTGGCTATTTTTTCTTGTCTATGTCAATTGAGGTCATAATTTCCCTTTATATAGTGGGATAGTTGAGTATTACAATGACTTAGTTTAACAGTACAACCAAAAATATATCATAAATCCGTTTGGAAATATTTACTGGCTTTCTTCTTTCTGTTTTTAATGTGAAACAAATGCAATTCACCATGTTCCTCCATGATCTGAAGTTCATTTTGCATTTACAGCCTCGATTGTACTTTATATGCAAATGATTCATTATGCTTTAGAAAAGCAGCATGTTAATTTGATTAATTTCTTACCTTATTTAAATCTTATGAAATGTCACCTGCCATTCAATCTACACACCAGTTATAACAAAACAACAAACATCACAAAGAGTTGAAGCATTAAATCTCCCATAATGAGAAGACAGATAGGACAGGATTCATATTATGCACTTATGAATGCTGAATATGCTGGAGATTTGGAACTCTCTGCTACCAATCTCTTCATGAGCCCCAAATAACGAACTCTTTATAATAAAATGGCCCATCTAAATTAAACACCTGGGAATGTTGATTTCAGTCTCTACATGCCACTGAGTCGTTTGTGAATTAGACAGTTTTTCTTTGTGATGTGGAGGCAGGCACAGGATAAATAAAACATAGCTTCACAAGTATCTCCTGTAGCAATTCCTTGTGTCTAACATGATGCCATCCCTTTTGAAGGAGTCTGTTTCCTCTTGTCGTTGCCTCTGGTCCTGGGGAATGATAAGGGTAATTATGTCGTCTACCCCTGAGATACTCGAGGTTGTGTGTCTCCCTGGTAGGACAACACATTTCCTCTTTTCAAAGCAGCTTCCCTTCCTTCTGTCCACTGACACTCAGTATTAGGGAGAGGGAAACATAAAGCATGACACTACAGGCTAGAATTTATTCCTGGAGCCACAGACGGGAAATGAATATGGTTAGGTGGAAAAAAGAAACAAACAATGAAAAAAAAAAAAAAAATCCTGAGCAGAGGGAGGCTGTGGAATCAGGTGTCTATCACACACTAACACTGAGCATAAAAGAATGACGGTATCAGGGCCATGGACTTAGTCCTCATGTGGTCTATGTGGCAGGACGTGATGGCTTATTAAAGAGCGTGTGGAGAGATGGCTTAGCAGTTAAGTATTTGCCTGTGAAGCCTAAGGACCCTGGTTCAAGGCTCAATTCCTCAGTACCCACGTAATCCTTATGCACCTGGTGGCACATATACCTGCAGTTCGTTTAAAGTGGCTGGAATGCCCATTCTCTCTCTCTCTCTCTCTCTCTCTCTCTCTCTGTGTCACTCTCAAATAAAAATAAAATTTTAAAAAAGAGAGTGTGATCTGTGGGGACTGTGTTTCATCAGTGCCCTGTGAAACAGTGTCACTTGAGAAAGGAAAGAGGGGTAAGTGAAACAACAGGAAGTCCAAGAGTATTTCGATAAAAACACAGAGAATGGAAACTGATGTTTTGTGACTGGTAGAATGGAAACACTGATTTGAAGGAAATGGTTAAGTACAGATTGTAGAGATTAATAAAGTATATATTATGAAAATATTGAAGAGAAGATAAGTAAAATATATTTATCGGTTCAATCTGAGATTCATTAGGTCATTAGGGAAAGAAAATTCAAAAGGACCAAAAAAAAAAAAAAAAAAACAACAACAACAACAAAAAAAGCAGTGAAGGGCTGGAGAGATGGCGTAGCGGTTAAGGCGCCTGCCTCCTAAGCCTAAACACAGGTTCCAATCCCCAGGTCCCATGTTTAGCCGGATTCAAAGTAACTCAAGGGTGCAATGCCGCACTTGCCCACAAGGGGACGCACACATCTGGATTTAGTTCACAGCAGCTGAGAGACTGCTGGGTGCCCATCTTTATCTGCCTCTCTCTCTCTCTCTCTCTCTCTCTCTCTCTCTCTCTCTCTGTGTGTGTGTGTGTGTCTATATCTAAAAAAAAACAAAAAACAAACAAACAAACAAAAAAAAAACAGTGAAAAGGAAAGAAACAGACATCATGCTAATTGCTTAATAATGCCTTGGAAGTGAATTTGTCATTTTGTTTTGTTTTTCATTTTCATGGTGAAGATTTGATTTTGGAGATAATTATAACTGCTATATTTTAAATGAAGAAACATTTTTCTTTCCTGATTTTTACTTCACATTAATTGCAAGTTTTGCACACAATCTTCTGATTTTGATATTGTTCTGACATATATATTCTTTTTGGATTGGGTTGTTTAATGAGATTTTTTTTTTTTTATTCACTCTCTCATGCCTTTTTTTTTTTTAACTGCAAAACTTTACAGTGACCTTGAGTAATCTTAGTGTGTGGAAGCAGAAACATGTCTAACAATACATAGATTACTTTTTGCACTGAAAATAGGGGAAGTTTTAGTACATATGAGAGAGTCACACAGCCCGATTAACAGAATATTATTAATGTGTTTAGAAGACAGTATATATGTTAATTGATGTTCATAAATAGCTCTACACCCTGCAGATCTGTAATATAACATTCACCAAACTTCTTTCTTGATGGAATTTACATATGGCACACAAGGATGATTAAAAGCCAGCAGTCTTTTCACAGCATGGTGAAAACTAGGATTTGATTTATCTTTGTGGTTCACCTACCACTTGCTGTGAATATACTTTTGAAATTTTAATATTATAATTTCTTGTAAGGATTTTGTTATGGGGAATGTTATGTAAATAATTTTTACCATTTCTAAGGATTGTTTCTTGCATCTTTATTTAATAAAATAGTTGTGTGGTGAGAGCAAACACGAATACTTCATTCTCAGATGTCTCAAGGGGTAGCATGTACTTCAAGTTAAGTAGAATTTTAACATACTGGAAGTTTGAAATTTTAACACTAATTTTAACATACTGGAAGTTTGAAATCACTAAGGCTGTGACTGTAAAAGTTATTTTAAGTTTCAAAATTCAGCATGTGCAGAATTATCTACCACTTTAAGAAAACATTTTAAACAGGAAATAAGCAGATTTGAAACATTTATTAAGTAGAAAAATCAAATAAGAATTTTCTGTGTTAAAATTCTGTGACATATAGAACAATATATGTTAAATGCTATAAAGTACTGAAGTCCATTGTTTAATGTATAAATATGCATACATGCCTGTGTGAATATCTAAGTGTAAATGATGTCTGTGCTTATATAAGTAGAAAAGTTTTTTTTTCTCCTCAAATATGATTTCTTTCTTAATTATAGCATATAAATATTTTAACACGCCAGGATTATTAAAGATTTAAATTTATATCATAATTTACATAAAATAGAAAACAAACTTTCTTTAATAATTTTATCTAGGATTTCTTACAAAATATTAATAGTTAATATATAAGAACTAATTACCAAAAATATATGTCATCATTTTATCTGGAATCTTGTCACAGATTTATTTTCTGTTGTTTTTTGTTTGTTTGTTTTTATTTATTTATTTATTTATTTATTTATTTATTTATTTATTTATTTTGATTTTCAAGGCAGGGTCTCACTCTAGGTCAGGTTGACCTGGAATTCACTATGTAGTCTCAGGGTGGCCTCGAACTCACAGTGATCCTCCACCTCTGCTTCCTGAGTGTAGGGATTAAAGGGATGTGCCATCACACCAAGCTACAGCTTTGCTTTATAAACAACTTTTGCTTTCTACAATTGGGATAAATTTAAATTGAAGGGATTTTTTTAACATGTCAGCAGTCACAAATAAGTAACAGTATTTTTTTTTTTTTTTTTTTTTTGTTTTGTTTTTTTTTTATAGGGTTTCACTCTAGCTCAGGCTGACCAACCACTACAATCCCAGGTGGCCAGATTCATGGATTCCACCTCTGCCTGTGCTGGGATTATATGTGACCACACCCATACTAGTAACAATCTTTATTTATTATATATGCCGGGGCTCCAACCACTACAATCGAACTCCAGATTCATGGGCCACCTTGTGCACATATGTGACTTTACATGCTTACAACACTGTGTGCATCTGGCTTACATGCGACATTCAGATTTGAACATGGGACCTTAGGGTTCACAGACAAGTACCTTAACCAATAAGCCATCTCTCCAGCTCTCAATCTAAATTTTATTATAAATTAAAGCTCAAGATTAGCCAGGTGTGGTGATGCACACAGGAACTCCAGGTCAGCCTGAACTAGAGTGAGACCCTACCTCGAAAAAAAAAAAAAAAAAAAAAAAAAAAAAAAAAAAGATTTATAAGTTTTATTTTAATTTTCAAATTTAAAATTTGACCTATACAATGGAGGTTTCAGATATTTGATATTAAGGAGAAAATGTGAGAAATCTTTCCTTAAAATGCCATAAGACATAATTCTAAATAGAATTCTTGCACATATTGTATCTTTAAGAGTGTGACATTTTATATCGTGAGTCTGAACCACTTTTGTGACCATGGTTCTGTTTTAAACTACACAGCTTACAAAAGCAGCATGACAGACAGTCTTGTTAGAGCAACCATGAAGGTTGAGGTGTTACTGCTTCTTGTTTGGCACACCTGTGCTGAAACACAGGTTCAGACCTTAAAAGTGGCTGTGTCATTTGCACCTCGCTAAATCTGCTTTCTTGAATGAAAAGAAAGAAAGCCTGCTTTGTTCCTGTTTGGTTTTGTACTTAAAATAAATAAATAAATAAAAGTACTGAATTCTTTGACATGCTGGAAAAATGTCAAAGTTAAAAGCCATAGATGGAGGTCAGGGTTGGATCACAGACATTGTGTTGTATGAACATTTTATCAAAAATAGTGTTGTGAGGATATTGTTGCACTTTCTAGTCTGCTTATGGTAAAATTTAGTCTTAGAATCATGCCACATTTACTGTTTCTGTGAAAGATTTCATTTTATTGCATGCTCTTGGGCTTCTTCCTTTTGAGTCTGATGTGGGAATTGCGAGAGGTTATGGCTGAGATGCAGGAATGAGTACCTAATAAGCTACATTGACCTTTAAGAGTTCTAATGCCGTGAGTTGAATACATTCTACTGCAGAGCTACATATAACATAAGGAGGGGAAATTATAAGCATTTGAAGTGTATGTTTTTGTTTTTTTGAAGACTAAATGTATTTGTGAGGAAAATTTCAACCCAATGCAGATTGTGAATTGTATCAACTGTTTTTTTTTTTGTTTTTTTTTTTGTTTTTTTTTTTTTTTTTAGGGAAATCTGGATTGAATTTCTTTGTCTTAGGTGAAAGTTAAAGAGTTTTCATAATCACAACAATTTGGATCAAAATTATTAGGATTATTTTAAGTACATACACATATATGTATATGTGTTTATAAAATGAGATTGTTCAAATTTTTAATACCTATAGTCATGCCTTTGCTAAGATAATTGACAGAGGAAAATAAAATAAATCCATGTGACTAAGACTGATCATAAGTACATATTAGTTAATGTAGCTCAAGAATTCAAAGTCCTCCAATTTATCAGTAAAAAGAATTAAAGTAAAGTGATATTAAAGGAAGAAATTATATCATATTCTTGATACTTTCTATAAAATATAAAATACCTGAAAACCTGATTCCCAGAATCATTTTGATTTTCTTTTCAAATTTTATAATCCATAGCTTATGTGCTTCACTCCATTCCTTAATTTCTTACTGCCTTTTCATAAGCCTTTTAATTATAGTGTATTGGCAATCATTTAGATAATATAATCAAATTTTCATAAATAGTTCATGTTCTGGTCAATGACTGATTTTTGTCACAATATTCCTCAACTCAGATTTTTGATTGCAGAGGAGAGTGTAATCAATGAAAGAGAACCAATGCTTTAAATTCAGCAGCTAGTTATAGGTAAATATCATTTTTAATATAGATGTTATTAAATAATGTGCATAGTAAAGTTGATAAAAATCAAGATTTTAACTTTGTAAATAGTGTTTGAAGTACTTCAATGATTTTAAAGTAGAAATACCATACAAAGAACAATATATGAGTCTAGAGTTAGAAAAGAATATGATTGGAAATAATGAACTCTAATTGATAGAATATATATTATCATTTCATTAGGTGGGAAAAGAAGGATCATGCCTGAGAGAAAAATGTCAGGATCATGTGTAGTCTCCTTTAAGTATGACTTACTGGAAATTTTATTTTAAAAATGCACAAAACTGGGCTGGAGAGATGGCTTAGTGGTTAAGGCGCCTGCCTGCTAAGCCTAAGACCCGGGTTCCAATCTCCAGGTCCCGCAGTTAGCCAGATGCAAAGTGACGCAAGGGTGCAATGCTGCACTTGCCCACAAGGGGGCGAACACAACTGGATTTCGTTCACAGCAGCTGAGAGACTGCTGGTGCGCCCATTCTCTATCTGTCTCCCTCTCCCTCTCTCTTTGTCTGTCCCTCTCTGTGTCTCTCTCCAAAAATAAAAAAATAAAAAATAAAAATAAACACAATATTATCTTACTCTTTTTAGCATGAAAGCCACAAAAAATCTTACAATTATATTCACCGTCATCACACTTTTTAGATATAGTAACCAAACTAAATATAATTTGTATCAATTAAAAGGTACCCCTAAAACTCTTAATTCCAAAGAACTAACAAAACAGAGCCTCCTGTTAGAACTCAGCCTATAAATTACTTTGTGGAACCAGGAAGTTTACAGAGAATCCTACAATATCTTACTGACATTGTTAAGGACAGAGTCTTGTCATGTTAGATTTAGAGATTGCTCAAAACATACTCCTGAAAAGGATATTAAAGTTGGAAAATATACACACTCTTGCTGCCACCCACAACTTTCATGTTTCTGTAGATGTGTCCTACTTTAATGCCACATAATTTTGAATCTAAACATGTCTTGGTCTTTGGTTCTGCAATCAGCGATCTGCAAATTTGTTTCAATTATGTGTGTGCATCATCTATGTGAATGTATATGCGTATAATTATATATACAAAATATATATGACACATATAAGTGAACACACATTTATACATATGTTCATAAGAATAGTAGAAAGTACAATATAATAATTTCTTTTTGATAAGTATAATATATCATTAGAGAATGTAAACACTGTGGATACATGAAGGCTTCAGATGAAGCAAGAAATATGGGTACAGGGGAAAAAGCAGAAGAGATTATAAGAGTTCTATGTATTAATAACTGAATATACCCAGTGACACAGGACTTCAGATGCCAGTTTTCAAAAGCATAGTGATTAGGTTAAAACTTTGTTTAACTCACTTTGTCACCTAAAACAAGTGAAAACTTTCTTTGTACAATTCAAATCTCACAAGAAGTGTAGTGTTTTCATTCAATTGCTTTTTCTAAGACATAATCTATCATCTCCCTGAGTGATGGATTGCTTTACACTTCCCGTATGTTGATGGATTAATGGCAGCTTATACTTTTTGTCACTTTTCAATAACCTGAGGGGCCTCTGGCATGATTTCCAGGAGGCAAAACTTCTTTCCACACATTGTGCTACAAAATGTGTTAACCTTGCCCTGCAACATACATATCATGGTTAAGGAAAGGCAAGCTCTCCTGGCATGAACATACCACATAGGGGAAATAAATATCTTACTGACAGAATCCTATAATCCCTGCCTCAAGGAATTGGACTCACTTCCCAACTCGGAATTCACCTTTACTCAAATGGAATTTATTGAAGAAAAAAAAAAAAAAAAAAAAAAAAAAAAGCCATGGGTTATGTACTGGGCATATGCTGGATAATGTCAGAGGACCTTAGGAATGCAATCAATGATTTTTTTTTTAAACATCACTAAATTAGTCTTTCACAATTTCAACTTGTAAGTTATATTTACCGGGCTTTTAACAAATCCTTACAATGTATACAACCATAGTATTATAAAATTCAGTCCTAAGAGGAGTCTTGTAACAAAAAAAAAAAAAAAAAAAAATCTAGTTATACATATTTTGAACACTTTGTTAATTACCTCTTTTGTTAAATTTATATTTGCATAAGTTGAAGTACCTATTTGGAGAATTGTTTCTATGTCCCCTGGTCCCTCAATGTAAAGGAGAAACATGATAGCTATTGCTGACATTAACTTATTATTTCTAATAAGAAGTGGTTCTAGAAGGAATTGAACCTGTTCACATTATTTTAAATGAAAACATGTTTAGCACTCATTGTATTAGACATAACATCAATTGAGCAATAAGTGATAATTTGACACCGTCCTTCAAATGACTCATGTTTAAGAGCACATGGCACAGCTGCTTCAAATGGAAGAACCAGTCAATACAGGGTTCTTGAAATCATATGCTCTGTAGTACTAAAAATGAGCTCTCTCTCTCTCTCTCTCTCTCTCTATATATATATATATATATAATATATTATATTATATATATATATAATAATATATTATATATAATATTATATTATATATATAAATAATATATATATATAATATAATATATTATATATTATATATATATATATATATATATATATATATATATATATGTATATATTATAAACTGTTTTCCCTTTGCCCCAACTCTGTTTAACTTGGAGGTCCTTCTCAATGGGGTTTTGGTAATCATTCTGTATTTATGAGCAAGAAGGCCTCAGTCAGTCCCTATGGGGTAACAGAGGACCCCATGTCTCAAGGTATTCCTACCTGCTTTTACAATGTTTCTGGCCCCTCATCCACAACATTCCCTGAGCCATGGCAGGCCTGTTGGCAGTCTGATTTAGTGTTGCGTTCTTTGTAGCCTCTGTATTTCTGCTTTTATAGGTTTTTATTATCCTAAGTATTTGTTACCACCCAGCTGGGGATGTTCATTAGGCTAGAAGTAGGAGCAGTATTATTGTAAAGTGTTCTTATTATGTCAAAGAAGGTAGATTTTAAGAACTTGTAAAAATGGAATGGAAAATGGAAAAAAAAAAAAAAAAACTTGTACAATATTTTCTAAAAAGCAATTACTTGTTTAGCAAAGGTACTCTCAAAAGGCGCAGATGTCATGGATCTTGACATGGGGAAAGGAAACCAATTCCAAAATGTACATGGCTTCTATGCTCATATTTTAGTTCCAATAGACTTCCCCTTACATGCTTATATAAGGAACATGACCCTCACTCAGCTGATTTTATGTTACTGTAAGAAAATACCATGAATGGACAATGTAACGTATGAAACAGGGAAAAAAAAGTGCCTCATAGTTCTTGTGGCAGGAGGCTCATATCATGCACCAAAATCTAGAAGGAATGTTCTTGTTACAACATACCAGGAGGACCTGATTTTGTCCTGTAGCACACATATAAACATCTGTTCCTGAGAATCTAGCCTCATGACTCCAGCACCTCTGTTAGGCCCATTTCCCAAAACATTCTCAGAGGGGATGACATATCTGTACATGACTTATGAGATATACACTCACACTACAGCTAAAACCTTTGGACAATTGTGTAGAATACTGTGATAAAATGTAGTCACTAAAATTATTTGTGACCTTATTGCAACCACTTCTTTTCTCAAAACTAATTCTCTTATTCCTTCAGTTTTTTTTCTACTTTTTAAAAAATATTTTAGAGGAGAGAGAATAATTGAAATAAGAAATATTTACATTTATAAATGTTAACCATTTTAATGATATAACACCCACAGATAACAGACTATTGTTTCTTTATATCGTATGTGTTGTAATGTGTGTGTGTGTGTTGTGTCTGTGTGTGTGCAAATCCACATGCCCTGTGCACAAGCATGTGGAAGCCAGAGGAGGGAGTCAAGTATCCTACTCTCTTGGTCTTCTCCCTTATTTCCTGGAGACAGTGTTTCTCACTGAAACTGGAGCTTATGCCATTTTGTGGCTAAACTGCCTGACCATGGAAGCTCACCAATCCTCCTGTCCCTAGTCCCTGTGAAGTGGGGTTACAGCAATATGCATCCATGCCAAAATGTTGATATGAGTACAGGTGAGTTTTACTTATGTCCTAATGCTTCCACAGAAAGTGGTGGTACCCCTACCTGAAGCCATCTTCCCACTTCCTGCATATTTGTTTTGATAGAGCTTAAGCATAGAAAATAAAGACAAATTTAGAGTACAGCTAATGGATGGAGTTAAAGTGCAGGAAGATGTTGAGAGAGGCTAATTGAACTAGCTTAAATTAACTAATGAGATTAAAAGATAAACAAAAGTGTAGAAAAATTTCTGTGTGGGAGAACTTCATAAGAAAAAAATATAAAGAACCTCAAGAAAATTCAGAGAGAGAGAGATGCAACCAAAATGACCACTGCAATAACTTAATACCTAAATTAATTTCTGGATGAAACATAGGAGAATGTGCATTTACAGATCTTATGGCTAAAGTGTAACTTGCTGATTGTATTATATAACCAGTAAAAATGAAGAAGGACTTGAAGTGGGTAGAAAAGATGGCTCAGTGGGTAAGAGTGCTTATTTTACAACCAGGAGGACCTGATTTTGTCCTGTAGCACACATATAAACATTTCTGGATGGACACACATCCCTGTTGTATCCCTACCAGGTAGCTTCTCAGAGACTATGGGATTTATGTGACTAACTGGGTCACACAGTCTAACCAAAAATAACAATAATAATAATAATAATAATAATAATAATAATGATAATGGCATCAACTCCAAGTTCTGTGACTCTGTCTCAGTGAAATCAAGAGGAAGAGCAGTGATGGGAAAGGGCATCTGACCTCCTCCTCTGAATTCTGTAGACATGTTCTGTGTGCATATATCTGAATACACATTTAAGCTTAACACCATCACATGCAGGTGGGTTAGTGTGTACGTGCACACACACACACACACACACACAAACACACGCATACTAGCTACACACATCAAAGCTCAAGAAGGAAACCTTTAAGATGAATGAAGCTGGAAAAAGGAAGGTAAGGGTGATGAAAGGAAAGAGGAATAGAGGAAGTGAGAAAGGGGAGAGAAGAACTATAAAAAGAAAGGGAGGGAAAGAAAGTGGAAGGTAAGGAAGACATAAAGTGCAAAGAGAAAGGTAAAATCAAAGCAATGAGGGATAGAAGGGTGAAAAGAAGGCATGATGTTCTGTTCTTTCTTGGCCTAGTAATGGAAGTAATAATTCATATGAAGTAACTTCTAATTGAGTTGTTGCATGACTTTTCCTGGTGCGGTGGTTTGAATGTACATGTTTTCCCTACCCCCACAGCCTCATGTATTGAGTACATCATCCTCAGCTAGTGGCACTGTTCTGGAATTTTGTGGAAGAATTAGGATATAGATTCTTGCTAGAGGAAGTGTTTCACTAGCGGTACATCTTGAGGTGTTATAACCCAGCCTCAGCTGTTCTCTCTACTTTCTTCCTGCTAATGTGGTGACGTGATCAAGCATATCATGCTGTCCCCACCATTGTGGGCATTTCCCCTTGAAATTATAACCCATAGGGCCTGGAGAGATGGTTTAGTGGTTAATCACTTGCCTGTGAAGCCTAAAGATCCCTGTTCAAGGCTCAATTCCCCAGGACCCATGTAAGCCAGATGCACAAGGTATCTCATGCATATGGACTTCATTTGCAGTGGCTGGAGGCCCTGGTGTGCCCATTCTCTGTCTGTCTATCGGCCTCTTTCTCTCTCTATCACTCTCAAATAAATGAATAAAAAATAAACAAAAAATAATAAAAGAAGAAAGTATAACCCATGAATGAACCGTTTTCTTCCTAAGCTATTTCTGGTCAGGCATTTTGTCCCTGCCATGTAAAAGAAAATTAACTTGGGAAGACTATTTCTCTTCACTTCAGATAGAAAGGGCAATAGTAGCCCACAAAGACAATTCAACATCTTGTTTCTTGAACCACTTAATTCAATTGAGGTTACTTATAGACAGATATACCACTGAGAGAGGGCCAACCCTACTTCCCACCAGCACTTATTAACTGTGTATACATCCTCAAGGAAGGGTCTGACATGCTTCATTCCTGACCCACCTTTGAAGGAATTTTCCCAGCCCCAATATGGGGACTGTCTCCTGTAGGGAATCACAGTTGTTCTGATTTCAAGAGAGCAAAGAGAATGCCATATCTAGAGGACAAATTTCCACAAACCAACCCAATGAATAACCATGGCATTTTTGTTTTACAGAACATATGGCTACAGGAAAAAAAAAATGAATTTTGGAACCATTTCTGTGAGAGTACTGTAACCAGAAATATTAATGACCATTTATCATGCACTTATGCTATTTCAGACACTATTAACTGTATTGCATAAATAATCACCTTCAATTTTCACATCACCAAGATATATGAAATATAGTCATCTGATTTTCCATATTGACTTAAACATTTTAATATCCTGAAATTTATACCTGTATATTTCAAAATTAATGTTATTATACAAATCTAAGCCTCTTTCTTCAAACTTATAGATGCTAAAGTTTAATGTTTCTGTCTTACACCTTGGTTATTCGATCATCCCATAAGCTAGGTTCTGTTCACTTTCGAAGGATATTTTCATGTCTTTCTTCATTCCATGCCTTTGAAAGTTACCTCAAATAGACCTCAGGTTTCTGTTCCAGTCTCAAACATGAGTATGAAATGTGAGTTCGTACCAACAGATCTGCTTCTTCCTAAGGGTTGATTATATTTCCCAAATCTATTCTGAAAAGTGAACAACAACAACAACAAAGAGCCTGACTATATATTTTTTTTTAATTGACCACGTTGCTATACCAGGATCTTTACTTTATCCTATCTCTTTCCACCAGACATATCACTATTTTCATCCAATTTCTTTACATCCAGTTTTTCAGTACAAGAGAATCTGTCACTTTTTAGGAGTATTTATTTTCTTTAAATTAAATAGGAATACACTGTAGAATGTCCTAATGTGATTATCTAAATACACCTTATCACAGCAGCTCCTCACACACTAGTAGCTCATAGAGATATTCTAAATTATACTGCTCCTTAGTCTGTATGCTCAAGTCCCTGGAATACAGATTCTTGCATACCTGAGAAGGTGATCTGATGAGGACATTCATGAAAATTCTAGGATCATGCTGAGCAATCATGTGTAGGCCTGTTGTTTGTCAATCTTGACATATCTTTCATTTTTAAGGCAATTAATCACTTGAAGAGATATTAAGTTTTGCTGGAAATTTCATATTTTCAGTTGCTTCTTTGATAACATATCCAAATTTTATTTAAATGGGAATTCAAATAAAAGGCTAAAGCAGCTCATCATGACTTTGCATTTAGTAACAGATATAGTAGACTTTAATTTACCTTCTTTATATATTCCACAGTGTATTGAATAATAAAAATGTACTTCAACCGATGTAACTTAAGACCCTATGTACACTTTGTGGAATAAAATTTGTCAAATAACATCCTATTACAATAGTATGTTTGACATTGCCTACATGATGTCATAATCTTTATTTTCTGAGCTTTTCATAGCTAAAATGTAAAATATGAAGCTCATTTTCCTTATCATTTTAAAATGTCTAGAAGGAGGGACTCAAGCAACTGAGCAAAATATGTTTTAAAGAATATCAAATTAATGAATATATGTGTATCAAAATTACATAAATAATTCAAATTAAGTTTTTGCTATGTTTATGCAAATTCCATTTGAATTACAATTTTTTCAAGCTCTTGGTAACAAATCTGTAATATATTATCTAACAAATGGATAGTCCTTTGCAAATATTTGTTCAATGCTAAGCACTTGAAAATTTTGGCATGGTGATTTCATAAAATTGGAGCTACTATTTATGATTTTTTGAATTATACAGTACAGTGGATGACAGCAATTAACCAAGGAAATATGAAGTGAATTATCCAAATAATTAAATCAGAGGCTAAGCTATAATTACATAGTGAAAATCCACTTGCAACATTTAATAATTCAAAAAGACTGGCTTTAGTTTTTTTTTTTTTTTTTGTATTTTTTTTTTTAATCACAGAAAGCACTGTAACATTGTTTAAAGAAATCTGAACTGGCAAACAGGAACCTTGGGCTTTTCTGTCAACTTGAGAAATAAACTATATGTTATCTGATTTTATTTTAGGTTTTGACTTTAAAATAGAAAGAAAATCCATGAGTGCTTATGTCCTTTCCAGCTCAAAATCATATTATGTTTTAACAGTAGTGAAAATAAGTGACAAATTGGATCTCCATTTAAACCAAGGTACTGTACAGTACTTTTACTTAGCACTAGGTAAGGAATCCCTGGACTCCAAAAGGATTTATATCATCCATTTATTTTATTAAATTTATTAAATTAAAAATATCTGAGGATACAGATCATGTCATTGCCAGGTATAAGTTTCCTCCTACAACATATTGATCAAAGTACATAACAATAGCTACCAAAGACCATTCATTGGTAAAGCCTGGGACAACAGAATCTTAGGTGAGCTTCCAAAGAATATAGCAATTAAGAGAAAATACAGATATGTGCTTTGAGTATGAACCTGATGATTGCTACTTTCTCTTGAGTGGTCAACTAGCCCTTGTCACCTCCTCTGTAAGAAAGAGCCAGCTACTTTATTCAAGAATTAATTTGTCTATGAAGGCAGTGGAAATAGTTCATGCCAGAATTACTAGAGTAATAGCTAGCATGCTTCACTGTGGACCTACCACAAGATGTGCCAGGCATGTTGCAGAACACTATTCATGATTGTGGTGTTAATTGTGTGTTCATGGCGTGGGTCAATTAATTCATCTCCTCTCTTTACCCATTAAATGATTGCTATGCCAAGGAGATTGAATCCTTGGAGTTTCTAGTATATTCTTGTTTGCTTGTTTGTTTTCCTTGGGGAATTGGCATGATTCCACTTGTTTGTGCTTCGTGCTTTTACAAATATTCAAGAGTAAACTCTTTAGTCTGGTAGGTGTGCACTTGTTCAAGCTTTATGCGTTCTTTTTATGTGAGACCAAACAGCTTATCTTTGTTTCACAGAACAGCATAGAGTACAGAGAGTAGGGACTAGCATTCAGCAAACCTTAAGTTCTGCATGAGAAGATTAAGACACTGCTGGAAAATGAACTCTTTGTCTAACAGCAGACTGCAGAGAACACAGTCTTAGAAGCCACCTTCTCCTGACGTCTTTGCTTTCACTGTGTAGCCTACCCTAAGGGCACTGCCACTCACCTGCAGTCACACACTTCTAGGGTCTCTGGGGCAGCACGGCAGAGAGACTGATAACGTTCTACTATTGAGAACAGAAGGGGGGTGTCCCACAGCACCATTCTCTTTGTACTGTGGAGAAAAAATAAGCAAAACAGGCCCCTATCTTTCAACTAGAGATATTTGAGTAAGAGCTGGAGAATAAATCTTATGTATATTTGGATTTTGATTATACACCTGTGAGATTTTGGAGGGCACTTGAAATAAGGTGCACACTCTATTTTTGCTCCCTTGGAACACGTTAGACAATTTGTTGTATAAGCCTTCAGGCCTCAGACCTCTGTGGCACTATTTAAAATAAATATATACCACCTTGTAAACTCACAAGCGATTTAGATTTCAACTTTCTGACAGCTTGCTTGGAAGTTCCATTTTCTCTTCACAGTTATTGGAAAGCTCTACTGATCCCATCACCTTTCATTGGGTTTGAGGGATGTCATGTTATGACCTCAGTGATAACATGGCATAGTCTAAGATGTTTAGCTAATATGAAACTCTTGTAGCCTGTGGCTCTGCCTAAGGATAAATGTGTGCCACCTTGGCCAACATGAAGAGGAAATTTGCAGCAGTGAGAACTCGACAGTCTAATTAATTATTTAGAGGTTTCAAGGGGTGGGGGAAGAAGTCTTGAGTCCTAGTGTTCCCATTTGCAATGCATTAAACAATCAGAATTATAATAAGAGAATGCAGAGAGAGACTGTCCTGGCTGTCTGGAATATGTAGGATATAATTTGAGGTTCCAAATTAGAAATAACCTAGGATCTTACAGGCAGAGTCAAGGCTGAAGGTCACAGGAAGACAAATCCTGCTAGAATTGCAATTCTGTTTTTTTTTTTTTTTTTTTCCCTCCATTGTCTTTATTCTTGTGTCTCAAAAATAAAAGAGGGGGCTTTGCTTCCCTCTTTCCTAAATCACCTTCATATATTAGAAGCTTTTGGCTGTGCACATAATTACAGTCCAAATGTGAACATTGTGGAGAAAGGTGTCTAATAAAGTAAGTAGCAAATGTGAATTTATTAAAAGTAGGTCACATCAGACATTGCAATACCCTTCTTTGGCACATCTCCTAACTGAGAAGATAAAAGCAATGAAGGCACACTGAATGCTTACATTTGAAAAAGGTATTTCTTATAGTGCTACCTAATAAATGCCTACAAATTAATAGATTAAACACCTTAACAAAACCCTCCCTAACCATACAAAGTCAGATAAGCATAATCAATAAATGTTCAGTGTGGAAGTGGAGAGCTGCCGGAAGAGTCTCAAGGGGTCAGTGTGAGCAAGCGTTAACTAGTTTGTTAATGACATGCTCATGTCTGTGGAATGCATTTTCTGATGTTCGAGTCAAATTAAACAGGAAACACAAAGCAGGGAAGAAAAAACTGCAGAGCCAAAGGTAGTGGGGTGAAAGTCATGATGAATACAAATTAGTATTAAAATATAGAGAAACACGGGATGAATGCAGCCCTAAGACAGCCTGGAAAAGACTCAATTGGAAACATATTCATGGCACACAGGTGTTGGCAGTTAATTTTCAACTGTTCCTTTACTTCAAAACAATTGTGCAGATAAGAATAACAGTAACTATAGGCATCCTCACAGAGTCCACCTAGCAATGCTTTTCAATAATTTCACGGTAAATGAGTAGCCAGAAGTTGAGCATTAAAGAATAAGAGCAGGGGACTGGCGAGATGACTCAGCTATTAAAACCCTTGTCTGCAAATCATAACAACACAGGTTCGATTCCCCCAGTACCCACGCAAAGCCAGATGCACAAAGTGGTGCATGCTTCTTGAGTTGCTTTGCAGAAACTAGAGGGCCAACCTCTGCCCCACTCTCTGTCTTTCTCTTTCTCCTTGAAAATAAATAAATAAAATAAACAAATAGTTTAGAAAAAGAATAACAGCCAGTATAACAGGTGATCTAGTTATATGGTTAGAGAAGATGTAAAGGCAAGTGGCTATTTTTCATATTCTGTAGTTCTTGAAGAAATTTTAATGTCTTTTTTGAACTACCAGGTGAGCAAATGAGTAACTTGAGAGCATATATAACAATCACATATTTTACACGAAGTTAAAGGTTACGTTAACTGAAGTTATAATTACAAAAGTCTTAGAATGCAAATTCCACCATGGGCTTTTTTACTAATGAGGTAGAGGGTAGTCAATGAATAGCCAAGGTTACCTGGAAGAAGGATACATATTATGCCCATAGTTCATTGATTGAAATCAATGACACAAGTGAAATGCCAACTAGGAGCTTGCTGGAAGTGCAGATTCTTACAGCTAACTCACACACATTGTAGTAGACATTTGAATAGTGGTCTTTATAATTGGTACTTTAATTACCTCTCTGGGTGATTATGGTGCATCATCAGGTTTGGGAATGGTAAAGGAGGAAACCCCAACTCCTTTTGTCACCTTCCTGGTAAATTAAGCATTGCAAATAAAAGAAATTCATTCTTTCCTATAGTTATATGCAAAATTTTAGGAGCAACTAATTGTGTTGCTGATTTGACTTACTCTATTCTCAACTGAATTTTTTTTTTTTTTTTACTTAAAAACTAGAGAAATGAAGTAAAAATGGATATCATGTCTATGTAATTTGATTAAAACAGTTAATAATTAGGACTCATGTATGCTTTATCAAAAAAAAGGAATTCATAAAAACCAAGTATTTAAGAGAAACTTTTTAAATTTAATTTTATTTTATTTATTCTTAATATTTATTTATTTATTTGTTTGAGAGAGAGAAAGAAAGAGGCAGATAAAGAGAAAGAGAGAATGGGCATGTCAGAATGGCCTCAAGCCATTGCAAATGAACTCCAGACACATGTGACCCCTTGTGTATCTGGCTTATGTAGGTCCTAAGGAATCAAACCTGGGTCCTTAGGCTTTGCAGGCAAACTCCTTAACCGCTAAGTCATTTCCCCAGCCATTAACTAAGAGAATCTTTTATGAGCAATTTCACCACTGATAAGGTTCAAAAAATTTTGTCTTCATGCAAAAATTCACTATTGGAAAAACTATTCTGAGAATATAAGACAAATGTTATATTCTTCTAGAAAAGAAAACACAAAAGTGCATATATATATCACAGATAGAAATAGGATCAGGATGTCTCTAATAATAATTACACAGCACCTATCTGTAAATGACTATCTACCTGGCCACATACACTAGGCCAGGTATTTGGACATTAGATAATTCACTGTGTGCCATCCACTGAGGAAAAACAAGCTTGAACTAATCTTAATTGTAAACAGGAAACTAAGTTTCCATAAGAATGACTTTCCATGTCACTGTCATGAATTTCTTCATGCAAGCTTGTCTGGCTGAGCAAATGCCACTTGGAGCACAGGGCTGCTTTGTTACTATCATTAAGAACAGTTATTTAATTTGTCCTCAAATTTCTAAATAAAACATTAGGGTTATATATTCACCTTATTGGATGTGTGTGAAATAGATACATGATTCTAATTATAATATTATTTTCCTTACAAGCAGATTTGGATGAATAGAAGAATCTTAGGAGAACATTTTGAAAATGGCATCTGAGTGCTCGCTGCCAGATTTATATAGTCTATCTCATGAGGTCTAGGAGGAACCCATGATCTTCGTTATATGCACATCCAACTGTAAATGTGGTCTCAAAGCCCTCCTCTTTAAGAACATATTTGAATGTGAAGAAAAATATTAAAGATTCACTTTTTTTCCAGGAAAATGCATTAAAAATTTAATCCTCAATAAGTGTGTTATGAAAGACATTATATACTCAGCTGTTTTTTTTTTTTTTTTTAAGAAAAAGGGCTTTAGGATATTTGCTCTGAATAAAGGGAAAGGTACAGTACATGAAGGCACAGTGCCCAGTATGGTGAATTTGTAGTACACTGATTCACTGATTATACTATCAAAATAAATATCTATGTTTTAAAAATCTCTTTAATGCCAAAACTTAGTAACTGAGACAATGAAAGACACCATCTATTGTAATAATACAAGGCCCTAGAAATGATAAAAGCTTAGGAAAGATAGAAAGAGGTTTATCTATGTTTTCTTAAAAGTGACCATTAAAAAATATATGCCTGGGATGTGAAACTATCACATGCGAAAAAAAAAAAAAAAAAATTTTCCTCTAAAGAAGAGGATATGCATGGGGTGATTTTAATTTGTTTACAATTTGAAGAAATTTATTCTTATTGATGTTTCAAAATATAATTTCTGATGCTGTCACTCACCTAAAATATATTGATTGGTTGACTGACTTTAAATTTTCAAGTCTACCATTGCTGTCCCTTTGTGGATAGAGGAAGGTTTAGGGCCTGGAGATATGACTCAGCAGATAAAGGTGCTTGCTTGTAAAATATGCAATAATAAAAAAAAAAAAAAATCTTTTTATTTGTTTATTTGAGAGTGACAGACAGATAATGAAAGAGGCAGAGAGAGAGAGAATGGGTGGGTACACCAGGACCTCCAGCCACTGCAAACGAACTCCATATGCATGTGACGACTTGTATATCTGGCTTTCAAAGGTACTGGGGAATCAAGCCTGGGACCAGGGTCCTTAGGCTCCACAGGCAAGTACTTAAATGCTAAGCCATCTCTCCATGTCTGCAAAAACTGCAATTTTTGACTCAACTCTTCACCTCCTATGTAAACTTGAATACAAAGTGGTGCGTGTATCCATGATTCTAACATACCTATAATGGTAATGACAATTGGTAGAGCCAGGAAATTCTGAAACTCCAGTGGGGGTTAGTCTGTTGCTGTTGTTGTTGTTATCATTATTATTATTATTATTATTATTATTATTATTATTATTATTGGAGAGAGACAGAGAGAGAGGGAGAGGGAGACAAATAGAGAATGGGCACGCCAGCAGCCTCTCGGGACTGCGAACAAAATCCATATGTATGCGCCCCCTTGTGGTCAAGTGCAGCATTGCTCTCTTGCGTCACTTTGCTTCTGGCTAAACGTGAGACCTGGGTGTTGGAACCGCTGGAGATTTGAACCAGCGTTCTGAGGCTTAGGGGGCAGGCGCCTTAACCGCTAAGCCATCTCTCCAGCCCTAGTCTGTTATTTTTTTGTAGGCTATTTGCCACAGCAAGATACACTGTCTCAAAAAAAGTGGGGCACAGACACCTCTAAAGTGTTCACTTTTATTTCCAGACATGGCCTATGGCATGCACCCACATATATACAAAAATGAATAAAATTGTTCTTGAAAATTAAATGAAGAACATTAAAATGCAGAGGTAAGGCAAGCCTTTTCACTACGGTAATTATCCCAAACATATTAATGTCATATATATTACAAAAGTAACCATAGGCAGTTTTTACTATACCCACCATGTATAATCATGGTCTTACATAGTAGCCAATGGTTGTGATATTTTTAACAATTAAAGAGATATGTTTTGGTTCCATCACACTTTTCTATCTTAGTTGGCACTTGTATGCCAGGTAACAGTGTTTCTTCATGATATCATTTGCTCTAGTTTGTGATTTAAAATAACTATTACTAATTTAGAATACTGTCAAAGTAGTGACATGTGCTAGAGTGATGGCTTAGCAGTTAAGGCTTGCAAAGAAAAAGGACCCAGGTTCTATTCCCCAGGACCCACTTAAAGCCAGATGCACATAGTAGCACGTCTGTTTGGAGTTTTTCATTTGCAAAGGGTAGAGGATGAGCCTCACCCATTTTGTCCCTCTTTCTTTCTCTGTATTTGTGTCTCATTGCCTCATTATCTCTTTCAAATAAATAAAAAAGTTAAACAAAAAAAATTTAAAAAATAGTGACAAGAAAATGAAGATGAGCAGGCAGTAGTATATCTTGTCTTTCTACAGTGTGATGCAACTGATGTAAAAAAAAAACATATTGTATATAAGTCAAAGTAATTATGTTGTGAGGTGAAGTACATGAAAGTAAAATAGAAATGTTGAGCTTGAAATGTGGAAGTAATTTGTCTGGTTTCGTAATTCTGTCTTTGTCTTTTTAATTGTTCAATATGGTTGCTAAAAGTAAGATACAAAATTATATGACACATAGTGATGTTATGCAGTTTCCCGTCAAATACATCCAGAAGTCCTCATTCGTTTTCAGGATATTTGAAATCAATTTTCTAAAGCTACATATTGGACAGGTTTAAGAAATTGGCATTTAAATTATTTCTTTTGTCAACAAATTGTGTATATATAAAATATATAAATATATATAAATATATAAATATATAAAATAGATGTGTATAAATATAAATGCACTCACATGCATACACACATAACTAGTTAGTAGATTCACTTATTAATTTCATTTTTAGAAACTTGAATAGATTTCAGTATATTTAATTAAAACAGGGTGAGCTGCAAAATGCAAGCACTATATCTTGTTTGTATATATTTTAGACACATTCATATATACTTACCTGATTTCATTTTATGTAACACAAAATACATCAAAACTATGTTCTAGTCTTTTTAAATATTACTAGGCTTACCTTAGACAATGTGACTACAAAAATTTCTTAAGATAAATGATAAGAGCTTTAGGATATCAAAAAAAAAAAAAAAAAAAAAAAAGGAAAACCTGGGCATTTATGAGTTGAAGTTTATTTCAAAACAACATGATATTGTTCATTAACTTGAGTGAGATTGTGCACATTAGTCCAGGTCAGCAGAGGTATGATTTATTTCAGAATTGTAGCTCTCTAAGTAACTTCATATTCTCTCAGTAAGAACACCAGTACAGGAAATCATTTACAGATCCTTTGCTGGTTTAGGCAACTATAGAGTGATTTACAAATCAAGACAGACATCAAAATTACTAAACTTACCAAATAATTTACAGTGTCATTGTGAATAAATTCTTAGATTTTGACAATATATTTAGTCCAATAAAATAAGTATCCTTGTTCATGAACAAATTTGAAAGGTATTCAAGCAGGACTTCAAGACCATTTATTCTGTGTTATTTGCTTTATTATTTTAATATCATTTTCATGTCACTTTGTACTAACCTTGTAACTGCATAAAAACAAGAAAAATTTGATCAGCAGGGGACTGAATGTGTGTCTATAATCCATATATGCAATAAATGCACTCTTCCTTTGAGAGTTGTTAAGGAAAAATCTATAGCTCTTACTGTATAAGGGAGTGGAATCAGAGAAATGAGGAATAGCAATAAAATAAGCAAACAGTTATTTAAATAACAAACTTTCTGGTCTTCAAAAGAATAGAAAAGTTTAAGTGGGTGTTTATTCTTTGGATTTTATTCCCTTTAAGTCATTATTCCTTTTCTGATGAAGAGTACCTAAGCAATGTCTAAGAAACTTAAAGAGACCATTGCTAGGATTATTCAGATTTTGTGATTCTTGAGAATGGAATAAGTTAAATTAAAGATAAATTAAAATATATTTTTGTAATTAAACAACTCAAAATTTCTAGAGCAGTTTTCATGAAGTAACATTTTGCTCCAGATGAAGCATACTTTTCCACCAATAGTTTTGTATGTATGTGCTAAGCACACTGAAATATAAAATTATGAACCTACCTGAATTATTTAAAAGTAAAATAACTAACAATTCTCATTCTGTCATGTTTTTGTATTTTGAGAAGGTTTTGTTTATCTTTGAAATTATTCTTTCTCATATATCCTATGTGTCATGGACTCAAGATTTGATCTTTTTTAGAAAGAATCTACAATTGTTATGATAAGAGAACGAATAGAAGGTGTTCCTCAATTGAAATCCATGCTTAGTGTCTGAGACATAAGTCTATCTTTGTAAGCACAATGCCAATCATTACATAAAGCCTTTGGAATTCAAGATAAAGCAGCAGATGACAGGTATCTAACACAATTCTATTTACTTGTCTTCTTATAAAATCAGTCCTAATTATAACTTAAGAACAGAGACCACAAACACGCTCTATTTTTTGTGTGTGTGCTTGTGAGAAGGAGACAAAGAAAGACAGTGATAGACAGACATGAATTATTATTGTCTTTTGTTTCTCAATACAACAATAGTTAAAATTTGTACATACTTATGTAATACACATTAAATATAAATAAATTATTGCAAGAAATATAAGTACATATTGAAGAAGAGTGTCTCTACTGCTTTCCTATATACATTTCTTTTACCTTAAATGAAAGAAGGACTAATTTTATTCTTTAGAGAAAACAATGGCTAGGATGAGCACTGTACTGAGAAAAATTTTAAAAATGGCCATGTTGACTATGTGATATAACTACTAGAGCTAATTTTCTTTTCATAATGACTTTCAAAATATCAAACCTGTATAGCTAAAATGATGCTACCTTTTCTTTGTAGATATTCTTTATCCTGTATATAATGGGTTAATTATTAATGCTATATAATCATACCCATGGTTCCCATCATGGGTACCGTACTTGACATCTCAAGTAACATTTTGTAGAATATCTTCTATGCCAATGTGTGAATGTTTGTGTAGTATAATCTTAATAGCTACATGGTAAAAAAAATTTATTATTCAACTATAAACTCCATTTTTACATTTCAGTTTGAAAAAGTATTGATTGAAATGTGATTTCAATATGTATTGTGTTTGAGGTCTCATGAAGGGGAAAGATGGCCTCTTAACCCTTCATCTGTTTGTTTAGACATTTTCCTCATGTGGAAGTCTTGAAGGCACCAAAATAATCATGGAGGGAAGTGATCTTTAAAATTTATATATTTTTTTATGAAAATAAATGAGATCTCTTGAGAATAAAACTTGTGAACTACAGATTTTCTTTAACAGACAGCACTCCAAATCCATCTGCAAAGTTCAAAAGTTGATAAGTATGCATTTCATTATATAAGATTGAATATAAAGATTGAATTTAATGATCTTCATTTTTGCTATTATATTTTTGTTGGTACACATGGTAGTTCTAGAATACATAAGACTTTTATGTAGATTCAGACTTCTTTGGGGGAATGTTTAGATTCAGGTTCACTATGAAAACAGCACTCTTGCTCCACTCCCCAATTCCTCTGTGGTTTCAGGTGGAGTTAGGCTGAAGTGCTATGGATAGGTTTTCTCCTTGGGTCTGACTCCCATATGACAAAGAGAAACATATTATCCAACAGAGTGAAGTTAGCACAGGTTAAATGGGATAAGCATTATTAATTTAGAGAGAATCTGATGGATGTTGTCCCTCTTTTGGCCCAAGATAAGTGGGAGCTTGATACTGGAGAACAAAATCATTGTCTGAATAGGATTCTGAACCAGATACTGGTTCCTTTCCACTCTTAGCCAATCAGAAAGCTATTGGTTGCCCACCAAGGGTACGAGCCACTATTACACTTGTACATCATGTCAGAGAGTTTGCTTCTGAGAAGCTTGGACCCCAGGTTGTTCAGACAGTTGTTAGCTACTTTCCTCCAGTAGCTCATGGAGCACTTTCCAGCACTAGACAGGCTAACTGTTTGGGATCTCTCTCTCTTCTGGATTCCAGCCAGATCTCTCCATGCCCTGTGTAGATAGCAAGTGGTGTCTTCATCAGTATGGTCTTAACATTTACCTCAGGTGGGTAATCAACTGTTTTAACAGAAGTCTGTCCTGTTTTGGGGACCTCGTAGGTCTCTCCAATCAACAGTTGATTGTGGTTGGTATCCACATCCTGGTACTGGCTGGGACTTACGGGCCAGAGCCAAGGGAAGCAAAAAGAGAGAGAAGAAAAAAAAAAATTAAGGTTAGGCTTCATTCCACCCTCTCCAGGGCCCTTCTTTACAGGTGCTTTCCCCAGGCTCCTGTTGAGGGTTCAACATTGTAATCTATCTTCAAGGATAAAGGTTTCTATGGTATCCGCTGGAAAAGCTGAGGAGAAAAAGGAGCCCTCACTCACTGTTGGTAGGATTGTAAGCTTGTACAACCACTCTGGACATCAATATGGAGATTCCTGAAAAGGATGGATAGGAGCTGCCAACAGACACAGTTATTCCCTTACTGGACATTTACCCTAAATGCTCCACACTTCACTACAGAGATACTTACTCAACCATGTTTATAGCTGCTCAATTCATAATAGCGAAGAACTGGAATCAACCTGTATGTCCATCATTGGATGAATGGATAACCAAGCTGTGGTACATTTACACAATGAAATTCTACTCAGCAGTAAGAAAAAAATAACACGATGAAATTTATAGAAAAATGGTCAGACTTGGAACAGATCATATTCAGCAAACTAAAAAAAAAAAAAAAAAATGACAAAATGATAATTGTCTCATGGTCTTACTCCTCTGTGGTTCCTAACCTGGATCAGACCAACTGACTGACATACCTGGGATAATAGGGAGGGAAGGGCTTTGGGGGAGAAGAAGGGTAGAGTGGGAAAAATAAATCATTTTGGTATCTTAATAGATTTATTCCTGTTCTTTTTCTTAGTTTTCCATCTTAATAGAATGCAGCCTATCTTTCATGGTAACATGAGGATAGTTACATGAAAGTTCACATTGCTCAAACCCATGAAAATGAGATTTGGTGAGGATTTTTTTAGTAATTATTTCTTAGAGCTGATTTTTTTTTTTTGCTATAATCATTATGAATTCCAAAGTTATATATGCACCTTGAAAAAAATATTTTTACTATCTAACTCTCAATTCTCAAGTGACACTTCAAATTTCATTATTTTCAATTTGAAGATCAGCCAAGATTTGTTAGAAGTCATGGAAGGATCCTCCATTCAGTGATGGCTGAATGGAATGAATTTAAATAGATATTTTGAGGGACTAGGTCCTTTTCAGTTAGTTGACAGTCTCCTATCTAAGAAAAATTATACCACAACTTTAAATAGGTCTCCCTTTATACAAGCCTATGTTCAGAGGTAATGTGTATCAGAAAGGCTGGCTGAGTAATGGGATTGGGAGAATTATCACATCACTCCATCCAAGTTTTGAAATGCTTAACAGTGATTGTTTATGGATTAGAGAGTTAGGAAGGAGGATTGTAGTGGGAAAGCCATGCCTGGGAATGTCTTCAGTCTTTCCACAAAGTATTCCTACATGCCTAGGGTTGTTTTGAAAGCCAAGCTGGGGAATCATGAGGAGATTACAGTTTTATCAATAGTGGAACAGTTCCTCAGCAGCAGGTGCTTGGGCTAGATGACCTGCAAGGTCAGCTGTGCCATACAACCTTAGTTTCTGGCTGTGGTCGCTTTGTGTTAACACCATTATTGATGCCAGTCCAAGCAAGACAGAAACTGCCAAGGAATGAGCTGCCGTACGAGATGTCTTTTTAAAAACAGAGAGGAAAGAAAGAATGAACAAGAGAAAGAGATTTAGGTTCTTGGCTTCCTTATTACCTTCCTCCTGCCAAATACCAACCAACTCGTGGCCATGAGAGCTGGCTTGATGGAGAGGCAGGAAGTTGGAAGGAAGGGTAAGTTCACAATGCTGAAACTGACAGCAAAGACTGCCAAGGCAAATACTCATCTGAGCGGGAGGCAGGCTGTTTGCATCTCCATTCTTCTCAATGAGATGTTCCTTCAGTCTCCCCTCCTTTGTTCAAAGCCCAGTGTTGTCTTTATTCACTCACCAAATCTCTGTGGCTGTGTTCATTACTCCTCCAACAGCTTTAAGTGGATAGAGTCATGAAAATATATGTTCATGTAAAATAAGCTTTGAAACATATAGAAAACCACATGACATTTATTCCTGAACACACAAATGCCAAACAGAACTGTTCTATTTTCTTCAGTATTTATTATAAATTTATATTAATGAGGTGGGCACATACTTTTAATACAAGCACTAGGGAGACAGAGGTAAGAGGATAGCTGTGAGTTCAAAAACACCCTGGAACTACATAGTGAATTCTAGGTCAGCTTGGTAAAAAGCAACACCTTACTTCAATTAGCAAAACAAAAATTTATATTAATGGTGGTTTTCACTGTTGCATATCTATTCCCTAGAGCAGTACCTACTGTATAAAATATTCCCCAAAAGGAAGTCCACATTTTGTAGTGAATGAGAACTCACACAGTGATAAGCTACCCCCTTTTATATTTTTTCTCTATTACAGTATTGTTTTGAGATTTATTTATGTTCAGGATATTCAGATGCTTGAACATAATCATTGGAGTCTACAACAATTTACTAAATCACTCAACATAACCTCACCAATGAGATCTTTAGATAAATATAATGTTAAGGTAGGTCTTGGTGGTGCATGTATTTAATTCTAGCACTTGGGAGGCAGTGGCAGTGGTAGGAGGATTGCCATGAGTTCAAGGCCAGCCTGGGTCTTCAGAGTGAGAGAGTTCCAGGTCAGCTTCAATGAGAGTAATACCCTGCATCAATACATACATACATACATACATACATACATACATACATACATATATATAGCTGAGGTCCTCTTTATCACCTTGATTCCATATTTAATTCCCTGAGATCATAGGAAGTACAGAGGTTATGAAGGGTAAGGTCCTTTACGTTGAAGTATGTCAGCTTGGAGGCTGACAGCTGCCGGTGCTCTGGAGCTCAGGTCTCCTCCCCATGGCTGCTGGTGAGGCAATGGAGTCGTGTTATCTCCTGGTTACTCTGAGCGTGTTCTCAGGATGCTGAACCACAGAATCAGTGGGGCTTCCACGCACTGAAAAGGCACATGCATAATTCCCGGTGTGTGGTGGGCTCTTGTCAGGTCAATTCTATTTATTCACTATGAAAAGTGGTTTTCTGCACTATTATTCACTCAATCATATCTTGTAACATTTTGATTCCATTAACTAAAATGTTATTTTGTTTTCATTATTTTTGGTCTATTCATAAATTAAAAGTGATACTGCAATAATGCATGGGGAATTCAGCTCGTCTCTATTAAAAAAAAAAAATCTTTACATCACACAACTGTGCTTAAATCTAAATTAACCTACTGTGGTAGTTTAAACCCGATGTCTCCAATAAACTCATGTATTCTAAATGCTTGTTACTTGGCTGGTGGCAATTTGTGATACAGAGTCTTGCTGGAGGTGTATTATTGGGGTTGGCTTAGGCTTATTATGCCCAGATCCCCTTCCCAGAGTTCAGCTCACTCTCCTGTTGTTCTTTTTCACCTGCTGTGGCAGAAGTGATGTCCAGCCTCTGCTCATGCCATGTTTTCTCCTTAATCATTAAGCTTCCTCTTGTGATAGTATAAGCCAACATAAAAACTTTCTTCTCATTGGTCAGTTATTGCTTGGGTGTTTTGTCCCAGCATAGTGAATTTATCTAAAATAACTAGCCAATGCACTTAAGAAATTATGAAAACCAGGAGAGATGGCTTAGTGGTTAAGGCACTTGCCTGCAAAGCCAAAGAAACCAGGTTTGATTTCCCAGTACCCAGGTAAAACCAGATGCACTAGGTGGTGCATGCATCTGGAGTTCTTTTGCAGTGGTGAGAGGCCCTAGTGATCCCATTCTCTCTTTCTCTCTACCCTCTCTCTCCCTCTTTCTTATTCTCTCTCAGAGAAATTACTTAATTAATTAATTATTAAAGCCAGAACATTCTATTAAGTTTAAGAGAAGTACATTGTCACATAAAATTCATTCCAACTGTAGCAAATCTACCAGAATGTCTGTGATGAAATCCACGTATAACATTACTGATTTTTTGAGGAGGTGAATGAGAAGATTGAATTGAGAATTTAGTTTGAAATCATTTACCTCCCTATCCCATAGCATCATTTTGGATCTTTTATGTCTTAGAAAATGATTCCAAACATTGTAAAAAGAAAAGAGTATTTGGGGGTAAGAAATGAACAAAGAAGAACTAATCCATTTATATCACACAATTATAAGAAGATGCAAATATAGGTAATAGAAACACAGTGATTGTGAAATTATGTATTGCATTGATTTTTATTGTCATATAAAATTTTAGGGATCAGACAGGTCTTCAAAGTTACATCTAGGGCTGGGGAAATGGCTCTGTGGTAAAGATACTTATTTGGCAAACCTGACAGACAACAAGAGGCACAATCTCCAACAATCACATAAAGACCAATGCAGCATGGCACACATGTCTGTGATCCTAATATACATAAGATAATCTAAGGCTGCAGGTATTTTGTGTATAATGTGTTCTCTATAGTTTCACGCGTGTGTGACAACACAGCTTTTAAAATGGCATTCTACTTTTGGTCAGTGGGAAAATAGCAATGGACAATTAAAGAGACAAAAATCTTCTGCAATAATATTTGATCTGTCCTAAAGGCCTGTCATGCATGCTGACTGGCATGACTCCATACAAATCAGGGACTTGCAGAAATGGTAACTCTTCTAATACACAAGAAAATATTTCTTCTGCCAAGAGAACCTGTTATGCAATGAAACATAGACCTGTATATTCAATAATTTTTAAATTCTCCATTTTTGTTTATTAGAAGCAGAGCAAGAAAGAAAGAAAAAGAGAAAGAGAGAGAATGTGAGCATCAAGGCTCCTAGCCACTGCAAATGAACTCCAGACGCATGGGCCACCATGTGTATCTGGGACATGGACAATTGAACCTGGGTCCTTAGGCTTTGCAGACATACGCCTTAACCGCTAAACCATCTCTCCACCCCATCATTAACTTTTTTAAAAATTTCATCTGAGGCTATTTTAGCATTGCCATCCTCAAAATTACTTCAGCTGCATTTAAAAATCTCAATAATTGTATTTTTCAGAAAAGATTCAAAATAATTTTCGACTCATCCTACAAATTAATGTATTACATGAATTTGCATTTAAAAAATCACAAAATGTGAAAAATCCTCTATCCTGACCCAATTTTAAATTTTGAAATTTTTAACAAGTGATACATATTATAAAGTTAATGATTTAAAATTTTTTGAAATTATCATGCTATAAATTCTCCCTAAAACCAGCTGAATTTTAATGATAACAGATATAAGACAGCAATCTTAGATATGAAATATGCAAGAAGAAAGTTCTACAAAGAGTCCCACATGGGAGTTGTTAAGGTCCATCAGTTGAGAGTGGAATTAATTCAGCTTCCATCCCCAAAGCTTCAGAGCTCTGCTTCTCTATTAATATTATCAGCACATCTTGCTTTGTTTTTAAAGATTGTAAATTTTTCTTCTTTGCTTTATTTGTACAATTTTGCTAAAATGTATTTTCAGGGCATGAAATCATGCATTTCTATTTCCATTTCTATCCATAATGTGTGTTTATTAGAAATAATTTTGACATGTGTACTTCTGTTTTTTTTTTATAAACCAAGAAAGTATAATGATAGATGTTTTAAAAAATAGGTTTAGAATGACATCTTAAAGTGTTATAAATTACCCTAAAGTTAAACACAATATAAAAGACTCATGTTCAGTACTAATTCATGAATAAACAAATGAAAATTCCTTCAGTATATTAAAAAGTCACTCACCTAAAGAATAACTTTTTAAACGGTGAGCTTTTTTGATATTTGTGATATTGTGTGTTGAATACATTTTCTATTTAATAGTACTAAGAAGTAAGAAAAGTACATTAAAAAAAAAACTTCAAATTTCTTATAAAAACAAGGTGTATATCTCAAAGTTTCATATATATGTAGTTTTTGCACATGCCAATTGGGGGTACATCTGGTAATTTAAAGAGCTGGACAAGAGCTCACCAACTGTTATGAGCATAAACAATTATCTGTGCTATGGTGTTCCTAATTGCAGATGGTATTATGCCAATCTGTCCATACCTCATGGAGTTCTACTATTTATGCTCTCGCACATTGCTGTTTATGAATGCTCTCTGAGATGCTTGGCTTCATACCTTGTGTGTATATCTGCCAAGTTGTGGGTTGTGTGGGAAAAATACTTTGGAAATATAATTGGAAGCATATTTTAGGCCAGTTGCATTAACTGCCTAAAGAAGGGTTTTAGAGCATGTTAAGAGACCGATATCTAGAATGTATCATATTTCATGTGAGAAGTTTCCTCTTTGTCTCCTGAGGCTTCTGTTTACATATGAAAAAAAAAAAAAACTGCAATGTAACTTTTGCTAGTTGTGTCTGCTGAAAGCATGCATTACCGTCAGGGTTTTTCTACTACAAAAATGATGACAATTATTAATGATATTAATATATTAATGTAACCGTTTTAGTGTACAAAACTGGTTATTGTGTAAGAAAGCTCATTATATTTGATGGATTCGAATTTCTCACTCTAGAAATAACAAGTCTAAATGTTAAAAATCCTCATTGCTCTTTGCAAATCAGATCCTATGGTTCATAAAGAGAATTTTAAAATTTCAAGTATATATATATATATATATATATATATATATATATATATATATATATAATATATATATGGCAGAGAGATGAGAGAGAGAAGGTGTATAGTGTATACCAGGGCCTCTGGCAACTGTAAATGAACTCCAGACACATGTGCCACCTGGTGCATCTGGCTTACGTGAGTACTGGGGAATCGAACTTACGTCTTTTGGCTTTGCAAGCAAGCTCCTTAACCACTAAGCCATTCCTCTAGCCCCCAAAATACAAGTTTTTTTTTTTTAATTTTTATTTATTTATTTGCAAGCAGAGAGAGAGGGGAGGAGACAGACAGGGAGAGAAGGGGCATGCCAGGGCCTGTAGCCATTGCAAATGAACTCCAGATGCATGTGCTCCCTTGTGCATCTGGCTTACGTGGCACTGGGGAATCAAACCTGGGTCTTTTGGTTTCACAGGTAAGTGCCTTAACCACTAAGTCATCTCTCTAAAATACAAGTTTTAAATGTCCAGTTATTAGATGTATAAACTTGGAGAAGATAATTGTTCTGTAAGTCTATCCTTAGCTCTAAAACAAGGACAGTAAAATATTCCTAACTTTAGAAAATATAGTCAGATGATGTACTGAAATAATTTCAATAGATTGTCACATACAAATAATACTTAAACTTCATAAAAATTATTTTTTTATTTTTATTTTTATTTTTTTTAGAGACAGAGAGTGGATTGGTGCTCCAGGGCCTCAGTCACTGAAATCATACTCCATATGTTTTAGCCACCTAGTGGGCATGTGTGACCTTGTGCTTGCCACACCATTGTGCATCTATTTTTTAATCACTCCCCAACTCTTTTTTTTTTTTTTTTTTTCATTTTTCGGTTTTTCAAGGTAGGGTCTCACTCCAGCCCAGGCTGACCTGGAATTCACCATGTAATCTCAGGGTGACCTAGAACTCATGGCAATCCTCCTACCTTTGCCTCCCGAATGCTGGGATTAAAGGCATGCACCACCACACCTGGCATCTCCCCAACTCTTGCAGCAGCTTCATTTTCTAAGAAATTACCAAGCTGCTTTATAAAATGGCTGCCCCAATGTACATGCAGTGCCAACCATGTAAGTAATCAGGTATCTTTATCACAGCCAAATATTGGTGTTATCATTTTATTCACATGTTTCCCACTCTCATAGATGTATAAATGAGCTATGGCAGGTTATGGATGTGAAGGAATTAATTAATGCAGTGTTTCAGAAGATACCTGCCAGTGGTGGGGTAAGATGATGGAATGCAATGTGGAAAAGTTTAGTCAGTTATTTTACTTAGAAATATATTTCAAGGGCTGGAGAGATGGCTTTGCGGTTAAGCACTTGCCTAAAAAGCCAAAGGACCTCCATTTGATTCCCCAGTACCCATGTAAGCCAGATGCACAAGGTGGAGCATGCATTTGGAGTTTGTATGCAGTGGCTGGAGGCTCTAGTATGCCCATTCTCCCTACCCCAACTTCTTTCTCTTTCACTCTCCCTGCAACTTTCTGTCTCTTAAATAAATAAATAAATACAAAATAATTTTCTAAGGTACATAAAAATATATTTCAATTTTATAGGTAGGTGAAATACACTTAATTGTAAGATCTATGAAGTTCTTAAGACATTTCTAGGCATATCTTATTTTAAAACAACATTCTAGGGCTGGAGAGATGGTTTAGCAGTTAAGGCATCTGCCTGCTAAGCCTAAGAACCCAGTTCCAATCTCCAGGTCCCACATTTAGCCAGATGCAAAGTGTCTCAAGGGTGCAATGCCGCATTTGACCACAAGGGGGTGCACATATCTGGATTTTGTTCGCAGCAGCTGAGAGACTGCTGGTGTGCCCATTCTCTGTCTCCTCCCTCTCTGTCTGCCTCTCTCTGTATCTCTCTCCAAAAATAAATAAAATAATTTAAAAATTAAAAAATAAAACATCATTCTACATTTCTACAACATGTAGATTGATAGAGCCAGCTGACTGACTCATATTCAAAATTCAGTAAGTCCCATGATCTTTGGTTGCACAGAGTCACAGTTACTTGGAAATGTCATCATTTTATGTGACTCAACCATGTATCTATTATTCAAGGCACAAGTAAGTAACACAGATGAATAGTGGTCATCTAATGAGATAGCCCTGTTTTAAGACTAAAAATGCTCAACAGAAGGTCCAGATAACCCACTACATCACTGCTATGTTTTGTAGCTCCATATTTACATATTTACGTCATCAATAGGTCCTTAATTGGAGCTAATACTTATGGTCACAGCAGAAATCTAATTCAGTATCACAGTGGAGGTTACTAGGAATAGGACCAAATAGTATGAAAGAAAGAAAGTCAAGTCTCTCTGTCAGTTCTACACCCATGGATTCAACAAAACACAGATCAAAATATTTTTTAAATGCATCTATGCAGAACATGAAGAGATTTTTAGCTTCATATTAATATTCTATATGCAATATTGTCTATAGTTGTTTGCATAGCATTATGTTATGTTAACTATATTCAGTAAGGTAGAGATTATTTACAGATGCACAAAAGTTATAAACAGGGCAGGAGAGATGTCTTAGCTGTTAAGGTGCTTTCTGGCAAAGCCAAAGGACTCAGGTTCAATTTCCCAGTACCCATGTAATGCCACATGCACAAGAAGGCACATGTATCTGCAGTATGTTTTGCAGTGGCTAAAGGCCCTGGCATGTTCATTCTCTCTCTATCTGCCCCCCTTTCTCTCTTAATTAATTAATTAATTTAATAAGGTTACAAAAAACATTATCCCATGTCATATGAGGGGCATTGTTATTTGAAGAATTTTTTATCCAGGTGACTTGCATGTATAATGTTTGTGAAGCTCTAATAAACAGTGATCAATAGGGATAGAATTAGCTATTCAGGAAGTGAGTTGATATGGGTTTCTCAAATATAAACTGTCTCATCATGCACTCTTTCAGTCTTAAGGACACATAGAACAATTATTGTTTATAATGCAAAATAAAAGTTCTCCAGAATATCATGTATTTTTTTCAGGAATACAGTACTTTTTAGCATGAATAATGTTTTTCAAAACTGATTTTGAAACTTAAATTAACAGTATAGAAAAGTGCATAACCTAACACAATGATTAGATATGTCCTACATTACTAGAAATGCTTTCTTATTATCTAAGGGAAAATATAGAATTTGAGGGTCTTCCATTACAGATAAAATCTATTGCCACAAATCTGAAAATCAATAAAACTTATTTGGGGAGAGTAAAAGATGACTTGATAATTTATCTTCAACACCATCTTGCAAGGCAAGCATTAGGGAGACGGTATGTGAATGTAATCAGGTGTGGAGTGCAACTGAAAAGTAAAAAGTGCTGCCCAGAAAAGGAAAAGTAGAACTGAGATTTTTTAAACCTCTATTGAACACTTTATCATTTCAACATAAGAAATTAACTAAAAATCCGTGGCATAATCACAGTTATTTTATCCTTCTCAAGTATGCACACTGGTGAGGCGTGGTTTCATACACAAAGCTGCCAATAAACCTCTCTGGATCCTCATCTCCCATCATGGAACTGGCCAGCCGGTCTGAACGAGTTCCTTTCTTTCCTTCTGTAGCAGCACACAGGATTCCATACAAGGGATTTGATCTGAAACATCTTCATACTTTTGTCCACAAATTTACAGAGTAAGATTAAACTAATAAATTAGCATTAGGAATGGACTTTCATAGTGTTAATTTATGGCAAGTATTTTCATACTGTATTTATTTTTTTTCCCACAGAATGACATTGATCAGTTGGTTATAAATTTTAGGGAAATTGAATCTTGGCCCTAGATTCTTAGATTTAGCAAACCTTTGTAATGCATTTCTCCAAACTGTTTCTTAATTTTTTTGACTGCTAAAATATCATAGGCCACTCATTTGTGGAAATGTTTTCTTTGTGAATGTTTGTTGAGCATGGCAGAAAAAATAGAAGTGGAAAATTAACAGAAAACTAACTGAAATGGTGTTATTGATTATATGCAAATGTTTTATGGTATATATTTAGACATAAATGCCTATAGCATATTGAGCTCTTATATGCCAATATAGACTAAAACATTTCTTCTCATGCTACGTTAGGGATTCCTATATATATATTTTCCTATGATATTAAGATTGGATCTTTCAAATATTATTCATTCATTTATTTGGCATGTGTGTGTAGATGTGTGTTCATGATTATGAGTTCCTTGCACACTTGCTCCAGGGAATATCTATGTTGCAGCATCATGCATACATGAATGTCATGACTTCTGTAGAGATAAGTGGACGATTTTCCTGTCAGTCCTCACTTTCCACCTCATTTGGGGCAGTGTCACTTATTGTTCACCACTCTGTTGACAAACGCATGGGAGAGTCCCCTGCCCCACCTCCCTTTTTGCTGTAGGTACCCTGAGATTATAGAAGCCCACTGCAGGGATTTAGGGACTTGAACTCAGGTATTCAAAGTTGCACCAAAAGCACATTATCCTAGAAGCCATCTCTCTAGCCCCCAGGTTTGTTATTTGTACTGGCTAATACTAGTTGAATCACATGTCAGATGAGCTTCAGATATGGATGTAATATCTATGAAACTTGCAAGGGTGGTGACAAATGCATAACACAGTAGTCTAACTTACTTGACTAGTACAGATTAAGTACATAAGACACAGAATTTTAGTCATTGTGTACAAGGCAACTAGCATCATCCTCACTGTTATTGTTAGATATATAAGCCAAGTTACTAGAGGATCATTTCAATTTCAAAATTTGAATTTCATGTTGCCAAAATTTTAAAAATATTCATGCAAGCACATATACATTAGAATGCATTTTAGTATAAGCCTATAATATAGCCTCATTTGTTAATTAAATATTTTGCTGTACACAAAACTTTTTAGTTATTGTTCACATATATACAAGTACTTGAATTGAAGAAATAGTCTGAAGAGCTTGTGTTTATACAAAAAAAAAAAAAAAAAGCTTTCCTCTACAACACATCCATTAACATTAGATATGCATTTCCTCATGGTGAAAAGCTTGTTTCAATCTATATTAGCCATTTTTCTCATTGCTGTGACCAGCTGCTGACAAGAAACAATATAATGGTGGAAGGGATTATTATACATTACTGTTTAATAACAGAATCAGTCCATCATGGTGGGGAAGACATGGCGACAGGAGTTGGAGGCAGCTGGTCACATTTCATGGGTTATCAGGAAACAAAGAGTAAACAGGAAGAGGGATGGGGCTGTCAGACCCAGCCATCAGTGACCCATTTCCTCTAGTGAGGAACTAAATATCTTAACAGAAAAGGTCTCATCGCAAAATGCAAAATATTGCATTTAGGGCTGGAGAGATGACTTAGCGGTTAAGGCGCCTGCCTGCTAAGCCTAAGAACCAGGTTCCAATCTCCAGATCCCACTTTTAGCCAGATGCAAAGTGACGCAAGGGTGCAATGCTGCACTTGCCCACAAGGGGGTGCCCACATCTGGATTTCATTCACAACAGCTGAGAGACTGCTGGCGCTCCCATTCTCTGTCTACCTCTCCCTCTCTCTCTGTCTGTCTCTCTCTGTGTCTCTCCCCAAAAATAAAAAAAGAAAAATAAAAATTAAATTAAAAATGTTGCATTTAACCAGTAAATAATTGTTTACTTCAACAACGAAATGCTGTAACAATACAATATATAAAAATATGTGCTCTGCACCTTTTTAAAATATTTGGGAGACAAGGTGCTCCCTTATAGTCTTAACAGCCTTTAAATTTGGAATCCTGACTCAACCTCCTGACTACTAAGGTTATAGTCATTTTACAGCATGTCCAGCTAAAATTTGTGCCTTTACTGGCTACATTTTTATTATCTGTCATCATTATATTATTTTTAAACATTAGTTATAAATCTCTTGAATTTTATGTGGGTTGTAATGTTATATACAAATTTCTTGATTAGTAATTCATACTAAACTCATTATTTGCCATAAAACAAAGTTAATTAAATTAATGTTTACCTGTAAGATACTTAAATAAAAATATGTCATTTGAAGTAGCTTGTTGACAGTCTATAATTTGATTTGATGTATTTCCCCAAATTACCTTTTATACAATTCCTGTTACTAACAATATATTACAATTTTAATTCAATAATTTTTCTGCCATGCCTATTTACATAAGGTATTATATAAAATTTTACATAAAATTGACATAAATTAGGTTCTCCTATCCTGATCCCATGGCTAATACCAATTAAATGTATTGTAATAATCAGCACATGTTGTATTCAGCAGGTTGAAATTCAGCTTCTCTTGGTCCCAGTTGTCCATGAGGCAGGTAGGTTTATTTCCCATTGCATCTACCATGCAATCTCCATAAATTAGTTCACTGCATCTCTCCTTAAATTCCTCTACCTCATCACTTCACCTACTTTGCTCTGCCATGAGAGAAACTTCTCTGTTTGGTTGAAACATTGCCTTTGAAACGCCACATTGCTGGTCCTCAATCTGGGCGAATGTTTTAGGCCTTAACATCCCCTTAATTCTTAACTGTGATGATAGAAGTTTGGATCTTGATGCTCACTGCTGTCACTCAATTCCTAATCATAAACAAAAGATGGATTTACTTTAGCAACCGAGTTTATCTCCATGTTTAATTAGTGCATCCTTGGCTGGGATGCTGGTAAGGTAGCAAAAAAAAAAAAAAAAAAAAAAAAAAAAAAAAAAAAAAAAAAAAAAACCTGGCTTCTAGCTTCCTGCTGCTAATGAGGATTTTCGGGTGCAAATATGCTTTGCCTGTAGCAAACTTGGTTTGCGCTCTTCATTTTAGCTCCACTTGCTGTCAGCCCATTATACTCTTCCAATTCTGCAAAACGATACACAGTCTCTGTATTAGATCCCCAGGGAATGATCATTCACTGAAAAGAGTTCCCAGACTAAACCATGCACAGATCCACAATCTGTTCCACTTTCCATGACATTACTAAGACAGAGGTGTTTCATATCCATTAGAAGCATAAAAAAAAAAAAATGTTCTAAGGTGTGCTTAGACCAAACAAAATGTTCAACTTTTTATTATGTGTTTTAAAAAATGAGCACTTACGAGGTATATCACATCATAGAAGGATTTGTGCTCTCTCTGTCTATGTGGATCCATTGAAATTGCAATTTTGTTTACAGGAAGAGGCACCTGGTACCAAGCCATCCAATTTCAGAACCCTATTCCTTTCTCCATATGGAAATCTACTACCTCAGTGGATTAGAGCCCTCCTTTGATGTGAAATAGAATGGAAAGGAAATTATTTCTAATATTTCCTTCAGTAAAGGTACTTAAATTTAATAGACAGTGGACATTATTTTTCCTCGCAGTGTCAAAGTCACAATAAAGCAGATAATATCAAAGACAAGTGACGGACTCCTGCATTAGAATATTCTAGTATAATAAATTCCTTGGTATATGTATTGATAGGTTGCTTGGTATTTTTGTGTGTTTTACCTTAACTTATACTAAACTAGAATTGTCCATCCAAATTATTTAAACTTGCCACAAACATCCTTGTTAAAAAATAGCAGTTAAGCTGGGCGTGGTGGCGCACACCTTTAATTCCAGCACTTGGGAGGCAGAGGTAGGAGGATCACTGTGAGTTCAAGGCTACCCTGAGATTACATAGTTAATTCCAGGTCAGCCTGGACCAGAGTGAAACCTCGAAAAACCAAGATAACGGAGAAGTTACATTCTTCAACATGATGTCGATAAATTATATTTAGTGTCTGGGATAATATTGAATGAGCATTATGACATGAGAAAATATTATAGAACATGGGTTTGGGATCATGTGAGAGGGGAAAGGTTCTTCTACAAATAATAATAATAATAATGATAATAATAATAATAATTGGGATGATACATCTATAATAATGCTTGGGAGAGAGAACAGAAGGAAAACCAATTAGACTGTAGTCATTGAGATTATTTTTAAGTAACATGCATGTCAAACATTGTAGCAGAGAGCTTCTTGTCATTGAGATGAACTTTGAAACCAGGCATAGTTATGGAAGGAAGGACATTTATTTGAAGCTTACAGATCCAGGAGAAATTCCACAATGGTAGAAGAATCTGGCCCACTTTCACAGGTCCAAGCAGAGAGAGAATCCAACACCATCACCAGCACAATCAGGAACACTGGGCAGAGCTCAGGCATTCTGCAAATGTTTACACTGGAAATCCAGATCCACCCCCACACCTTAGGGCTGTACCCTAGAATCAACCCACAGTGCCCCATCCTCCTGCTACATGGCTGCAGATCTAAACAATTAAATTTAATTAACTCTTGAATATGTTTGGAACCGTCCATTCAAACCACCACTAGTGTAAATACATAAAATGAGAATTTTCAGAAAAGTTATAATTACTTAGCATTACACGAATTTAGGATTTTAGATGATACTCAAAGTGTCAACAAGTGAAGTTAGAAAAAAGCTCTGAACATTTTAATTATTATTATTATTATTATTATTAATAATTATTATTAATTATTTCTCTTGTCCCTAACATGCAAATAATAGTTAAAAAATTTTGGTAACATGTTCTATGGACAATATCCAAGCTCACAAAATGCTGTAGGAGACAAACTATTTGGTTTTTATTTGCATTATATAAATAATGAATCTTATAAAATATAGCATGACTTTCTCAGATTGTTAGATTATATATATAATTTGTGTATTATAGAAACAATTTAGATAAGCATATATCTGTCTTAAACCAGTCTTGGTCTTAAGCAAAGGAAACAAACACAAAGAACACTCAACCCCTACCAAGTCAGATATCCAGAGACACAGACACTCACAAAACCTTGTCACTGAAATACACCTAAAATGAACCCAACATGGCTCAGGGAAATTTGAGGAAAAGGGGGCAGAAAGATTGTTAGAGCCATGAGTTGGGTCATTATACACAGAGTCATTGCCTCTCCCGCATAACTGATACCCACATAAGGCCAGACTCACATTCCCAGGCCCAGGAGGACAGGGAGAAGGCTAACAATGGTATTGTCATGGCTGTATATATACTACATTCATAACTAAAAAAAAAAAAAAAAATGTTTCCTTTCTAACAATTGTGTGAGAAAACATCCAAGTCTGTCCTCCAGTGGCAATACTTCAGACCTGGGGCCTCCTCAAAGTGAGAAACTTTCAGCTTCATCAAACGGGATGCACACAGGGCACAAGCATCTGGAGTTCATTTGCAGTGGCTGGAGGACCTGGTGTGCCCATTTTCTCTCTCTCTCTGCCTCTTCCTCTCTCTTTCTCTTTCTAATAAATAAATAAATAAATAAATAAATAAATAAATAAATAAATAAATAAATAAATAAAAATAAATAAATAAATTGACAAAGGAACCTGGAAAGGTGGTGCATAGCTTTAATTCCAGCCCTTGGGAGGCAGAAATAGAAGGTTCACTGTGAGTTCAAGGCCTCTCTGAGACTATATAGTGAATTACAGGTCAGCCTGGGCAAGAGAGACACCCTACCTCAGAAAAAAAAAAAAAAAAAAAAAAAAAAAAAAAAAGACAACATTTTATTGTCGGTTGAAGAAAAAGATTGGACAAAATTCTGCTTCATATGACTAGGAAACACTTTTTTACCAAATATATGATGGTTAAAATTTGAGCTTAGGCTTTGGGTTTTCCATTAAAATAAGTCTCATACTGATGTGATAGACGTGTGTTGGAATGAGAGTTAAATGGGGTTACAAATGGCAAACACCACACATTTTTTTATAATTCTCTAAATAGACCAAGATGTTGGAGTTATTTTGTTGAGCAGACTTCCAGAAGGTAAATTTGTATGCAGCTAAGTACTTTAACTGGTAATTTATTCATCAGCTTCATTTTCTCTAGCTATTCTTCATGAAATAGCACCATGACACTTTGCAAAGGAATGTGATTGTGCAATCTGATACCACTAGCCAGAGATGAGAAAGGAGAAAATCATGATTGTGTTCTTATTCTTTTGCATATTATGAATTTAAATTTCAATTACATCAAATTAAATATTCTTTTCTGTGCCATCATTATTTAAAATTAGTAGTGATTATTTTCTGATTTATATTCCTATTGAAAACAGTTTTACACCCTCCCATCTGTGATTATATAGTGAAGACATCTACACAGTTCCATTGTATTATTTGTATTTTGTATTTATCAGGGCTTTAAATATATTTTATTTACTTATTTTATTTGAGAGAAAGAGAAAGAGAGGAAGAGAGAGAGAGATAGAGAGAGTGTGTGTGGCAGAGCCTCCTGCCACTGCAAACAAACTCCAGATGCATGTGTGTCTTTGTGCATCTGGCTTACATGGGGCCTGGAGAGTTGAACCGGGATCATTTGGGTTTGTAGGCAACCACCTTAAGCGCTAAGCCATCTCTCCAGCCCCTATAAGGGCTTTAAAATCCTAAACTAGGCTTCTAATTAATTATTTCCAAGTAATAGCCACCATTTTTTAAGGACTAAAACATAATCAGGATTTCTGAAACTCAGAGTTGGTAAAAGTGGGAAAAGAATTTTAAGTTGTGTTTTATTTTCTTCCTCTTAAAAATAAATGAGTAAATAAATAAAAGATTTTCTAGGTATCTGTGTATAACTGGCCAATATAAAAATATACTACTTTGTAAGGTTTTTAATATTTTATTATTTATTTATTTATTTATTTATTTATTTATTTATTTATTTATTTATTTATTTTAGAAAGGAAGAGATAGACAGTACAGTGCACCAGGGCCCACCCACTGTAAACAAACTGCAGATGCATGTACCACCTTGTGCATAAATCCGCCTTATGTGGGTACAGAGGGAGAGAATCAGATCCTTAGGCTTCACAGGCAAGCACCTTAGCTGCTAAGCCAGTTCTCCATCCCGAATTTGTAAATATGTCATTTACAATTTCATTGCAATTATCCCTCCAATTTTCATTGTTCCTCAGTGTTTTTTTTTTTTTTTTTTTTTTTTCTGTTTAGCTTCCCTTACTTCAGCTACCAGTTGAGTCTGGGACTCTTTGTGGTCCTCAAATCTCTATATTCCCCACACAGGCCTGTGCATTGTCATGTCACTGCCACAGTTTAGGTATTGATTTTCTCCACCTATGGCCTCCTTGGCCCTCCTGTTTGGAAATTATATCCTTCACAAGGGCATTATAATAATGTGTCTACAACATAAAAATACTCAATTCATCCTATGGTTTCTTGTTGCTTAATGAGCAGAGTCAAATTTACACAGTGAAACTGAAAATGTAAAACAATTGTTCCCTTCTGAAACATATTTATTTTATTTTAATTAATTAATTAATTTTTTGGTTTCTTGAGGTAGGGTCTCACTCTAGTCCAGGCTGGCCTGGAATTCATATTGCAGTATCAGGGTGGCCTTGAACTCACAGTGATCCTCCTACCTCTGCCTCCCAAGTCCTGGTATTAAAGGCATGCACCACCACGCCCGGCATCTGAAACATATTTAAACTAAAAGATAGACTTGGAATGAAGAAATAAGCTCAATATTTTTCTCTATCTTATGTAGACATAAAAATCACACATATGTATGTGTGCATTTTCATGTGTGTATATTTAAGCAGAAAAGTATATATCTCCCTACAAGGAAGAAGACATCATCAGATTGGTTGTTTTGTAAATACCTTAAATGGGCAAATAGTTTTATTCGGCTAAATAAGTAACATGCTTAGGTGGAAAGAATACCATATTTTTTTCAATTTATGCCATTTATCTGAAATTAAGATGATGCATATCATTTAAAACTAAGTATATTTGAAATGTATGTTGTTTATTATTGACATATGTGATTATGTCAGTTATTTACTACAATGAAAGCAACCTACTATTTACAAATATTTTTTTCCTTTTTTATATGTATTATAACAATAGCTTCAATGGAATTGAAGCTTTATTTCCTTTATTTCATTAGAGAAAAAGGAAAAGAAATTATGTTTTGGTGTATATCAGTTTAGAGAAAACTGTGGGTGGTAGCTTACAAGGTGGTTAGAAAATTATCCCCTAAAGACATTTTAAGTTAAACAACTTTCAGAAGATTGGAACTAACCCAATGGTATTGGAATGAAAGGTTGATGTGGGTGGTAAAAGGTGGCTTGTGGCTAGAAACTAATTAGCATTGCATAAAATACTAATCAAATTTCCTTTTTCAAATATAGATATGATTTATTCCAGGGAGGGTCTTGGTTTAATTGACCTAAATATTGACCTATTTTTGCTATCATTCTTAGTATCAAATAAAAGACTTGATGAGTGCAAACCTGTCAAGAAATGTTTTGATATTATTTCATTAACAAATTCAAATGTATGTTAAAACTTTGTGCAAAATCCTTTCCATCACAAATATATAATTATCTTTTGTTCATATCACAGATATATTGTGAGTATGTGTGATACACATTACAAGAAGATTTGGCAAAGGCTCAGTATTTAGAGAAGGATAGCTATTATTTTATATGTCTTCTCATGCCAATAGTCAAAGGTATAATCCATGTATGCACACAGGTTAATGACTAACCATTTATTAGAAGCCATATCTGGCTTTTATTTTTTAATAAATTACTGCTAATATATCTCATATAAACTATTATTAATTGTAATGTTTTCAGCTTTAAAAATGTGTTTGCTTTTAAGAAACATTTATTTTGAGCAAAATAATGAATCACATGAATATATATATATATATATATATATATATATATATATATATCTTTTTTTATTAATTCATATTTACATCTGAATATTTTTTCCATGCCCCTACTAGCATTGTTTCACTCATTAGGTCAACTCACAGACAAGAGAGTTTATGGCATACAGAAATCTGTTTCTTTGTACAAATATATATAACATTCCTTTTAGCAAAGACAGAGCTATTCAAAACATAATTCATTTGAATAAAATATCGCTTCAATCATATATGTTAAAATGTGACAGGTAAGGATTAGAATAAAGAATAAATTGTTGCAAAGAAGTTCAGGGTGTTTTAATGAAGTGGTCTTGCAGGACAAGATCACATTTATGAAACAGGAAATGAAAGACTCTTGGAAGAAATTATGTCTCACAATAGCTAGTCACTAAAAATGAGCATGGCTTTTTCTTCTTTGTGATTGCTGCACTAAGGCCAATGCTCCGTTAAACTACTTTACCTTAACAAGGAATTGAAATTGAACCCTGAGACACTTGAGAGATTGCCAAATAATCCCTGGAGATGAATAAACCTGTTTATACAAGGGAAGCTTGTTTAAATGTCTTTATCTTCTAGTGACCTCCAAATTACCTAGTACTTTTCTAGACAGAAGTAGATACAAATAAAAACAATATTACACATTGTAAGTTCCTGGTGAGTTGCAGGTTAACTAAAGGTTTTAAATATATAGTTGGGTTATAATGTACCTTACTTAAACTATGGTATTTAATTTTGAGTTATTCTTACAGACAGAATCATTTAGTAATATTTGGGGAAAAGAAACTAGTAAAGTAAAAGAAAGCATGAGGGCTGGAGTGATTGCTTAGTGGTTAAGGTGCTTTCCTGCTCTGCCTAACAATCTGGGTTCAAATCCCCAGTACCCATGTAAAGTCCATTGCACAAAATGGTGCAAGCATCTGGAATTCTTTGCAGTGGCAAGAGGCCCTACCATTCCCATTCCTCACTCTCCCTCCCTCCCTCCTTCCTCTCTCTCTCTCTCTCTCTCTCTCTCTCTGCAAATGAATGAATAAAATATTTAAAGAAAGCATGAAAAGCACGTATCATAATGAGGTGAACCAAAAAAAAATCTCACTAAAAATATTCTTCAAATTATACTGCATTACTTAGTCTTCTTGGTTAACAATGCATTTTTATAATGATTCACTGCAAAAACATTATATGTACACTGTTGGAGGCAGCACATAATCAGTTCAGGTGGTTTTAAAAAACAGAATGTATTTTCTTACAACTCTAGAGTCTGCTAGTGTATGATCAGGATGTCAGCTCAGTGGGTTTTGATGGCATCCTCTTCCTGCTGTGTAGACACCTATGTTATCACATACTGATGAGCTCTAAGAAACTTTTCTTGTACCTGTGATAAAGTTGCTAATTCCATAGAGGTCTACTTCAATACACTTTATACTATTTATCTCCCAAAGCCTCACTTTGCCAACAATGTCACAACTCTCAATACAAATATGGATACCAGGCAATTCAGTCCTCTGGGAATACTTCAAGGAGAGTTATCTGTCTTTTGGGGGAAGTATTGGGGTGAATGGTATAGATTAAGAATGATAATGGAATTTGGCAAATGTGTTTAGTAGGAGGATAAAAAGTAAATTACATAAGCGTTTTGAATAGGACCAGGTGCATAGAAATTTTGGAATAAAAAAGTCTGTAGGTTTCATGTGGGTGTGTGTTTGTCTTGGTATATGTATATGCCTGTGAATTTACAATATGTTATGAGGTAAAATTAATTTCTGAAAGTCGGGGGAAAGACTGTTTCTTCTTTTTGTTTGTTTGCTGCACAGAAAATGCAGTTACCAAAGGAGCCCTCATACCATTAGAGTTGGTTTGGTTTTGTAGATGTGAGGCTCCATTTACTTAATGAAATCTGCTTTTACTCATATCGGGTTTGTATAAGTAGCCTTAAAGAAGCAGGGTTGGATATTTTTGCTAGATTTTGAATGAAGTTAAAATGGTCTCATAATATTACAGCAAGCAAAAACTAACTAGACTCACCCAGTTTTGAAATGAAATTTTCAGTAAAAGATATATTTTCTAAAAATGACTTGCCTCCTAAAAATGGTAAGTGATAAGAGAGAATATTCAAACATTTTTGTATTTTTCTAAGGATTATCATTATAGAAACAATATGGAATAAAAACCTTTGATCCATCAAACATTGAAGAAAGTTTCATATTCAGCATCAGTTTGATTGTACATGACTGAAAGTAATTTTTTACTATTGGTTTTGTTTTTGAAGCAAGCCCAACAGACTGAGCCCCCCTTTTTTTTATGAGAGATAGTGAAAGTCAAAGTGAGCACAAGAAAGAGAGAAAGAAAGAGAGAGAGAGAGAACGAGAACGGATGCATCAAGTCATCTTGCAACTGCACACAAACTCCAGACACATGTGCCACCTTGTGCATCTGGCTTTGCATGGGTATAGGGCAACATATTCTCTGCTAGCATGCTTTGCCAGCAAGTGCTTAATACTCTTGAGCCATCTCCCCAGTTTGGCCTCATATTTTAAATTTAAAACAATAAGAAAAAATCAAATGTCAGAAAAGCAATCTACACTAATGCTGTTAATTCCACTGGGACTACTCTGTACATTTCAGTCTTTATTATTCCTTTTACTTTATTTATATCCATTAAAGTTCATTCTTATATTTATGATTCTTGAATTTTCTAGTATCTTTGAGAACGCCAGAGCCTCTCTTGGTTCTTGGGTGGCCAAGGGCTTGGGAGCCGAGGTGCATATGGTCATGGTCACACAGAACTTACACTGAGCCAGTGGCATTTAAAGTTCTTGTCTTGTGAATTTGACAAATAAATTTCGCAGACCATCGGAGAGGGAAATTTAGAAAGATATGCTCAGAATTTGAGCAAGGGGTGGAGATACTATGAGACAGGAAGATAACTCACCTAGTGACTCAGATTGGGTTTCATCCGTCTGGTAAAAAAAAACAAAAAAAAAAATCTTAATTATCCAGGAAAGAAAAATATAAAGTAAAAAATCATCTCCAGAACATTTTTTACTTTTAGCCAAGGAGAAAGCTATTCACATTAGAATCCTGTTACCCTAAGCTGTCTTGTCTATTTCTAGCTCTTCACTAAGATATAATGTTAAATTAGAACATAAATAGTATGCCAATAATATTATGTCATTCATATACTACACTAATGCAAAGAGGTTTTAGAACTCAATTATTTGGTTTCACTCATTCATAAATGCTGTATTATGTGTTACCTGTCTTTACCAGCTTACTGTATAGTTGATAACTTGTTTGAAAATGTTAAACCTCCTTTCGGTCCTACATCATCACATGGAAAAATTTGTTTAAACATAAAACAATCATTAAATGAAGAACACCAGACAGGAAAATCAGGGTTGCTGTTAAAGAGAATGCATTGTTCTTGATGTCTTGATGTAGAAAGAACTTTTTTTAAAACATATTTTGAGAGACACTGAACAAATTAGAATGGGGACTTGTAATTCTACGCCACAGTTTCGGAAATTCAGATTTGGGGATATTTCTAAGCTATCTTCTTATGGGTAGTCTAAATCTTTTTGTGAGCAAGTGATGCGAGTTCACACACACACACACACACACACACACATACACACACACACACACACACACACACACACACGTTTAAATAGATGCGCATGCATGTGTTTATGCATGCATATGGAAATTCCCCACTAGGCTAGACTGGCTGGTGAGTAAGACAAGGAGTTCCTTCTCTTACTTCCCAACCATTATGATTACAACCATTTCAGTCTTATTTTTATTTGATTGACAGTGGTTCTGAGAATTGAACTCTTGTTTTCATGACTGTAAGGCGATCATGACTGAGCTATACTCCTAGCCACTCTATATTTTTAATCTGTTACATTTAACCTTTATTGTGGAATGAATTTGAAAAAAAAAATATTTATCAAATGAAATACAGTGATTTTAAAAATCATCAAAATTTGGAGTCTAAAATACCATGGTTAGGAACATAATTGATTTTTAAAAGTGGTCGAAGCAGATATTTGAGAGATTTGGTGTTTTTCAGTATGGGTTTGTCCTCAACTTTTAACTACAGCATTGGAAAAGTCACTCAACATAGCTAAGAATTTTAATCATGTAATATGGTAGCAGGGGGAATAAATACTTCATTTACCCTACAGTACTATTGAAAAAATCAGCTGAGATAATGCGTGTGTTACAACTTCTGATAAACTTTACTGGTGGAAAGATGGATGCTGCTTGTTTTGTGGACATGATACTATTTGAGAAATTATACCCAAAGCAAATTTTACAACAGCTATATTTTAGAGTGTTTTCTGAATCCAACAATGTCATTATCTTTCCTGAGAAGCCACCACTAAACAAAGTTGACATTCTTGGCGATCACACTTGTCCAGCTTTTGTACCTATCATCTTCTGATAATAATTCATGAACATTTAAAATGTACAGTCACAGTCTGCCATAGTATGGCCTATTTCACTCCCTCTCGCTTGTGCTGGGCATCCAGAATGGGGCCTACTGAAACAAAACAGTATCACAGTCTTCTCAGGGTAAATTACTTTCCATTTTACCTAGGGTAAAATAAACTCTCTAAGCAATTCATATCAAAAGCTTATGTTTAAAAAAGTATAAAATAGAAAACCAACAAAACCCACCAGATCACACCTACAACACATAGATATCTCTTGCAAAGCTTTTTATTTTTTTAATGTCATCCATTTTCCTAAAGTAAATGTGAATTTAATAAGGCTAAATTTATGCTGTAGAGATGGATTAGCGGCTAAGGTATTTGCCTGCATAGCCGAAGGTCTCAATTCACCAAATCCATGTAAACTAGTTGCACAAGGTGATACCTGACTCTGGAGTTCATGTGCAGTAGTTGGAGGGCATGGAACACCCATTTTCTCTATCTATATACCTCTTTCTCTCAAATAAATGAATAAGCTGGGTGTGGTGGTACACACCTTTAATCCCAGCACTCGGGAAGCAGAGGTAGGAGGATTGCCATGAGTTCAAGGCTACCCTGAGTATACAGAGTGAATTCCAGGTCAGCCTGAGCTAGAGTGAGACCCTACCTCACAGGATTAATTAAAGCCGACAAAAGTTGATACTTTAAATTGATAAGTTGATAGATAGCTTTATTGGGTGGCACAATTTCAATAAATAATCTCTTCAAATCTAAATTTAAAACTGTGTTAAAAATCCAATGACAGGTATCATCTCTGATGGACTACTTTATTTTGTTCAAAAATATAGTCATTCAATACATTTTGGCAATCAGTGTCTTGAAATAGCCTGACATTCTCTGCAGTACTTACTTTTGCCTTAGATCAGGACTTCTCTTTCACTCCAAAGGTGTGAGAATGGCTTCATGAAGTATGTCACCAAAGTTTCCATCAGTTTTATGTTCTATAAGAGAGGGGACTACCATCTACATTGCCGGGGCTCTCTGAGGAGGGAAAGGAATGTGCATGTGACTAACATGACTGAGATGGTCCTCTGGGAAATGGGTAGTCAGCAAAAGCTGCCATAGTCATATCTCCATGACAAGACAGAAAGCTGAAAGTAAACGAAACCTAGAATGTCACATGCCACTGACATGACATACCCTATTAATCCATTGTGAAAAGAAATAAGTGTGTGTGTGTGTGTGTGTGTGTGTGTGTGTGCGCGCGCACGCACACAGAACAAACTTATTTATTACCGTAACAATACTTTGTATCCAAAAGTTACATATTCTTCCATGAATTAAAGAAATCAGCTATGGGGCACCTCAGCCAGGTCCCATATGAGCTATACTAGGGATCAAAATCAAACATATTCTTAGGAAGTTTGCCTTCATGAAACCTCCCTTTGAACATATGTTAAAGGCAGTGTAGAGGCTGTTAAGATGGCTCAACAAGTTCAAGTGCCCTGCCATTCACCTAAAGGTGAATGGGCATTCTTCTGCAGCAGCAAGAGACCCTGGCATGCCCAAACCTGGACCACACACACACACACACACACACACACACACACACACTCACACGTAAATGAATACATTAAAAATGTGAAATATAAGCCACTGTAAGTACTAGAATTCTGGGTAATACTATATAGCCAGTTCCTTGAATCCTCAGGTGAGCAGAGCAATTTTCTTGCTTGCTTTCACCTGCTACCAAATGTCTTCCTGTACTATATGTGATAATTTTACATTCATAAAGTGCTTTAACCGGGAGACATCCACATTCCCAGGAAATAGTGTATCCATAGAAACATGTGAGTGTATCTCAGCTCAAAAACAAAACTTCAAGAATGTGTAATTTAAAAAACCATAACACTGATGTGTTTCAAAAATAAAATATAGTAAATGATGCATGCTTCTCTCGTCATAAATGACCCAAAATTATTGTTTAAAAATACAAATTCATGTGACAAATTAATAAAAGTACTGGTTAGAAACCCCACCATGGTCAATAGCATATAAAGAAAAACTTCATGCTAAATCTCTGAAGTTTTGATTTCAGTAGCTTTGGAAAGTGACCGGAATGAGGCTAAGGATGCAGAAATAATGTCTAAAAAGTGGTCCAGCTCTCAATTGGCTGAAGAAAGCTCACCCCATGCTGACAGTTAAGTGTATGTTTCCAGTGTGTCTAAAGGGAGGAGTGCAGTAGATGCACATTAATTTTTTATGTGTTGGATTTAATAATGTATTCTTCATGCTAAATAACTTTCTGAAACTTATTTCATTTGATTTAAGATGTGATTTGAGAACTGTCAATATGTTAGATAATCTTCTGCGAAATGTTTTCATCTGAAAACCTCTGCATCATCTTTAGTTCTGTGTGTAGTACTTGTTAAGCAGCCCTACTTAGCAAGTCAAAGTGTTTAAAGTTGTGCTTCCAGTATGGGAAAAACAGCAAAAAATGATTATTTGGGGTATATTTGGAGGTCAGTAAGCAAAGGTCAAGTGTGAGGTTGGCCATTGAGATCTGGGCAAAGGGGATGGGCCCATGTGCAGAGAATCACTTTGATTAGAATATGAAAGGAGAAAAACTTGTAGCCAACGCCCACAGAGTGGGACACCAAAAACTTGGGAACTTTTGTTCTAGAATTCAATGCTTTCTGACACACCTATTGGCAAATGTTCATTTTGTAGGTTTTAGATTTCCAGGATCCTCTCCCTGTTAATACATAACCTCCCCAGAGAAGGTCAAAAGTTTTGCATTACATCAGAAACATATCATTCTGTCTGAATGGCATCATAGCCAGTCCTGGGAGATTTTGATAAAGGAAGTGGTGGGAGGATACTGAGGAGAGAAACATGTCTGGAAGAAAGAGGTGACACAGTTTAATGAACATTTCATTTTACTACTTCCGTCTTTGTTTGACTAACTGCCCAGAAGTGAGAGTTGCTAACTCATTTACCAGGTCCCATGTGTTCTACAGCTCTCAGCCTGTTTCTAAAAATCTGAATTATTTAGGCACAATGGCTTAGTTCACTAATTTTACTCTGGAAAGTAGTGGTGATATTAAAAAAGGTATAAGAAAATACCTGGTCTGTTCTGATGAGCTACAGAACCATTATATTGAACCTTTATAAATGATTCCAAAATACCACACTTGGTCCATAGGTGCCAAGGTTCTGTATGACAACAATACCCTTCAGGGCAGTCTACCATTGTATGGAAGTAATATAAAAACAAAATAATTTCTGGTATATGTATTGAGAATCCAGTGACAAGAAGAAAATAAATTAGAACATTAGGATATAAGTGTTTAATTCTTCCAATTGAAAAGATTAATATATTGCAAAATATGATCATTTTAATGTTAAACAATTACATATCTCATGAATTATAGAACCAAGTTTAATAAAATTTTGGTGAACACGTGGCTGACAATTTATAAAATGAAAATGAACACAGAGAAAAAGTGAAAACAAAGTATAAACAAATATATTCATGACATTAGAAGTAATAAATAAAATGTAAAATGGACATAAAATAGCAAAAGACATGCATGTTTATTACTGTGCCACCAATATTTATGTAAACATACAGACTTTAAGGGAACATTCAACTGAGCTATATACTTAGACCCAGGCAAAGAACTGGGAGCTATAATTATCTCCAAGACTAGAGTGAACCAAAAATAACTAACTAAATAAATAAATAACATCTTCCAGACCTTTAATAAATGTTATATTTAAGAAAAAACTCATATTTTTATATTTTGAAGAGAAAAACATAACAAGAAGCCATTAGTTTTCTTATCTTTTTGTACATGTGTATTTGTGGTATGATGTTTAGTGTGTGTGTGCAAACTATATGCACTTGACTATACAGATGCCCACATGCTCCATGCCCACATGTAAGGACACAGGAGATAATGTCAAGTTCGCTCATTTGTTCTGTTCTACATTTTGAGGGATTCTCTATCTCTCTCTCTGCACCTGTACCAGTTGCTTTCACTATGATTGCCTGTTCCAAGCATGCCTCAGTGATTTTTCTGTCTTGGCTTCCCACAGGTTTGAAGTAACAGCTATGTGAGGCCATGCCATCCTTTTAACATTGGTAATGGGTAACTCACTTTCTATTGTGTCCTCATACCCATGCATCAAGCTCATTTACCTACAGAGCCATCAAATCTTCCAGCCCTCCTTTTCTCCCAATCAATTGTTCACATACTAGGGACCAATTTCTATAAACAAAAGGTAATTTATTTTTAAATTTGTCAGATATACGTTGGGAAAACCATCTAGGGAATTTATTTTATCAGTTGCATCTATATAGAATTAGTCTTTGTCATGTCTGCACAGACCTTGTTAATGTCCAAAAAAATAGCTTTTTCATAAATAGCAGGGAATGAAGTCCTGAGGTAACAGGTATGGAAGTTTCAAAAAGTCAAATGTTTTTGAGTATTTAGCCATAGGAGCTCATTCCCTAAATAATTCAGACGATCAGATGGAAAGCAAGAAAATCTCTAGGACAGGTAAATGGACTAGAAAAATAAACACATGGTAGGTAAAAATAAATTGAATGGATATGTGGACGAAAGCCATACAAAGGAAGCATACTATTACTTATTGAATACTTTATACAATAAAATAGTTAATTATCCAAATTCTATTTTAAGTTAGAATGCATGTGTCTAGAAATGGAGGAAAACAATGCAAAAACATTCAGAAATGATGTGTGAAATAAGTCTAGAACATAAGTGATAAGAAACTATTTGCTCAACACAAAAGGAATATCATGAAAAATCATGAAATTAAAAAAATAATAATAGGTTGGCTAACAAGGTCAGTGTCCTAGAGAAAAGCTAAAGGATTTTTTTTTTCTAACAAATATAAATTGAACTACCCTAATAATATCAAATACAGAGACATAAGAAAAATTTTAGTTTATTTTAGTTAGGGTATTTTAAAATAGGACTATTAAATCACAATATGTAAAAAGTATTTTTCTTGCTTGTTCTGATTAGCAATTTGGAGCTATTATTTTTCCTTTTGACAATTTCATACGTGTGAACAGAGCATTGTAATAATATTGATCTCCTACTGTCATGTATTACTCCCCTTCTCCTACTGACCCCCTTCTTCCAAAGTAGCTCCCTTCCTACATGCATGTCTTATTCTGAACAAGTCTTAGCATATGTGCACAGCTACTACGTAATGCTGATTGTAATTGCCATGTTGTATCTGAGAAGACAACCCTTCATACCACACCTCTCCATCCTTCAGTTCTTACAATATTTCTACCCCCATTTGGTGATGTTCTCTGAGCCTGAATGCAGGTGTCCTGTTGAAGTCTGAACACTCAATGGTCATTATTCACAGCACTTTGATTTAGTTCTAAGTCTGACTTTAACCTTTGCTCAGTTCCACTTTCAAAAGATGCTTCTCTGAGGAAAGTGGAAAGCATTAATACTCCATGTCTATGGGTTTGAAAAAATATATATATACACACATATACATACACACATACATACATATGTACATGCATACATACATATATTCAGGAAGCAGTTTTACTACAAGTCCATTTGCCAAGATATCACTAGTAAATTCACGTGCATGGTTTGTGACCACCACAATAGAGACATTTGGCTAGATTTGAAGATGGTAAGCCAGGCTGTTTCTTGCTTCTAGTATATTTTGTGAGGAAACCAAGAGTTTGGTGTGAGGTGAAATATCAGCTTTTCATGGAAAACCTCCCATGTATGTCACTTTATTGGGAAGCAGCCACCTAATGTGAGCCATATGACTGTATTTTCCAGTGTTAGAGGCTTTGAGTCTGTGGTTCATGTGAGCAGTTACATGCTTATTCTTGCCTTTACTTGTAATGAATCTGAACCTTTGCTGATGCTAAAATGTTTACAGAATACAATCTGTGAAAATGAAGAGTTGAAGATGATCCACATTCTTAGAGTCTGTACTTTTGGAAGTCTGGACAAGTAGGGGTATATTTAAAATGCAAATATTATACTTGAAATGCTAAAATAATTTACATTCTCAGACTGCAGTTTAAATATAATTGCATTACATTAAAACACAGTTGGGTTTATACTGTGATATAAACTAGGTTTATTTTTTACAGATTTATGGTGACTACAATTTTGTTTTGATCTTGTGGTATCTACAGAAACTTCACAACCATCTTTATAATTTGTGAAGCTTTTGCAGCAACATTTGTAAACACAAGGGGATGTTTTCACTTTTTAGTAGGGGAAGAGCAGATGGCTGGGATTAAGGGAATCACTCCTTCGTGTTTAATAATGCAGCAGGGAAGGCAGTGGCAAGCTAACTTTTCACCAAGAGAGAATAATTTTTCAGAGCATCAGCTGGATCTGTGCTAGCTAGAATCAAGCCCCTCAGATGTGTGCCATCTGCATGGGAGTGAGTCACAGCAGAGGCTCTGATAATACATGTAAAATACACTTTGTTCCCAAGGAGTTCTCTACACAGAAAATTATCTCTGTATCTTTGATGGGAAGGAGAAAAACAAGTGGGGTGGTTGATGGATACACATACAATATGACAATGCAAAGGCTATAGATATATACAGAGCAATTGACTATTCAAAATAACAAAGTTAAAAATTCAGGTACTTGTTAGATTCACTATTACATAGAGGCAGACTGAGTAGGAAAATAAAATTATCATATTAATAAATATTATTTAAATGTTATTTATAAATATTACTTAACAGCCAACCAGAAAGTTTTTACAGCAGTGTATATTTATAATGTGATCAAAATTATAAATTATCTAGATATTTAAAAGAGTTGCATAAAATGGATTATTAGTAGAATATATTATCATTTTTATTACAGACAAAGAAAGAAGAATTGCAGAACAGTGTTTATAGGATTTTTTTTTTTGTAATTGATCATCATTACAGTAAATTTTCTACAATGCCTATCACTGATCATTTCAGTAATATCATCTTACTTCCATTCCTAAGGAAAACAGTATAAACAATCAGTCCATTTGATAGTCATCACAGTCATGTGCTGAAAATCTCATTTGCCAGACCTGCTTCCTATCCAGCAATGGTGTGAATAGGAGGAAAAAAAGAAAAACCTGTAACCACAAATCCAGTAACTGAGCAGAAATTGGCCTGCAGGAATCACAGGTTATGGAATAGAATTGAATAGTTTCTCATGGTTTGGAGTCAATAATACTTTTATATCTAGGCATGTATCATGGTGAGAATGATAGTCTCATAGCCATGGATTTAGGGAAAACTATAACTAGAGAAATTGCCTTAATAAAAATTTTATGAATTCTGGTTTTTTAGAGACCTCAGAGTCCCTGTCTTTTGTTTGCCTCCAATTGATTTCCTGATTGCCAATATCATTTAGTGCCTTTGTTGCACACGGTTTGCTCCTAGTTTTTTTTTTTTTTAAACTTGAACATTGTATTTCTATTTTTCCTCTCCACACAAATATATATCTTAAACAGACATTTTCTTGAAAAAATATATGATTTTATTTATTTGAAAGTCAAGGGAATAAAATGAAAAGGAAAATAAACCAGGATAATTTTGAAGACCCACCCTGCCAATGAAGATTCTAGAGGTTCGGTTTTGCGTTTATTGTATGAACACAGAAAGTCGGGTAACTGCTGACATGCCCACTATTGAAACATTTAGAAGTTGTATTCTTGGCCTTCATAAGAGTATTCAATAGAGCCTTAGAATGTTTGCTTTGTAATTATGTATGAACCAAGGAACTATTGCAAGTAACCCGCAAATACAATTATGTAAGAGGCATTCTTTCTGTAAGCAGAATAAAGTAGCAAACACATATCATGTCCTGGGTTCTGCAGTGATGAATTAAATGTTACTAGTTTCTTAAGTATTTGATACAAAATTAAACCATTTTGTGTGTCTCTCCAAAGTTTTGATGCTCAGATGGTGATTTTATACTATATAACCCTTTGAATTACTCTATTCTAGGGTGCTGTGCAGAAGGGAGTCAGTTGAAAGAATTCATGTTAACTGGGTCAAGGACTCTTTCCAATCATGGAGACAGTCCTTACTGCCTCCCCATTCCTACTATGAACACAGAGAGGCATAACTACAGAAACACAATGGAGATTTATTTCTGTTAATCATCATACAAATTAATGTAGGTTAATTGAAGATTAACATTGGAGTTGGAAGAAACAAAGCAGATTATAGTTAAATATTCAAAAGATGCATTTCATATCCTAGGTCTCCTTGGTTACATATTTATTTATGGATATTCTCAAAAACAATAATTATAATATAGGATTTATTTGCCTTGTTCTGCAAAATATATGTTCTTTAATCTCTTTTATTACTTATTAAAGGACAGTTCAAGGTAATCAAGCATATTCAATGTAACAAAGGGATAGATCCATAATATATACCTTGTCTTGCCTCAAAGGTAGATTCTCATGTTTTTAGGATATAACAGTTTTGTCTTGAAAAAATAATCATGAATAATAAAATTAAGAATTCTAAACAATTAGCTAAAATTATTAACTAATTTATTTAAACCATAAATCTATATTTCAGTGAATTCCGCCACTTTAAATATAACTTTTATAAAAGCATAGCTTTTATGCTTTAGGGGGCTGACATGGCAGCAGGGAGTGGTTTAATTATCCCCAGTGTGACAGACAGACAGGAATATGAACACTTATGGTTAGGAATGTTTGGAAAGGTAGAATGATAGCAATGGAACCAACTGTGTGTGTTATGGGAATAAAATAAATATGAAAGAGATAGTACATTTGTATTGAGATTTCCACTGAAAGAAAATGGGGACATAATAAATAAATATGTAGCTGGATATATGAAAACAGAGAACAAAATATGATACATTTACCTTTCTATTATTAGTGAGGTTTTTTTGCATTTTGATAAACATGCTTTATTAAAAATGTTTTGTTCATAAAACACAGCAAAGATGCTAACTGCTAGACTCTGTTGAAATATTATAACCTGGGGCTGTGGGTTCATGAATTAGCTATGCTTAAAGTATGCTTGTTCCTACTTGGCACCATCAGTTTTAATGCAGCTTTTGTTGGCTTTAAACACTGAAACAAATAGAAAACAATCAGGCTCTGGTGGCTTGGAAACCTGGATAGCAGCCCAGCTTTCATTTATTAGGACCCTGGGAAAATAAATTCAAAAGGGGTAAATTTTCAAAACTGCTTTTGAGGTAGATTTAATAAGTACCTCTCCCAAGGATCACCAAGCCCCTTTGTATTCATTTATTCTGCTCATTGATAATATAAATTGCAGTACGAACTAATGAATTTCAGAGAATGAAGAGTCTGTTGAAATTGTTTTGGGCCTGAATAGAGCACCAGTAGCTACAGATGAAATCCTAGGCTTTTGTTAGTTACAGTGGCAGCTGAAGCTGGGTGTTGAGGTCCCCTTAGCTCACCTGTAGGAATCTTTGTTTTATTTAAATGTATTTAAATGTACTGGCTGATTGAATGATTTGTATAAATCAACTTTGTCCAGGTGGAGTTATGGTTAGACTAGAAAATTACACAAATTGAAGAATGTGGTATGCATTTGCTGTATCATTATTATTATTATTATTATTATTATTATTATTATTATTATTATTATCATCATCAGAAAGGGTCTTAATCTATAGCCTGGGTGAGTCTCAATCTTAATCTATAGTCCAGAGTGTACTTGAACTCAGTACAATTCTCCTTGCTTAGTAGTCATCCAAGTGCCGGCAGAAGGGGGAGAGACACAAAGCTTATGTAAGCAGAGGGCGGTTGTATTTTTTTCATAGTTTTAGCAATGAATGAGCAGTCCTCATGTTGACATTTAGCATGTGTTCTTTGGGAAAGTAGTTCCTGGTGAATTCATCAATTCTTGGTAATGCACTGTAAAGGATGAATTACTACATGCAGAATCCATGATGATCCTGTCACATGGTTCAGAATACATGAATTGCATGGGTTTTTCATTGAGAACTCCCCGATTATCATTGGCCAATGATCATGCAAATGTCTAATATGAAACTGGAACCTCAAACCCTTTCTGAATCTTCCTTGTGATAAGGAGGGACTATAATATCAAAAATAGACCAAAAAGTGCTGGAGAGACCAGCAAAACCTAAGGACCCAAGTTCAATTCCCGAAAACCTATTTTAGCCAGATGCACATGGTGGCATATGCTTGTGGAGTGTATCTGCAGTAGCTAGAGGACCTGACATGTCATTCTCTCTCTCTTTCTCTCTCTCTCTTTCTCTTTCTCAAAAAAAAAAAAAAAAAAAACATATTTAAAATAGAGACCAAAAAGCAATATTTAAAAAAGTATTTTGCCAATTCCTGTTTTAGTAAAACTACTAAACAAATCTGCAACATCACTGATGACATTTTAAACTCTTCTTATTTTGTGCCTGGAGAGATGGCTTAGTAGTTAAGGTGCATGCCTGTGAAGCCTAAGGTGCATGCCTGTGAAGCCTAAGGACCCTGGTTAGATTCTCTAGGTCCCACATATACCAGATGCACAAGGGGGTGCATATGTGTGGAGCTTGCTTGCAGTGGCTGGAGGTGGTGGCGTCCCCATTCGCACTCTCCCTCTCCCTCTCAAATAAATAAATAAACTCTTCATATTTTCTCTAGGACGATCAGATCTTGGAAAATATCCTTTCATTTCTAGGAGAAAATTATATAAATTATGACAGTAAATAATGAATAACAAAGTCAGTTTATTTATTTTGTATTACTCACACTAGACTTAAAATCATACTAATCTCTTGGGTTATTTCTCACCCTACAGGAAATGCTGCTGCTATTTAAATTATTGCTACATTATTTCTCTTAGAATAATTATATTTTTTCCTATAGCATATTTTAATTACATATATATATGTCACTCATTTGGTATGTACTTGAATCTGTGATTTAGAATTTCTGCTCATTTATTTTTACAACTGTCTAATATGAAACTGGAACCTCAAACCCTTTCTTAATCTTTTTATATGATTTAATTTTTGGCCATAAAAGTACAGTTAAAAAAAGTCTCTTCTGACTTATATTTCCCCACTTTTTTGTTTAGAGTTACCTTTGTTTTGCCAGGACAAAAGCAGCAGCTGATGGGACGCAAAGGGTTTATTTTAGTTTACAGTCTTGAGGAGAAGTTGCAGAATAGCAGTGAACTGATGGTTGAGCAGAAGCTGAACAGCAAGCATGTCATGCCACAGTAGCTGACAGGAAGCAGCAATATTTATCTGTGATTTAAAAAGACATTGATGGCTGGAGGGATGGCTTGGAGGTTAAGGCACTTGCTCCCAAACCTTAAGAACCCAGGTTTGATTCCCCTGTACCCATGTAAGCCACATGCACAAGGTGGCACAGGCACCTGCAGTTAGTTTGCAGTGGCTGGAGTCCCTTGCATGCCCATTTTTTCTTCCTTCCTTCCTTCCTTCTTTCCTTCCTTCCTTCCTTCCTTCCTTCCTTCCTTCCTTCCTTCCTTCCATCCATCCATCTATCTACCTCTCATCTATCTATCTATCTGCCTCTTTCTTGCTCTCAAAAAAATAAAATATTAAAAAAAATATATTAATTATGACTTTCTGTTGCCTGGGATATAATAGATATTTTGATAGTGTTTTAGGAGAGAGAATAAATTTAAAAATATTATATTTCTTGAAAGTATACAAGAGTGTAGAGAGTTTAAAATTACTGTATATAAGGAATAATTCAAAACAGGTAGCTTCAAAGCTTGTACAGCTTTCAACCCATGTGCTACTTGAAAGGATAGACGCAAACAAAAATTCATTTATGGCCACCTAGCTCCAAAGTAATGGTCTGCAATTCGGTTAACTGTACCTTGATGCATCTGTCTGAGGTAGATACATATCTTACATGTTATTTATTAATGAAAACATCTACATAATGCACTTATCTTTATTTATTCATTTATTTATTTATTTAGAGAGAGAGAAGGAGAGAGAGAGAAAGTGAGACAGAGAGAATGGGCGTGCCAGAACCTGAAGCCAGTGCAAATGAACTCCAGACTTGTCCACCACCTTGTGCATCTGGCTTACGTGGGTGCTGAAGATGTAACCTGGGTCCTTTGGCTTGGCAAGCAAATGCCTTAACCGCCAAACCATCCCTCCAGCCATTGATCTATTTTTAAATCACAGTTTCATCTCATATCCTGCCTTTGTACCTTCTCTAGGTAGCAGTCATATTTTAGTTTCCAGATCTTGCATGATAGTAGAAAACAAATTACCAGAGCAATTAAAATGTTTTCATACCTACAGCAACTAGAAATATGTGCTTTTAAAATTAATTATTAGTTTCCACTCCTGAAATGAAGACAAGGCTACAGGTACTCAATCAAACTGCTAGAGTGTTCTATTTTAAATTATAATGAGAGACATTTTTGTCAAAAGTGTGTCTTAATATGTGAAACTCTTAGAAAGATTTATTGGACTTCAATTAAAAACATATAAAAGCAGCAAGGTTGATTAGAAGGTTTTTCTTCTCTTTGATAATAACATACAAGCCTCATCACTATCTGCTGATAATCAAATAATAAGATGTTATCGAATATATTGAATATTCCTCAAAACCATCTTTTTTTTTTTTTTTTTTTTTTTTTTGGAGAGAGACACAGATAGAGATGGGGGGGCCAGCAGTCTCTCACCTGCTTTGAACGAATTCAGATGCGTGTGCCCCCTTGTGGGCAAGGGCGGCATTGCGCCCTTGTGTCATTGCATGTGGCTAAACATGGGAATTGGAGATTGGAACCGTGTTTTTCGGTTTAGCAGGCAGGCGCCTAACTGCTAAGCCATCTCTCCAGCCCCCAAACCATCTATTCTTGCATCATATTGTTCGGAAAAAATGAGGCTATGCATTGAGAACTGGAAGCATTTCATTTTAAAATATTTTTACAAGTGTGTTTCTAAATGTTAAAAAATTCCTATTGCTGTTCTTGCAGCATTATAATTTTATATTACATCTGGATTCTGAGCACTGTTTGACCAAGTTTGGAGACATACTCACTTTAAAAAGAGATTGAACACTGTTAATAAGGTTGGTATTCATACATATGTTTATTTCTTCCACCTCTTGTTCACATGCTCAAAGCAGAATAAAACAAATAAAATACCATAAGATCACCACAGGGAAAGGGTTTTATAAGGACTTAATCCACGCTTAACTTTTGCATTCATGCTGGTTTTAAATCTTTCTTACAAACTCATGTTCTCCTTTCCGTCCAGCTTAATACCAGATTGGACACTTGGAAACTTAAAGCACACTAAAATGTACTGAATGATAAGCACGTTCTCAGGCTCTCATTAGTTAAGATTTCGGTAATTCCTCATATTCTTAATGCTTCTAATTGTTAGACATGATTCTTTATACATTTTCTCTAAATTAATACCTCTGTCTACATAATCCATTGTCAAACCAGTTTCCAGGGTCTCTTCTACGAGAAAAAAGTTCCATTAAATACAAAAATTTGCATGTGGGAGAGATGTCTCATTTGCTATGCAATTCAGAGTATCAGAGTTATAATTTCTAGAACCCCAAGTAAAACTCACAAGTTGTAATCCCAGTGTAATTCCAGTAACACTACGTGAAGGAGGCAGAGGCAGGAGAATTTCTCAGAAGGTAGCAAATGGAGCAGTGAACAGAGAGAGAAACTGCTTCAAAGGGGGTGAAAGCCAAGGATAGGCCTCAAAGTACATGCCATGCTGCAAATATGCCTCGACTCAAAGATATTCTACAAAAACAAACACCTTAAAGAAATAGTAAATTAAACTTGCTTTACAAAAACATGGCACTATGTTATTAGAAGCTCAACCTTGATATGAATCTATTTAATTGGTCAACATTCTAAAATATTTATCAGCATCTAATATATGTCAAACGCACTGTCCTTGATGATTATGATATAATAGAAAATAAAAATCTCTCCTTTCAGTGACTTTATATACTGGTGATTACCTTTAGTAAATTGCTTAATTTCCATATTAATACATGTGCATGCATGTAAGTATAAATACACACACATATATGCATATTAGATATTAAAATATGTAAAGAAATGTACAATCTTTTAACTGACTTTTGCTTATCAAAGTCATTCCTAGCCCTGAGAATCACTGAATCCTTACTGCAAGTGCAGAGAGTTATAAAGGACACCTATTGTCTCCAGTTTGCTGTTTGTATCCCACAATAGTACTGACCTTTCTTCACTGTCGTCCTGCATTTAGGGCAGACACCTGATTTGTAATTCACCTTAGAACTCCTTTTGGCAGTGTAACCTATTCATTTTCTTTTATTCTTTCCATCTCTACCTTTTAGAATTACTTGATATAAAAGTTATAGTTGTTCCTGAGCAAAGGTTGGTAATTACTCTGACAAGAAGCCACTATTAGGAGTTGGTGATCTTCTAAAGGCAGAATTATAACATTATTTTATAGTTGGAATTATAGTCTTTTAACCTGTAATGGATCTTAGGGATTATGAAGTTCTAGCCTATCATTTCACTCTGCTAAACTACCTAACACAAGGTCAGAGGTAGTTGGTAATAGAGATGGAACTTTGAACAGAAGCCAAATCTTTTTTTCTGCATTATTTCCTTAAATAAAAAAACTCAATTATACAACCTGAAAATGAGCTTTTTCTTTTCTTTTTTTATTCATAAATGAAGTATGTATCTCTGTTGTGCCTTGTGATGCATTTTAAATATTTTATTTTTATTTACTTATTTGATGGAGAAAGAGGCAGGGGAGAGAAAGTGAGAGAGACAGAGAGAAGGAGGGAGGGAGAGAGAATGGGAGCACAGGGTATCCAGCCACTAAAAACAAACTCCAGACACATGCACCATCTTGTACATCTGGCTTATGTGGGTCATGGAGAATTGAACCTGAGTCCTTTGGCTTTGAAGGCAAGAGCCTTAATAATTAAGCCATATTTCTAGCCCTTGTGATGCATTTTAATCACAATAATTCCACAATTAAATTCCATTCTATATAAATCACATTATTTAAAGTATTAGTTGAGTGAAGATTATTAAAATACATAATGAAACAGATATATTAATTTGGGTCAACAATAAAATATAAGCAAAGAACATCTTTTTGAACAAAACATCAGAAGGGGTCATGAAAGTTACAAACTACTTTTAGAAATTTGTATTTAACACTCATGTATCATTGATTGACACTAAAGTATACTGAGAACCAGATGAATTTAACACATGATGAGAAAATACCCCTTTTTAAAATGTCAACAGGGTGAGACATGCATTTCAGTAGGAGAATTAGCTAGCAAGTACATAGTTGCCACCACATATTATAAAAAGGAAGAAAATCCTAGAAATGATATGCATATAAAATTTTATTACATGTCTTAAAACTTTTCAGAACAACCCCTGAGCTGAAAAAATTGTTATTTCAGCTTGGCATGATAGTGCATGCCTTTAATCCTATACTCACTATCGAGGCAGATGTAGGAAGATTGCTGTGAGTTCCAGGCCTGGGCTAGAATGAGACCCTACTTCAAAAAACAAAGGAATGGGCTGCAGAGATGGCTTAATGGTTAAGGCACCTGCCTGAGAACACTGCTTCCAATCTCCAGCAGTTCCAAACTCCAGGTCCCACATTTAGCCAGATGCAAAGTGGCACAAGGGTGCAATGCCACACTTGACCACAAGGGGGCGCACACATCTGGATTTTGTTCATAGCAGTTGAGTGGCTGCTGGTGTGCCCATCTCTATCTGTCTTCCTCTCCCTCTCTCTCTCTCTGTCCCTCCCCCAAAAAAAAAAAAAAAGGGATATATATATATATATATATACATATATATATATATATATATATATATATATATATATAATTTGAAAGTGAGAAAGAGGCAGAGAGAGAGAGAGAGGGAGGGAGAGAATGGACATGCCAGGGCCTTCAGCCACTGCAAACAAACTCCATATGCATGTGCCTCCTTGTGCATCTGGCTTACATGGGTCCCATAGAATCTAACTGGGATCTTTGGCTTTGCAGGCAAACACCTTAACCACTAAGCCATCCCTCCAGTCCCAAATGTTTATTTTCTTATACAATTTAAAATAAAAAAAAAAGTCAAACATACATAGCAGAAAAGTCATACTTTATTATATTTATGGGGTTCTATAGGAGAGTAAGCTATTTGATAGAATATTTGCAATTTCAAGCATAAAGTACTAAGGGATCTTAGTGTGATGCTTATGGTGCTATATATCTCTACTCTAAGCATCTCTATATTTTTGGGTGTCACCATGAGTGTGTACCTCCACAATGTTCATACATGTCTAGACACAGAACTAAATTAGAGAATCATAGATTAACCTTGTATCTTCATTTAAACTAGCTGAGCCCTAAGGAGTGAAGTATACACTGTAAATTCCATAATGTAATGACTATCAACGTTATATTCTACAGTGAAACAAAGTAGGTGCTGGTTAAATATCTGTAGCTTAATATGATGAATTAATGAATAAACACTACTTAGTGATTTACTACTTACAACTTATGAAAAAAAATATCATGATCCAAAAAGGAGACTTCATAGTATGAATTCCTATGATTGTCAGTTTTAGATTATTATACTTTTATTTATTTTTTTTTATTTTTATTTTTTTGTTTTTTGTTTTTTCAAGGTAGGGTTTCACTCTGGTCCAGGCTGACCTGGAATTAACTATGTAGTCTCAGGGTGGCCTCGAACTCATGGCAATCCTCCTACCTCTGCCTCCCAAGTACTGAGATTAAAGGCATGCACCACCAAGCCCGGCTAGATTATTATACATTTTTTAAAATATTTTTTTTATTTTTATTTATTTTTGGAGAGAGACATAGAGAGGACAGAGAGGGAGGAGGAGACAGATAGAGAATGGGCGTGCCAGCAGTCTCTCAGCTGCTGTGAACGAAATCCAGATGTGTGTGCCCCCTTGTGGGCAAGTGAGGCATTGTGCCCTTGCCTCACTTTGCATCTGGCTAAACATGGGACCTGGAGATTGGAACTGGGTTCTTTAGGCTTAGCAGGCAGGCACCTTAACCGCTAAGCCATCTCTCCAGCCCTAGATAATTATACTTTTAATATGGAATATGAATTCAGAGTTGAGCAAGAGTTATGATGCCAAGTTAAACTCAATGTCCTATACTCTGTGATTAACTGGACTCGTTAGCTTTTCTCTGAACTACTGTTCTATTATGCCACATATAACCAAAAATAAATCTAGCGCCAAATGGCTCTTCAATCAGTATAAACTACTTTGAAAATGTCCATCCAATGCATCACTGTTATATACCATAACATAGATTATTATGGGTTAACTTTATATAAATATAAAGATTAGTCCTATCAATCTTATTGATTTACTTATAAAGCATAATGGAAAGATTATTAAATTAGAGAAATAAATGTAAATTTTAGTATGTCTTGATGGAATCCAGTCTCATCTACATTGTCACGAAAAGTATAATGCACCGACATCTAGAGAGATGAATGGCCTATAAATAGTTGTCTAAATGTTTACAATATAGATATAATCACACATATATCCTCTTCTCTGTATCTGTTATTTTTTTCTCATTACTTTGAACAAATATCTAACAAAAAGTAACTTAGTGGAGGAAAGGTTTATTTTGGTTCACAGCTATGGGAAAAGTTGCTCAACATGGTAAAGAAGATGGTGGCAGTAGTGGTTTGGCCCATTGAGTCAACCAGGAAGAAGTGGAGACATCCCAAAGTTCTTTTGGCTCTCCCCCCTGTTTTTTATCCCAAGATCCAGGCACATGGGCTGGTGCCACCCAAACTTTGGGGTAAATTTTCCTTCCTCAGTCACACTTCTCTGGAAATGCCCTTAGAAACATGGCCAGATGTCTCTCTCTCACCTAATTCCAAACCAATCGAGTAAACAATAATGATTGACCATTTCATTAGTGATTATCTAATTGCTCTCCATTTTTTCTATGATAAGTGGAAAAAATCAATATGCTCAGAAGACATACAAATATACACAATTTTCTTTGAAGTGGGATAAAAAATTCATATTAAGTAATTTTAATGTCTTTTCACATAAAATATTTGAGAATATTATTTTTAAAATAAGACTTGACATGCTATTTAATTTACAAGCCTATATGTCCTCTTTCACTGTCCGGAAGTTGTTAATAAATGACATTTTTATTATAAAAAAGGAAATTGCCTCATTCTATTGGAATCATGGCATATTCTACTAAAATTGCTCATCCTGAATTTATGACTTTTATAACATCACATAAAATAATTTTTAATTCATATTTTGTTTTTTTTTATTATACTTGTTACACAAATAAATACGTAGATAATGACACATGCTTTAATTGTAGCACATGAGACATAGAGGAAGAAGGATAAGATGTTCAGGTCCAGCCTGTCTATATAGTGAGTTTAAGGTCAGTCTGACCTATTTGAAATTGTGTCTCAAAAATATAGCATTGGAAATCATAATTTAGACAGAATTTTTTGTTTAGCTTTTTTCTTTAATATATTGTAACTTTTTAATGTGTGTGTATGATGTGTGTATATATATATATATATATATATATATATATATATATATATATGTTCATGTTATGTGTTTGAGTGTTTGAGGGCAGCTTGCTTTCGGAGGTCTTCTCCTTATACCTCACTTGAGTGCAGATGTCCATTGTTCACTAGGTTAAGTGACCTCTGAACTTCTGGTGGAGTCTCCCTCCTGCCTCTCTTGTTGGGAGCATGCTGGGATTAAGGTGTCTGCTATAACCTCTGGACATGATGTGGGTTCTAGGAATCCGAATTCATGCACCCATGCTTGTTGTCACCCTTAAACCTTTGTTCTTTGTTGTAGAGTTTTTTTTTTTTTTTTTTTTTTTTTTTTTTTTTTTTTTTTTTTTTCATTCTCCACTTCTGGTGTAGAATTCTTGATTTGTATTCCTTTGTTATATACTTGGCTCAGTAATTTCCATGGGCCTGTTCATGCTTTCTTCATATTCTCTACTTGATTTGGTCAAGTTTTCTATATCTTTTTTTCTTTAGTTGTTATCTTCATATCTTCTATTTGTGTATTTAAATTTGTTTAAGCATAAGTCTGGCAAAGTTGATGCACTGTCAGCTAAAATTTTAGTGTCCAGAAGAAATTTAAGCCTAGTCAAATTAAATTTGTCAGCAGGAAGCAATTTCAAACGTGCTCTATACAATGGTGACTATCATAATTCCAACCTCACTTGGAATTAAAAGCAGGTATGATTAAAGGCTTTCAATTTTGATTTTTTTTATTAAAATGTAGCAATGCAATTCTGTTAATGCTATGCATGTAAATTTGTTTAAGAGTTACAGTTGGGACTCAAATAAAATTTGGTTATTTAAAACTCTTTTCATTTATGTTCTGACACTCCCAGATGTTAGACTCTGATTCAGTAGTTAATTATCTGCATGACTACTACAAAATTTTGTGACAAGTTACCCTAAGAAATAACATAAGAACATAATTTAGGACCAAAAGATTTCAAGTTAAGTAGCTTCTGTCCAATGAAGTTACATCAGTCAATCTTTATGGTGAAATAGAATATTGATTGAGAGAGAAATAGGAAAGACCATAGGAATCTTTGACATTCTTTCAAAATCTTAAATCATCCATATGTTACAGAAAATAGCAACTCCTATCAGACCATTTAAAACTTAAAGCATTGTCTTTCTAGATTTCATATTTTCTCCAGATTTTGAGATTATTTCATTTTTAAATTTTTTATGTTTATTTATTTGTTTGCAAGCAGAGAGGAAAAGATAGACGAAAAACAGATAGAGGGAAAGGGCCTCTACCTACTGCAAATGAACTCCAGAAACTTGCACCACTTTCTGCATTTGGCTTATGTGGGTACTGGGAAATCAAATCTGTATCCTTAAGCTTCACAGACAAATGCCCCAACTGCTAAGTCATCCCTCTAGCCCAATTATATCATTTTTTTAAAGATTATTACTCACTTATATCTTAGGAGAGAGAGGGAGAGGGAGAGAGAGGGAGCGGGGAAGAAAGAAAATAAGAAAAGTAAAGAAAAGAGAAAAAAAGGAAAGAAAGAAAGAGAAAATATGGGCACACTAGGTTCTCCAACCACAGCAAACAAACTCCAGACCATTCACCATTTTGTTCATCTGGATTTACTTACGTACTAGAGAATCCAATCTAGGTCATTAGCCCTTGAAAACAAATGTCTCAAACTTCTGAGCAATCTCTCCAAACATATTTCATTTTTGAAATCCAGTAACAACTGTGATCTTTCTGCTTGGTGCCTGAACATATGATTTATAATTAGAAAAGTATAGTCCAATGTTCACATTTGAATCTCGTGAAATAAATTCATCTGATTTCAATAGCAGGAGTTGTAAATGGAAGCTGGTAAAAGTGTCAATAACACTAGCACCAGGATTAGCAAAGGCACTTTAAATGTGACATTTTACAATTAATTTTGTCCAAGCTATTTAGTCAAATTATCCCTGCAGTGTAATTCACATTTGACCTTTGTGAGTGTTTTATTATGTTTCAATTTCATTGTTTCCAAGGAACTCTTTTTCTTCTGCACCCCCATATTGCTGCTTTCACCTCTGGCATTTGTTTGCTTATCACCTTTTCATCATCATTTTGTCTTTCTTTGAATGACTTAGAAAGCAGAATTAAGTAATGGTCCCATTGGGTTCCTGTTAAGGTAACTACTGTGCCAGGCATCATTTCTCTATTTGTATTTTGTTTTTATCCCTTTCTGTAGAGAATACTTTACTAAACCTGGAAAACAAGATTTTATTTATGTGTGTCTCCTTAGCACCTAGCCCAATGCCTGGTACATAAAGGATCTGAAATGTATGTTGAAACCTTGAACACATGTGGGAGTAAAAAGAGTCTCTTACATAACAGAATCTGGCTGACATTCAGTTCCCAGAATGCATTTTCTGAAACAATACTATGGATAGTTTCTTCTTTGAACAAAAATAGAAGACCAAGTGAATTCTCCAGGTTTTCAGTATCTGTGTAACTGGCTTTACAAGCAAAGCATCTTAAGTGACTTTTGCTTTTCATTTTCTTCCCTCCAAGCTCTCAACCTATCAACCATATTTTTTAAACAAATTGCAAGAACTTGTCACCTCATAGGATTGTCAGCCTTCTTGGATAATTCCCTTGGAAAACCACTTTTGGTTACTGAACTAAACAATATTTTGATTTTGAAAGAAAAAAAAAAAAGTTGTGCTGTGTTAGCCAGTAACTTCTTTTGACATTTTTCTTGTTGTTGTTTACTCATTCAGCAACTGTTTCCAGAAGATCCACTGTATCCACTGTATTTTTTTTTTTTTTTTTTTTTTTTTTTTTTTGGAGAGAGACACAGAAAGAGACAGAGAAAAGGAGAGGAAGAAGACAGGAAGACAGAGATGGGAGCACCAGCAGCATCTCAGCTGCTGCGAACCAAATCCAGATGTGTGCGCCCCCTTGTGGTCAAGTTTAGCATTGTGTCCTTGTGTCACTTTGCATCTGGCTAAAGTGGGACCTGGAGATTGGAACCGCTGGAGATTGGATCCAGTGTTCTTAGGCTTAGAGGCAGGTACCTTAATCACTAAACCATCTCTCCAGCCCACACTGCAGTTTTTTTAGTACATTTTGTGTTTTAACTCTACTTGGTTTTGGCCTGCTTGTCTTTGACATTGAGTGGTTAATTTTCAAATAGTATATCTAGGTAGATTCCTAGAAATATTCCTATTTTCTTTTTAAATGGGGCTCTTTAAGTTTAATAATATATTTTATAATATAAAGATTTTTATAAACTTTCTTTTAAGCACAATAATTATAGAAATCTCATTTTTGCTAACTTGTTAATCCTCACTTTAAAGAAAATGTCATTTGAAGTGCTTGAAAGTAATCATTTTTATTTTTCTCTTTGGACTTCTAATTTTGAAGTGTGGAATTTGAACACATTTTATACAAACATTTTTTTTACATTCACTAAAGAAATTAGGAACTTACTTAGATTGTATTATTTTACTTTTGCATTTCAGGCTCCCTTTATGTCACCTGCTTAATCAACATATGTAAGAGAGTATTGATAAATATTAAATTGTATGCATAAACTGAGTTTATTTAGTATTTGCATGGATTATCAGAATCAAATATGTTTTGATGTCATATTTGTGACTACTCATGAAAACTGTCTCAGCTGATGACAATGTCAACATTGGAGGTTCTGTGCTCATAGGAATGGACACATAGCTACTTGGATCTCATAAAGGTTCACATTAGCCATCTTAGCAGACTTTTCATTCCTTTCTTTATTGATATTCATGCTGAACACTACTGAGAGAGAATGTGTATTTGGAATCATCCTTAAAGATATGCATTCTTCATTTGCTCATGTAGAAATCTTGGTGAGTATATGTTCATAAAACTCGACTTTCATATAAATTTGAATCTTCTAAACATTACATAAAAAAATGAAGTAGGTGTTATTGGGCAAAAAAAAGTCAGACATATAACTTGTCATTTATATTTTCAGAAAGTTTCATGGCTATTTTACCAACTCCTAAGATCAATCTCATATCATGGCCAAGATCAATGCTCGCATCATTTTGTTGTGATGTTAATTAATTTCTGCAGAGATTCTACAATTCTTATACGCAATCCATCATCATGCTAAAGCAAGAGGAATTCAATCCATCACTGCTGGATTCTGATAGAGGGCTTAGGGGGGAACGCAAGTCATCTTCCCCACAGTCATCAAACAGCTGTGATACATGCCACTTTATGCTTATGGCATCATATAATAGATGACTCCTCTTCATGGAAGCTTGCCTCAAAATTTTCAGACAGATGGACTCTGATGCAAAGGTTTTATTTTGTGGGATTTAAGGCTGTGAACTAGTTATTGACAAATACTACATCATCAGTTCCAGTTGAAGACACAGCCTAATAAGTAGAAAATTGGCACTAATCCTTATTTAATCAGCCTTAAAATGGTAATTTCAAATTGATGAGGGCACAGGGAATAGATTTTGTACTCATAAAGTGCTTCTAAAAATACCAATAATATGTGTATACAACCCAAGGATGAAATTAAAGAGCCCCTGGCATACAGAAGAATAAACTATAAAGAATATGAGAACACACGACTGAAGGACACAATGAGAGCTGGGAGACAAATTCCTCCGGTCCTTCCAGTAGCACAGCTCCATGTTTATATTCCTCAAGATTAATCCATGGAACAAATATTCATATGATTAAAAGAGAAGGATGTTTACAATGGCATGTAAGTGCCTTGAAGAACTTGTGTCATTTCTGAAGACAGCATAATCAGAAAATGAACAAGCATTAATGTTGAAAGGGATTAAAGAATACTTATTGTCGGGCCTGGAGGGAGGGCTTAGCAGTTAAGGTGTTTGCCTGAAAAGCCAAAGAACCAAGGTTCAATTCCCCAGGATCCACATAAGCCAGATGCACAAGGTGGTGCATGCATCTGGAGTTCATTTGCAGTGGCTGGAGGCCCTGATGCACCCATTCTCTCTCCCTCCCTCTCTCTCTCTCTGACTCTCTCAAATAAATAAATAAATAAAACTATAAAAAAATAATAAAAAAAAAGAATACTTATTGTCCAATTCCACTGTTTGAAAGATGAGCAAGTTCAACAGAGTTAAGTTCTAGAGATAGTGACCCACTGTGGTCGTTTGAGTAGATGGCCCCCAATATATTCAGTGTTTCATTAGTCTGTTGTTTGCATCTGCAGCCACCTGGCTGGAGGCAATGTCACTGGACAGATCTTAAGGTGTGGTGGTGGGTTTGAGATTCCATTGTAAAGATATGCAAAGTGTGCCCAGGGTGAGTTCCTGAAGTATGCTGTGCTGTGGGTCTTGTGGCTTGTCTCTCTCTTGCCTGGTCCTGTAAAAGAGCAGGCCACTTCTCCTGCCATTATGGAACTTCCCCTGGATCTGTAAGCTTCAATAAATAATATCCCTTCCTCCATAACTGTGCCTGGTCTGGAAGTTCATCTCAGCGAACCTAAAGCTGTCTGCTACACCCACAGAATAAAGCTTAGAGTCTTGTCTTCTAGTTGCTAGTTGTTTCTTTCTTCCTGGACTGTGGTGAGAAATAGAACCAAAAGAAAAGAGCTGACTAGTCAGTACTCCACAGGACGCAGGTGAAGTCTGCCCCTTTTAACAGCCCTAGGACAGCAATTAGGTATAAGGCTGTGAGGGAGACACAATTGTCTTTTAACATGCTTCCAAATTCTGTACATCTTCTGTAAACTGCTCATCAAGACAGGTATTTCCCATGCTTCCCTGAATATAACTAAAAGGAGGCAGTGAATTATGCAAGATTAGGAGTCTAATTCTATTCCCTGATTAAACCATATATATGTTGCCTAGGTCATGTTGCAAATTGAAGGATGCCTGTTCTTTCATGAAGACATTGTGGAATGGATGAGGCTTTGTTTGGGGTATTGGGGGTGGGGAAGGACAGGTTAATGAAATAATAAATGGGAGTCAACAGAATGAGCAAGATTAACAATGATCTGTAATCAATTCCCAAGAGTTATGAAGCAGCACTGATACTGAGGAACTATTATTTTATTTGAAACAGATTTCTACACTAATACTTAAATAAATAAACTAAAAATTTAGCTACTACACAAAAGGTGTGTTAGGTACATTTTTTTCAGTGTTCTATTTCAAATTTTATGGACATAAGATGGCGTCTTTCAACAGGAGTAATTGTTTGATAAAACAAGTTTAAAAATTAGGGCTAGAGGAATGTCTTAGCGGTTAAAGTGCTTGCCTACAAAGCCTAAGGTCCCAGCTATGATTCCCTAGTATCCATGAAGCCAGATGAACAAGGTGGTACATGCATCTGGAGTTTATTTGCAGCTGCTGGAGAGAGGGCCTGGCATGCCCATTCTCTTTCATTCTTTTTGCCTCTTTCTATCTCTCTCCCTCCTCAAATAAATGAATAAATAATATATTTAAAAAATAATTTGGAGATATGTGTGGTGGCACGAGACTTTAATCCTAGCATTTGGGAGGCAGAGGTAGGAGGATCTCTGTGAGTTCAAGGCTTGCCTTGGACTACAGAGTTCCAGGACAGTCTGAGCTAGAGTGAGACGCTATCGTCAAAAAAAAAAAAAAAAAAAAAGAAATGAAAAGAAAAAAAGAATGTGTATACTATACTAGTACTTTGCAAAATAATTATTTTCTTTTTAAAATTGTTTATCTATTGTGTGTGTATGTGTGTGTCTGTGTGTGTGTTTGTGCGTGCACATGCCACATGCACACATGTGCTTGTATGGGCATGCCAGAATCTCATTGCTGCAAACAAATGCCCATCTTATAGTGTGTGGCTCAGGAATTGAACCGAGGCCAGCAGGGATTTTAGCAAAATGATTAACTATTGAACCATCTACCCTGCAACAAGAATATATATATGTTTTTTTCAATTAGAAAACCATGTCCACTCAGAAGTTGTTTTTTATTTGTTTATTTATTTATTTGAGAGCAACAGACAGAAGGAGAGCGAGAGACAGAGAATGGGCACACCAGGGCCTCTAGCCACTGCAAACGAACTCCAGATGCATGTACCACCTTGTGCATCTGGCTTATATGGATACTGGGGAATCAAGCCTCGAAATGGGGTCCTTAAGCTTCACAGACAAGTGCTTAACCACTAAGGCATCTCTCCAGACCCACTCAGAATTGTTGTTGTTGTTGTTGTTGTTTTATGTGAATGATGTTAGACTGATAATGAATTATGACAATGATTTAGTTAAAACGTTAAGTTTTAAATTTTGTGGAATGTTTTACTACTATTATTTTCTGACTCTTACAACTATAATGTACATAAGAAAGCCAACTGGAATTACAGTACATTATTAATTCAGAATAGCTACAGATTGGTGTCCTTGTAAAATAAGTGGGATAAAGAATTCAAATATTCCAGATTAAAAAGTCAAGGTAATTCAGTTGTGGGTTATTATTTAATAGTTGTTAAAGCTTCTTTTATACTAATCAACTAATTATACAGCATAGAATTCTCTCTAGGAAAATTGAGTTCTGTCTTATTGCTTTCTCTTCTATTGTTTTGTTAGTAGTTAAATTCAACTTGAAGTTGCTTTAGAGTGAGCAATAATCTAGTAAACAAACAAGCACAAAATTAGGTTGGGAAAAATGATAGACACGTACATATAAATGCCTCTTTGGTTAGCTGCTTTTTCTTCTCATCATGACTGAGTTTGATTCAAGATAAATCACGTCATTATTATCCAAAATACTGATTAAATTATGATTTAAATATGCATACAAGTTTTGTTTCAATTAATTTGTTTTTCTGTAACACTCTATTTCCCAAATGTCCTGTTTTTAAATTGGTTCTGCCCTATCTACAACTTTCTATCTCTACTATAGCAACACTCTTACTGGATCACCAATTTTTTTCCAAAAGCCACAATTCTAGCTTACCAAATGAAAGAATTGCTCCAAATTTTTGCAATTGTATAAGATGACTCTTTAAAGTTTATTTTAGGATATATACACTCTGACTTCCTGTTCTCTGAAGGCTTAAAGATACAGCATACTCTGCATATAATTTTAAATAAACATTATTGAACACATGTGGGCTTACAAAAATATTATATTGAACCTTCTTTTTTCAGATGACTGCTCATATTTTGATTTCAACCATAAATAGTAAGCATAATGGATTGCAGATTGAGATAATATATTGGAATTTGGGTTAACATCATGTACCTAGTACATTATTGCATTGTGAGAAAAATCCTTTCTAAATAATGACAAAATAGTTCTGTTATATTAGCCAATAAACAAATATTTTAGATAAATGGAAAATAAAAAGTAGGCAATACTCTAATAATGTTTATACAGTCCTGAAAAGTGTGTTGCTATTTAGTCAAAATTATATGAATGCCCACCAAAAAATTTAACAACGACCATACAAAAAGATATACCATCTCTTAGTTTACAGTCTCACTGAGAAATACAAATTGATAACAATTATTATTCTCCTGAGAATGGTGAGTTGTGGTTGGTAGACTTTACACTGAATTGTCATTCCTGAGAGATATTATGAAAGGTGGGGATAAATTCACTTATGGGAAAATGGTATTCAGGGAAAAGAGACACATGAGATAATATGCAAGGCCATTTTCCTTAGAGAATGAAGATATTTTGTAACACACACATCTTGAAACCACAAGGCAATGTATGTGTGCTGAAGAAATACATCAAGCTGCAGAGCCGATTACTGTGTCATTATCAAAGAATGGAGGGTAAGCTATGTGGAAGGTAACAACGGGCTGGAGGCCAAGTGTCAGAGTAGAGAAGGCATGAGATTAAAACTACTTGGCACCAACACTAATCACTGCAGGAAAAAAAAAAAAAAAGTAAGTTTTAGTCGAAGTCCTCCACATACAACCAAGGTAAAATGGACAATAGGAATGACTACACGGCTATAGTTTAGGAGTTGCTTATCCACTAAAGACACTAAGCCTTGCAAAGGCACGAAGGTTGATCCTATGCTCTATTTTAGCAAATCATATGTATATTTTCAACATTCCTTTAACAAACCCGGTTGAAAATTACAGCTTATGTCTTATATATACATTAGAGAAAAATACTTCCTATACAGTGAATGATGATAATGACCACATTAACAATAAACATTTAGGATTTCTAAGCAAGCTCATGACACCCTGCACACTCTTAATTATTTTTTGCATTATTCTATGTGTTGTAAATACTGACAAGAGCACTAAAATACAGTGAGTGCTTAATTTTCCAATCGCATTTGCTTTAATTCAAAAGTGTAATTTAAAATTACACTAACATTTCTATTTATAGCTATTTTCTGATTTTCTGAGATTAATCATGTAAGTTGGAATATTGAAACTTGATTACAATAAGTAACATTTGGACTTTTGGAAATTACAGTTTTATACTCTAATAAGTATGCAACTTTAGGATGGCAGGCACTATCTGCTGAACATACTTGGTTTAGAGATAATAATGGATATAATATTTAAGTACTGCAATGCCTACTTCTAAAATTTTGGGAAGCAATCAAAAACTCACCCATGTTAATAGCAAAGCAACTTATAACTGCTTGATTTAGCTTTGTGAGTTTATTATGATTGATTACTGAAGCATAGTATCTATAAAATAGAATAAATACATGTAGATACATGAGCAAAAAATGATTATCAGCTTCATTGCTAAATATCAGTCTTTATATTAACATATTGACATGTGTTTACTGTAAAATAACCGCCTAATTTAATTGAAGTCAAGTCACCTTTAAGATTGTTAATTTGCACCGTGGCCAGTCATCCTGTTGATTATATGTTTAAGTAAAGGCCTAAGTGATCATGGAGTCTGTCCTTTGCTTTAAATTACAGAGAGGGAAGATAGATTTCACAGGTTGGTTGTGGTTTAATGATAGATTTCACAGTTTGAATGGAAAAAGGATATAAACCCACACAGGAATAAGGTAGTTACATGGATTCATGATGCGAAAAGTTCTTTTCTAATGCATACAGATGCATTGATAAATCGAAGGTGAGAATACAAAGAGAATGCTAAGTACTAAGAAAGTCAAATAACAGGATATTCATTGCATCCATCCACACAGTTTGTTTTAAAGGTTCACATTTAAAAATAGCCCACAGTAATGTAATGTAAGAGTCACATGCTCTACCAACACAGTTGGTGGGCATTCCAATTAAAGTATAATTTAATAAATAAAATTATGCAATATTATTAGTAAAATATGGTTGTGTAATAACTTGACTTAATTTACAAAACTTATAGTAAATACCTCTCATGTGTGTATAGTAGGTACTTTTTTTTTTTTTTTAACATTTCCAATTGTTTTGTAAAAGAAAGTAATGCATTGCAAGGTGCAGCACTTTCCAGAACTTGTTTATTGCCATGTGGACCTAAAATTCTACACCAGGTTTATACAATTAACTAGAATGATGCTGGGGAACATGATGAGTTTTCCTGACTTAACTATAAGTTCAAGTGACAAAATTTTATGATCTTTGAGTAACAGGTCATAATAACATCAAAAATATGCTTAATCATTTTTATACCTTGATTGATAGATCTTTAAAATATATAGGAAAATATTCAACTTAAGATAAAATGACAAGAAAATTAGGAATATTTTAAAAAGAATTTTGTTATAACTTAAATTTTATTTTGAATAAAGTAGGTAGATTTTTTTTTTTTTTTTTTTTTTTTGAAGTAGGGTCTCACTCTAGTCCAGGCTGACCTGGAATTCACCATGTAGTCTCAGAGTGGCCTTGAAACCATGGTGATGCTCCTACCTCTGCCTCCTAAGTGCTGGGATTAAAGGCATACGCCACCAAGCCTGGCTGGAATAAAGTAGTTTTAATAACATAGAGACAAATATACCAGACTCTCAATACTTCTCAACTATGAAACATTAGATAATATAGAAAGTTCACTAACTGTTTCTGTCCCTGAAATTGTACAAAAGTTTTTTTTAATCTTTTCATTGAGGAATATTAAATAATAATTCATTAAATCAACTTTTCTTACTATTACTAAAATTTGTATTTATTTTATTATCAAAGACATTTGTTGCCAAATTATAATACCAATTCAACATTGAAGGCAACCAATGTAGATATGTAATAAATTTCAGAGCATTAAAATAAGTGTACATGTATTCACATGGATAAATATTCACTATATACTGCTTGATAAGAGCCTAAACCATAATTTATGTTTTAGGATTATCTTCAATACAAATATAAATTTCTTGGGATATTATCTCCAATAAAACTAATTTTCTTTTAAGTTGCATTAAGGAAGATATTATTTTACAGTATATGTTATTTTATTGTGGATTTTTTAGGTAATATACATTTTTGTAAGTAATCTATATGCATTCATAAAATTAAAATTGAATGGGGAAATAATCATATTTCTGTTACAAAGAGTTTAATGATCTTGACTAAAACTTAATTTTTAAGTAGTTCAAGTTTTTCTACAAAATAAATAAAACTAAAAAAGATAAGACACTGGAAGGTCTTTAGATTTTTTTTCACATATTATTCATGCTTTACTAGTCACTATTCCATCTTGTTTGTGTACTCTTCCATACACCCATCACTATTAATGCCAACAATTTTCTACCACTCGGATTTGGCATGCATCTATGTCACACAAGTTCTTTAGATAAATGCAAGCCCTGGGCTGGAGCGATGGCTCAGCAGTTAAGGTGCTTGCCTGCAAAGCCTAAGAACCTGAGTTTGATTCCCTATTACCCACATAAAACCAGATGCACAAGGTGCTACTTGTGTGTGGAGTTCATTTTCAATTCGTAGAGACACTGCCATGCCCATATTCATTCTCAAATAAAAATAAATAAATAAATAAATAAATAAAATATTTTAAAAATAAAACAACTCAAGTAAAAATAGTTTATTTGTAAAAGTATGTAGGTGCTTGAAATCTATTTAGACCTACATGATCCATTAACTCTTTTATTTTTCTTTGATTATGTTGGCATCATTTGGGTATTGCTCTCCATTCTACTAGTTTCTAGGTGAACTTTTTGTCTTTTCACATAAATGTTTAAATGCTTACTTTCATTCTAAAATATAGCCATATAGCTATATCTACTTATAGACATTGATATAGCTATATTTTAAAAGAAATGTGGAGATTGCTTTTCATATTTACTTTTGCCATTTAAAATGTATGTAATGGAATTCTATTCCCACATGTATATCTCAGTAACTGTTTTCCATTTCTTTATTAACTGATTATTTCATGTTTGTTGTTCATTTACTTTATTGCCCTACATGTCTTTGTAAACAGAGGAAGAGACTGAGACATCAATCCTCAAGCTGGTATTTTTCTATGAAATTTTCTATTTCAGTAAAACATTTTCATGTTGATGAAGCTATTTCGTCCTTTAAGACACTTTTCTTTCATATTTTTTCATAAAACTTGAATTATCCACAAATACCCATCATAGTTTCAAGAAAAGATACAATTTCTCCAAAACAAAATAATATTTTCTTAAGCAAAATAATCTTATTAGATAAACTGGATAGAATTGCTTATTGATTATATTTCTCTTCCTGTCCATTACATTATCTTTCCTTTTAAAAAAAAAATGTTTTCTCTTGAGGAAATGAAATAATGATGAAATATTGTTATGGTCAGGTAAATTACTTTAATTGCATGTATTTGTATTGAGATAACTGTTCTGAATGTCATGATATTACCCTATGCATACACATCTGAAAATTCCCTAATATTTACAAATAGCACATCCTAAGAAATATGCAAAGAACTTTCATGGAACTTAAACGATGAACTGGTTGATGCTACCTCTTTTTAGATCATGTTAAATGGGACATTCTTTTAAATAGCAATTTCAAGATAACATTGACTCAAGGGATTTCAAGAAATAAAACAAGGTAGTACAATTTTATGAAGGAGTGGGCTGTACACATACAGTTAGACTTTTAGTATGCACTGATGATCAAAATTAAATTCTATATGGGGAAAGTCTTCAGTTATACTGTCATTTGTTGAACACTTAGTTATTGAACTAATCTGTTTCAAATACTGGTAATGTGCTAAGATCTGACTGCAAGATCAGCTATGAAATTAAAATAGTTAAAAATAACATATTTATACTCTTTAAGTTAAATTTATCAAAATAATAAACATTAATATCCAATCATCTAATCCCATTCTGATTTTCCATAGCAAATTCATAGCGCTTACTATACTTTACATAAACAATGAAGCCACAGTAAAAACACTGAAAGATCCTTTCTACATTAAATCAAATGTTAGCCACATGCAAGGAATTTTGCTATGACAGTTCTCTTTGATTAAATTGAATGGCTATTAATATGCTCTTTTCTTTTAAATTTGATGCTTTATAATTTTTTTCATTGTGTCAGATGAAATTTCCATTTTTTATCTTTCAACTACTGGTATTGTTCTTCTTCCTCAATAGATGTTTATAATTAAGAATAGAATCCTTTCTTCATGCTCCAGATACAGCAGGTATTGTAGGAAACATCCCCTTCAAAATAAACTGAGTCACTTATTCATACTCTCAATAATAAAAGTTACAATAAGTCTGCATATTTGTCATTATTCTAGGATATTCTATTAAATATTTATCTAAAAGAGGCTTTATTATCTGTAGTTGAAAATAAATATATATCATAGGGATAGTAATAAATATGGCATTAGTGGAGATCAGTGGTACCTGTTTAATATAACAAAGATTGAATCATCCAAATAGAACCAGGCAGACACATTAACAAAAGCAATAGCCATAAGATTATACCACAGACCTATTTAGATTAGTAATTAGGATGTAATAGCTAACACAATGTGAAGTGATAAAAAAGCAACTTAAAACAAATATGATAATGCATTAAAATATTACATATAAAAAATAAAAGGATAGTGATATTTTTGTTGTTGTTTTTTGAGGTAGCGTTTCACTCTAGTCCAGGCTGACCTGAATCTCACTATGTAGTCTCAGGGTGGCCTCAAACTCATGGTGATCCTCCTACCTCTGGCTCCAGAGTTCTGGGAATAAAGGCGTACGCCACCACACCCGGTAAAGATAGTAATTTTTAAATATTGGAAAAATGTTGTATTCTACTTTTAACCATGTTCTCTGTTTTATAAAGTTGCTGAACTGATAATTATATCCAATAATTACTTTAATTATTTTTCTGTTTAAGAAATATGTAATTGTTCTTTTTTTTTTTTTTTTCTTTTGAGGCAAGACCAAAAAAATAGACTTTTTTTTTTTTTTTTTTTTTTTTTAAATGCAAGAGACTGAGAGTGAGATAGAGAGAGAGAGAGAATTTCCATGCCAGGGCTTCTAGACACTACAACCAAACTCCAGATGAGTGTGCCCCCTTGTGTGCCACCTTGTGCACATGTGGGATCTTGATCACTTATGTCACTCCATCTGGCTTACCAGGGACACCAGTCCATAGCTTTTGCAGGCAAGCTCCTTAACCACTAAGCAATCTCTCCAGCCCTTTCTTTTAATTGTTATCAGACTCATACTTGTATTATGAAAGTAACTGAACAAGGAAGAACATTCTCTATATATTTTCTATTCAATTTTTTATATTATTGTTCTTTATAATCTGAATAAACATTAAGTTAGAACAATGAAATTCTTATCCAACTGAGAAGGTATGAAATCTTCTAACAGAGCCAGTGCAGTGCTTATTTGCAGAGTGCCCTTTTTATTATGCATAGAAACTATCAGTCCCCATTCTCTCTGTGGTGTGATGTGAATACTAGCCATTCATTAAATCACATATTTTTGTATTTAACACAGTAGATAAAAGCATTCACTCCAGTAATTATGGTGGAGTACTAATCCATTTATGGAAGTTGTTAATTTGAGGTAATTTATTTAACCTCTTTCTGTTTTTCTGTTTGGTTAGGTAATGATGGTAATGGAGTCATGAATAAGAATACCTGACACAGTCGAAGTCCTCAATAATGTTAAAAATTATTATTTTATCACACATAGATCTGCACCTCATTAAACAAATGTTAATGAATGAAAAACCTAGTCTCTAAATGTAGCTGACATTTTGGTAAGTTGTAAATGGGAGAGAAAACAAGACGTAAGTTCTTAGAAGTATTTAGATGTATTAAGAAACCAAATATCAACGTAAAGCTTGGAACACAATGATAAAGACTATAAATGTGGGAAACAGTCCACAATAGGGATATATATATACATATCCCATACGGATGTGAACTGATACTTTAGACACTAAGAATTTAAGAATTAATTTAATTAACTGGGAAACAAAATTGTTTATTTATTTAAGATGAAAATATAAGCATCAGCTCAGCCAGTTTCTTAAAATCAAACAAAAGCACAATCCATTACCAATGCTTTATTTTAGATATATTTTCTCACTGGAAACTGATTTTCTTTCTGTGTGTGTGTGTGTGTGTGTGTGTGTGTGTGTGTGTGTAAATGGAGCATTACATTGTCATGTAGGAAAGAAAGCAAGAGGAAGCAATGGAGAATGAATCAGGGAAGGGAAGATTAAAATACATAATTATGTTAAACAAAAGACTCAGCCTCCTTTGAAAATGACTCTTGTCCTCTCACTTCTGAAATCATCTGGCCCGTGGAGATCAAGCGTGTCAGTAGAAATATCACCTGCCACTCAATATCTGATGCTGAGTTCTCCTTGGGTTTTGGACTGTAGACTCTCTGAGGGGAGAACCTGGCTTATCAGTATCCGTGTTACTTTCATCGTTGGTACCCAAGGACATATAAGAATTATGATAGCTCAAAGATCACTGTTATTCCTAACCTATGTCTTTTCATAAATATGTTCTTTTATTCTCAAGAGAAGGCTCTTAAAGTTCTTTTCACTCTATGAAAGGCAGGTTAAGAGACTGTGTCTGTACACTTTATCTTAAAGGAAGAATTCCACAAAAAAAAATTCCCTTTTTTCAGGCCATGTCAATGAGTAATGCAGTATATCAGTGCTTATGTCCAATCAAAGAAAATTTATGATGAAATCTCTCAAATCCTATACTGTCAGAAATGATAAAAGGATAAATGCGAGCTAACACATAGATACCATACATGTTACAGTCTATTATACAAGTACAAAGTGTGATTAAGTATATTTTCATGAAAATGATCATTGTGCTCAAACATGTGAGCAGGGTGCCAAAGCTTCAAGCAATTGGCAACTCATATTGATTTGTGTCCAGTAGACCAATATCCTTTCCCTTGACAAGTTACTGGGTTGCAGAGTGATGCATTCACCTGGTATTGAATTAAAGTTAAGGAGATTATATTAGAACGAAGAAATAGAACTAGTCTATCACATACTATTTTGAAGCAAATAATATAGAATATTCAATTTAATCAGATAAGTTAGCTTTATTTTTGGCATTTATTTCACTGTAAAATTGTACATTATACAATTCTGCTTAAAATAGTCAACATTTTATATGAACTGAATTAATTAATGAATGACACACACACACACACACACACACACACACACACAAGCAAGTGTAATATGACCAAGATATAATACTCCGAGAAATAATAAAATTGATGGAGATATCTTTAAAAACTGTACCTAAGTTCAGTTATGAACAATAAAGCTTTATTAATCCATTCATGATGGTTACTAAAGTACAAACGTCACACAAACTAGACAAATGCTCTACAATTGTGTGATTTCCCAATTCCATAAACAATTACCTGCTAATTATCCATTTTTCTAAGCTTTAGCAAGTATTGTTTAAGAACTATTAAGCACAACAAAATGTGGTTAAAAATTAATTATAGACATTCATAAAATTCTCAAAAGCAATTAACAATGGTTTGATGTTAATAAGAATGCCACACTTCCGAGTTATTATGACACATACAACTTCTGAAGATTAGTATTTGTCAGTTCTACTTTTTTCTGATGCTACCACACGTTCATGTAGTGTGTGGATGAATGATTGGTAGGGTTAGTCAATTGTATTGAATATCTTGCTGGCAATTGCTTAGGAGAGTCCACTTGTCTGAATTAGTGAAGAGGTTAAAAATAGTTTTTTATTGTTGTTGTTGAAATTAACTTCACAATGACTCTCAGCTTATATGCAGTCACCTTTGTTTTTGTATTATTTTTTTTATTCTTTAAAAATAAAGAGCATCTTTTTTTTTTCTTTATTATATATGTACATACACAGTGTATAAACAGCACATGTTGGTACCATCCTTACCTCATCCTTGTGCTCCCTGCTCTGAAAGGATCCTCCTCACTAGGAATGCCAGTTATCCCCATGGGAATTGCAGGTCGTACATTGAGGGGAAAGCCAGCAGTTATGGGGAAGAGGCAATGTCTCTATAGGTAATGTCTCAGCTTGTGTCTCTAATAGTCTTCTGCGAATTTCCCTGAGCCATGTTGGGTTCATTTTAGGTCTACTTCATTGATGAGGTCTCGGGAGCCTCTGTGTCTCTGGATCTCTGGTTTGGTGCTAGTTGAGTGTTCGCTGTGTCTATCTCCTTCACCCTTGTGCTGGTACCAGGTTCACCAAGAAAGCAAATAATGTTTTTCAACAACGTGTGCAGACTTTAAACAACACAGCATAGTCACTTAGTGATAAACTGAGTTATACAGAGGCCACTTTTGTTTGTTTACTTGTTTTTCATTTTTCAAAGTAGAGTTTTGCTGTAGCTCAGGCTGAACTGGAATTCACAACGTATTCTCAGGGTGGCCTTGAACTCACGGAGATCCTCCTACATCTGCCTCTGAGTGCTGGAGTTAAAGATGTGCACCACCACACCAAGGCTTACTTTCTAGTGCCATTTTAGTAAAACTAAATATGTAGGTGATATTTGTCAGGTTGTCAAAATTATGTATTCTAATGCAAAAAAAAGCTTCATAATCACATAAAATATACTTCAGAGTATTATGTTTTGATGGTACATATGTGCATGTGAGTGGAATATGTGTGGTGTATATGTATAGTGTATGCATATGTATGTTTGGATGGGTGTGTCATGCATTCACCCTTGTGGTGGCCAAAGTAGAATGTTGGGTGATTTCCTCTGTCCCTTTTCCACATTGTGTCTTAGGCAGATTCTTTCAGTGAACCTTAAACTGCCTTGTGTTTTTGTTTTGTTTTGTTTTGTTTTGTTTTGTTTTTGTTTTGTTTTTGTTTTGTTTTGTTTTGTTTTGTTTTGTTTTTGTTTTTGTTTTGTTTTGCTTTGCTTTGCTTTGCTTTGCTTTGCTTTGCTTTGGCTTGGCTTTGTTTTTGTTTTGTTTTGTTTTGTTTTGTTTTGTTTTGCTTTGCTTTGCTTTGCTTTGCTTTGCTTTGCTTTGCTTTGCTTTGCTTTGCTTTGTTTTGTTTTGTTTTGTTTTGTTTTGTTTTGTTTTGTTTTGTTTTGTTTTCAGTCAAACTGGCTGACTGGGATTTTCCTGTCTCCACTCCCTGCCACAGCCACACACCTACACACCCACCTCCCCCCACATGAATGGATTTATAAGCATGTGTGTCTTCACCCAATCTTTTCTGAGATATTGATGCTAAGCAGTAAATAGGAACCATTTCAAACTCTGGGTTGTTGAATTATCTACTAGGGATCCCTCCTGTTGTATAGGACCTCTGTCTTTTGTCCCCTTAAGCTCTACGAATAAAATTTTGCTTTGCTTTACTTTCAAGAGTGTTCTCAGTTGTATTTTGAATAAATAGAATACAATAATATCTGCTCTGTGAGTGGATATTTTAAAGAAACCAGAGAAAGTAATTCTAAAAGGATAGCATATTCTTTCTTTTTTTTAAAAAAAATAACTTATTAAAAGCAATAGCTAACTTTTAAACATCAGTGCAATTATTAGATGATTTTTACACATAAATATTAGAAATAATTTATTGTGCATTATAAAATATTTTCTTTGTTAGAAACATTGCTCTTTGTCACAACTATTAACACCTGTAAAGAACATTCAAGTTTATTCTAAGCAAGGACTCATTTCTGCTAAATATATCACTATAACTCTTTTCCTTGAGAATCCATGAACATATGATTTGGATAAGAGGCATAAGGTTTATAGATTTTTTTTAATCCTTTGAAATGCTTTTGACACATCAATAAATCACAAAATCAGCATTATCCTTATGACAACTTACCAAAAATATATATGATTCCATCTTAGGCATTTTCCTGTTTTGTGCACAGCAAGTTGAAAATGAATGAACACTACTCAGCAACAATACAATAGACTCCCTCATTAGCATTTAAGTACATCTTCTCAAAGGATTATTTTAATTTTCTAAACTTTAATTTATAATTAAATAAATTTTATTTTTAAAAATTTTATTTCATTTTAGTGAGAGAATGAGAGAGGGAGCCAGCACTAAGGAGGCAGAGCTCAGAAGAATGTCATGAGTTTGAGGCTAGCCTGAATTTAAATAATAAATTCCAGGTCAGCCTAGGTTAGAGCAAGACCATACTCAAAATAAATAAATAAATAAATAAATAAATAAATAAATAAATAAATAAATAAATAAAAATAAAAATAAAAAACAGAGAGAGAGAGAGAGACAGAGAGAGGGGGAGTAGAGAGATAATAGTCATGCAAGGGACTCCTGCCACTACAAATTCCAGATGCATGTGCTACTTTGTGAATTTGGTTATACATGGGTACTGGGGAATCAAATGTAGGCTGACAAGCTTTGAAAGCAAGCACCTTTAATGTGAAGCTATCCTGCCAGGTCAACTTACATATTATAATTTAAATCTGACAATGAAAATGCAAGTGCACATAAATCAGTAAGTATAGGGAGTTCTTACTTCAACCAATTCCTTACATTATGAAACAGATTGTCTCATTCCATGTGGTTGCCAATGGACAGAAAAGTGTAGCCACTATAACAAATGAACTAGTTAAAGTTATATTCTTCCCTTACCACAGTAAGTATTTCTTTGAAAGTTTTATTTTTTTTTTCAAAGAAGGAATGGTAGTGAAATAGTTTCCTCTATGTGAAATATAGTACTTTTTTTTTATTTAAATGCAAAACTTTGCTCCAATGGCTCTTAAAAATATTATATGTATTTATTGGAAAGAGAGAGAAGGAGGGGGGAGAGAGAGAGAGAGAGAGAGAGAGAGAGAGAGAGAGAGAGAGGAATGGGTGCACCAGGGCCCCCATCCACTGCAAGTGAACTCAGATGCATATACCATTTTGTGTATCTGGCTTACATGGGTCCTGGGGAATCAAACCTGGATCCTTAGACTTCTCAGGCAAGTATCTTAACTATCTCTCCAGCCCATCTACTGTTTCTTTAAAACACCTAAAATTTTGGATACAATTCTATGAGTACAAAAAATAAAGCAAATATTCTCTCTCATGCACATGGTCCTAATTTCTTTCATTTATATGTATGTAAATAAGAATGTGTGATTGTTTATGTAGGCTTGAAACAACATAGGAAATTTTTCACTTGTGTTTATATGAACCCACATCTATTCACCCAAAATAGGGTTCAGACAACAGAAGAAAGTACAATAATACCAAAACCAGTTTTAGTTAACCAATGAGTTTTTTGGGGTTCCTTACAGAGCAGGGTGATGGTTTAGTTTCATGAGCATGGGTGAGTCATAGGCAGCTGCATCACCTAAAATTCCACCCCAGCACAGGTGAAGACTCAGAGAAGCTGGTCTCTAGAGGTCACTGCATGGCTTGCAGGAAGCTCAGTTGGAGGGTCTTCTCCACAAGCAGTTGTTTTCCTGTCGTACAGCCTTAGGGAGAGTGTCTTCCAAACTTTTCCCAGACATGTTGACTTTCAGAGTCTCCTGAGGTTCCTTCCTCCCCACAGGAAGTAATGTTTCAATTTCTAATTAACATTGGTTAAGTCCCCCCCCACCTTAGTTTAAGGACTCATAGATTTGACTTCCTTAATTCCAAGATCCTCTTGCTCTTTTTTTTTTTTTGGGGGGTGTGTGTGTGTGTGTGTAGGAGTAAGGTAGTGTCTCCCCTAGCCCAGGCTGACCTGGAATTCACTATTTTAGTCTCAGGGTTGCTTCCAGCTGATGGTGATACTCTGACCTCTTCCTCCTGAGTGCTGGCATTAAAGACTTGTGCCACCAACCCAGTCTGCTTCCTGTCACCTAAAGAGAACATTTCAATTCAAAGGAATCTGCTCCACACTACAGACCACAAAAGAAGAGTAAGAAGAGAGGAATAAAAGGTGTGAAGGAAAAATGACACAAGTGACTTTAAGAGTATAAGGACTATCTTATATACTTTTTCTCTATCAGTAAAGACAAAAGGAGACTACTGAGGGGGAGGGCACAAGATAGGGGAATAAGGATAAGGGAGAAGGAAGTAAAGGTAACAGTGAAAACAAACTATGTTTGAAATATGTTATATAAAATCCCAATTATGGGCTGGAGAGATGGCTTAGTGGTTAAGCGCTTGCATGTGAAGCCTAAGGACCCCAGTTCGAGGCTCGATTCCCCAGGACCCACGTAAGCTAGATGCACAAGGGGGCGCATGCATCTGAAGTTCGTTTGCAGTGGCTGTAGGCCCTGGCACCCCCATTCTCTCTCTATCTCTCTCTACCTGCCTATTTCTGTATCTCTCTCTTTCAAATAAATAAAAAAAATAAAATATTTTTTAAAATCCTAATTATTTGTGTGTTGATAAAATTCATTAGAAATCTAATCTAACTCTACACACTGAAAATTTTCAAGTTAATATTTCAAACTAAGATTGCTAATAAAGGGATTTGGAATTGTCAGCTACTTTCTAAAAGGATATAAAACTTAATAAAATTTGTTTTAAATTATTTAACTCCTGTGTAAGTTTTCCTTTTTCATTTTATGCATAATGTTATCATATAATATTTGACAAATTATTTTGGCAAATTGTCAGTTGATTCATCCTCTGAAGATTTGTTCTTCAACAATATATTTTTCTCTACAATATTCCCTAGCTTAAACCCCATTACTTTATTTTTTTAATATTCAAATTTGCCAACTTTACATGATTACATCAGTCTTCATACCATTCCGCCAAAATTATCTACTTGGTTCTAAAACCCTCAATTTGTTTGCCTGTAGTAACACGTAGCTATTGTAGGCATGTGTTGTACACAAGCACTGTTATTTATTTTTAAAAGATTTTATGTAAGGTGAGACTCTAAAATTACACTTTTTAAACCCATAAAGCAAAATTATAACACTAAATATTGCATGTTAACAGGAATAAATTCCTGTTAGATATAACAGATTCTTAGAAATTATTCATATATTGCTAACTTATTTCAAAAATGAATTGAAGTGACTATTATTTCCCCAGTGCATCTCTTTATACAATTTGATAAGGCTGTGTGCTTTGTTTTAAAATTGAAAGGTTATAAGAAAGGAAGAAAGATTAAATGCACACCGTATGACAATAATTAAAAACATCCTATATGAAATAGCTGATCCATCAATGTGCTCCTATTCATCACTGAAGTCTCTTCAGATGCAGGTAGTGCGAGAAATATTAAATTAAACAGTTTAATTTACAATGAAATGAAATGAATCTCAGAAGAATAAATCAAAAGTCTCACCCATGAAGGGTAATTATCTTTCCTTTATCTCATAGAAGAAATTCATCTGTGACTGGGTAATAACTTGGAACTATTTTTAGGTACAATTTGAAATTTTGTTATGATTTTACCTGATTTTTAAAACGTTGTCAATATAACCATAATTACGTTGTCACTTACTATTGACAGCTGATGGTTTATTGTGTAATAGAAAAATATCAATTATTTCCTCAAAATCTGTAAACTGCAGGAACTGTAATTACTACAATGAATATATTTTTTTCTAACCTTTAGCATTGTGGATTCTAATGTTAATGATCTTACATTTTTCACTCTTTTCTTAGAAGTACTTCTATGTACATGAAAGAGAAGTTGAAATTGCCTGCTGGCAGAGTACATCAGTGCATAGCATGGCTTCAATCATAGAGGTCGGCAATGAAACCCATTAGGGTGGATGAATGTTTAACTGTCAGAGTTAAAGGTCCTAATCGTTCACATTCTTTGCAGAAACCATGGGGACAAAATGGAGTTTGTCTTAGAACAGTATAGATGTGTTGGAAATAATAGCAATTAAGTAAAATTTCATTAAAATATGTTTTAGTAAATATCTGAATTATTTTGTGAGCCTTTGGAAACTAAGGTTAACATTCATGAGATGATTTAAAGTGACCTTCCTTTGGCTGGCTATAGCTCACACTAAAGAATACGAACACCTCCCTTCATGGTCTGGCCTGTCATTCTTTTTTGAAAAAGTCTTCCTTACAGAGATACACATTAAATACTAGTAACTTGGAATTTGTGCTTATAGTTTTGATCCTTTAAGGAATAGGTAATGTGTGTATACAGTGACATATATGTCAGAATCCATATATAATCATAGTAAAATCATGTATAGGTAGATAAAACTTATAATTTTTGTAAGTATATAAGGAAAAAATCAGGTATTTTTAAATGATTTTATTTATTTATGAAAGAGAAAGTCAAAGACAGAGACCGAGGGAGAGGAAAAGAGAGAACACCAGGGCCTGCTGCAAGTGAAAAGAAGCTCCAGATGCATTTGGTTTTACATAAGTAATGAGCAATTGAAAGGAGGTCTTAGAAGTAAGTACCTTTAACCACTGAGCTATTTCTCAGGCCCAGAAAATAAATACTTTAATCACAGTAATTGAAGTACCGGAACTTCCTGTATCACAAGTCTATGAAAATGTCCAACTTCCAAGCTACAAATTTTGAGACAAAATTTCTCCACATATTATCAACTAAAGATAATTTAGAAATTCATTCACCAAAATTCTTACATTATGTTAGATTATATTTGATATAAAAGAAATACAAAAAGAACAGCAAAAAAAAAAAAAAAAAAAAAGCCCATAATATATAATAATCATTAAATAAAATGTCAGCCCAGTAACAGTTCTCTTCCCATTTTAGTTGGAGGTGAATTTTGAAATTTTTCTTGAAGATATGAGCTAGTTAGAAAATGGGAGCATTGTGAGCAATCAAAGCTGGTAAAAATTCAAAGCAAACTGATAGCATTTTCATATGACTCTGGCCATGTTCCCTGAGTTTGCCAATCCTGATGAAGTTCTCTGCTTTATATCAAAATAACCACTTGCAAACACTTCCTGAACACTGGAGTTGTTGAATGTAAGGCCGAGCAGTATGAATTTGTAGTAATAAAAGCATCAGCAGGATTCATTTGCAGCCTCCTGCCGGGAGACACTTTACCTTAGCTCAAATTATATTGAATTGTAATGAATGAAGAAGAGGATCCCTGCCAGGGAATAGTTTGTAACTTGGAAAAGTGGATATAATTACATAATAATTCTGCCTTTGCGGAAGGTGCCTCTGCTTCAGGAGTACCTGATGTTATTTACAGCTGTTACTCCCAAGTCTGTTTAGTCATCATGTTGCTATATCAATCAAACCCAAGATTTTTATGTTCTTTTTATTTCTGCTCTACTGCTAAGCAGAAAATATATTGGCATCTACTTCCCTTCTGCAATCTACTTAGGATTTCAGCATCTTAACCCCTAATTCCCCAATGCAAGTTTGATTTATAGATCAGAGTTGTCTATAATATTTAGTATTTTTACAGTAGCTCATTCCCAACTTTCTGTATCTACTTTTGCTGGATACAGGATAACTGCATAATTTATGGGTATAAATGTCTGTGTTGTTACATTAGTCAGGTAAATCCTATAGCAGGAAAAAAGGTTTTTAAGAGACCTTTCTAAGTTTATTCTACTTTATTGACATCTATCAATTTCCCACAATTTCCTAATTTTTCATTTATGGAATTGGCTTATCTTCAGTACTGGATAATTAGAGGACTCTCTTAAGGCAGTAGGTAGCAGACAGCTTCAGATCTGCTGAGATGAACTTCCAGACCAGGCACAGTTATGGAGGAAGGAATTTTATTGAAGTTTATTGATCCAAGGAATTCCATAATGGCAGAAGAAGCTGGCCTGACTTCACAGGACCAAATACACAAGGAGAGAAGCCACAAGCCAAAAACCACACAACACAGCACACTTCAGGAACTCCCCCTAGACACACTTTGTATATCATTAGAATGAAATCCCATCATCATACCTTAAGATCCGCCCAGTGACACTGCCTCCAGCCCTGTGGCTGCAGATACAAACTACAAATTAATAAAACACTGAATATATTGGGGGCCAAATATTCAAACTACCACATAGAATAAAAGTGTATTAGTGGTGAAAATATTATAGTGAAGACATATTTGAAATAAGATGACCATCTGCTCTACCCAAGAAGATTGGGATTTTTTTTTAAATAAATGTCACAGTTAGATTTACATAGTTAGGTTTAATATTCAAAAACATACATTAGCTAATCTGCATTTATGTATTTTCTTTGAACTTAAGTTGGCATATGAAATACACAACTGTTGCATAGAATCACATATGAACTGTTACATAACATATCTAAGATACTTTGTAATACTTTGTGTATAATATTTTTGATCATAGAAAACATGACAAAAGGGCTAGAGAGATTACTTAGCGTGTAAGGCACTTGTCTGCAAAGTTAAAAGTCCCAGGTTTGATTCCGTAGTACCCACGCAAAACCAGGTATACAAGGGGCACATTAATCTGATGTTCGTTTGCAGTGGCTAGAGAACCTGGTGTGACCATTCTCTGTCTCTGTCTCTCTCTCTCTCTCTCTCTCTCTCTCTCTGTCCATATATAAGCCATACCATTTCCTCTTTCTTTATTAAAATAAAAAAAAATAAATAAAAGATGACTCAGTTTGTAACTGGCGACATATTTCTGCTACAGAAGCATAACACCAAATGTGTCAACAAAATCATAAGCAATGTCTCTGGAAAGAATCAGAACACAAAGGGACACAGTAGACAGACTCAACAAATACTAAAGACACAAAGAAGAATTATGAATGGAACAATGTTTAAATTGGTTAAATTCTATGAAAGACGTGAATTATTATCAACTAGAAAAATACATAATTAAAAACAATGGTGAATACTGATAGCCTTATAGGTTTCAGGTGTGGTGTTAGGTGGCTTTCACATATTTTACAATGATATTATCCAAAAAAAAAATGGAGTTAACATCTCACAAAAAATCCTTTAGAGGGCTCGGGAAATGACTTAGCGGTTAAGGCACTTGCCTGCAAAGCCTAAGGACCCGGGTTCAATTCCCCAGGACCCACATAAGCCAGATGCACGAGGGAGCACACATCTGGAGTTTGTTTGCAATTTTGCAATGGCTGGAGGACCTGGCATGCCCATTCTCTCTCTCTCTCTCTCTCTCTCTCTTTCTCTCTCTCTCCCTCTTTCTCTCCTCAAATAAATAAATCAAATATTTTTAAAAATCCTTTAGAGACATAAGAAGAAGCAGATTTATGTAGGAAAACTTATACATATTAGAAACCTGTGGTCATGCAAGGACTAGCCAATTCCAATGCCCAAAATCACCATACTTTCCCACAGCAGGTTTGGAATTAGCATAGTAAAATTGTTTAGATGTGTACAGATTGGTTACACAATTCCATTTCATTAAATTTCTCTTTCTTCATATAAAATGTTGGAATAATAAAAACACCAACTTAGTAGATTCACTGTGACATTTAAGTGAGTCCTTTATGCCTATTGCTTTGTGTTTGTGGTATTTGAGTCACCACTGTTTAGTCTTGGAGGATCATCTCATGACCTGAACTATCCCAGCAAATAAGAATAAATAAGGAAAAAATAGTGTTTATCCATTCCATATATATGTATATATATATATATATTTGGCTTTTCGAGGTAGGGTCTTACTCTAGCCCAGGCTGACCTGGAACTCACTATGTAGTCTCAGGGTGGCCTCGAACTCATGGTGATCCTCCTACCTCTGCCTCCTGAGTGCTGGGATTATAGGTGTGTGCCACCACGCCCGGCTCCCATTCCAGATATTTTGACACACTTGTTTCTATGCTTATTTATATTCTGATAATTATTAGAGTGTTGATGATAACCTAGGACATTATCTGCATATATTTAGGACTCTTGAATATTCCCCTGGCTTATTATTTTCTTCTCCCCCACACCTTCTCTGAAATGCTGAGAACTCACCATGGAAATTTTGTATTCTGACCCATATTTGATATGGTTTAATCATGAGTTTTGTTTCATGAGTCTGATTTCCTAATCCTCTTCCAATTGGCACTCCTGGGATGGTCATTGCTATCTCAGTCAAAGATCCTTGTCAGTGAGAAGCCTCACTGGCCTAACTGACCTCTCTAGTGTACAGTTATGCCTCCTAAGAATCATGGTTGCCAAAAATTCCTGTGCATAAACAACACATAAAAAGTTATAACCTGCGGGTGGACAGATGGCCCAGGGGTTTATAACACTTAACTACAATGCCTGATGGCTGGAGTTCAATTTCTCAGTACCCATGTAAAGCCAGATGCACAGAGTGGCACATGCATCTGGAGTTCATTTGCAGCAACATGCGGCTTTGGTATTATCGGTCTGTCTATTATCTATCTATCATCTATCTATCTATCTATCTATCTATCTATCTATCTATCTATCTATCTTTCTGTATCCTCTCTGTCTTTCAAACAAATAAATAAATGAATGGATAAATATTTTTTTAATATTAAAACTATATATCTTGACGTTTCATCTGCAGACTCTAGCTAAAAAGGTATGTGGTGTTGTCGAATAGCCTGCATAAATATGCTCATAACGAAAAAACAAATTTACTCCTAGACACTCATAGAGCAGTGATTTTGACAATCTACTGTACTGTGAAACCTAAAATGTTTGTGAAGAGCTAGACTGTAGATAAGTGACAGAGTGATTCCCTCAAATACTCAACCCCCTGAACTTATTGCCCAGCACTCTGAGAGAGAAAAAAAAAAAAAAAAAAAAAAAAGACTTACTTTAGAATAACTCAGTTCATATAGTATGTGATATTAAACACAAATTTACTAAAAAAATTATATTAACCATTCACCTTTTAAAATCTAAATTCTAATTAGGTTTCACCAATTATGTTTTACCTTTAATACATTTTATGTAAATTAATTCTACATAACAATCAGAGATATGTCTTAATATATCAAACTGATCTCTTGGGACTGGAGAAATGGCTTAGCAATTAAGGTGCTTGCCTGCAAAGCCTAAGGACCTCTGTTTGATTCCACAATACCCACGTAAGCCACATGCAGAAGGTGGTACATGCATCTGGAATTTTTTGCAGTATCTGGAAGCCCTGCTGTGTCCATTCTCTCTCCCTCCCTCCCTCCCTCCTTCCCTTTCTCTCTCTCTCTCTCCCTCTGCCTCTTTCTCTCGGATAAATAAATAAAAAGGAAAAAAAAATTAAAAAAAAATAAACACATCTCTTGATTAATGCCCTCTGTTACCTCTCTAAAGAGGAAATTCCTGTGGTCTTAGTTACCCTTTTCAAATTGGTGAAAGATTTATTTCAGTACATGAATGTAAATATTTTTATTGTATTGTATAGGACATAGAATAATAACAATGGATATTATTCAGCCACATAAAATTAAATTGCGTCTAATACATTCCTAGTGAATATTCATAGGTTGAGTGCTTTCAAAGGTACTGGACATGTTTGGGAGTAGTCTACAGTACAGAAATGCTAGAGGGATTTGGTGGTCCTTAAAGCAGAACATCAAGACAAGTGTTCTGAAAGACATAATGTTTTCTGAGACCTGATATAAATAAAGAGACTAGATAATATCCTGAAATTATATATATATATATATATATATATATATATATATATATATGGAGAGAGAGAGAGAGAGAGAGAGAGAGAGACTGTTTAAAAAATAGAAAGCATAAATGTCCCTGTACAGAGAAGGAATCTAGTGTTTGTGAAAAATGGGAAAAAAGAGATCAAGTTATTAAATTTTTCTAACTTCCAACAACTAAATTAGAACATAGATTTTTCAGCACTGCTGCAAAACTTACTTTTATACCTTTGTTTGTTTTTATGCATTTCCCCTAAAAACCTGGATGATTTCAAATATGCATTTAGCAAATAAGCAATAGTATCAAGTTTACCTTTATATGTCATTTTATGAGCTATCTTGTGTGGAATAAGTTTGTGGGAAGAGGTTCGTTTTTAAAGAACTACGCAACCAGTTTTTACTTATTAGTAATTCTATGGCTAATTCTCCTTATCACAATATGGTTTGTAACATCAGGCATAATTGTATAAATTATAAAGAGCTAAATTTAGACTCTGTACATGATAATTCCCAATTCAGAAAATCCCATGAGGTAAATGTCCTATTTTCATTATTCCCACTATGGTGCATGTTGTGAGTGTTTTGTGAGTTTTCCAATGTATGTAATAAGCTCAAGTTCAATTTGTTTATAGTCACAGTAGGGACATTACTTCTCTCTATAGAGTGCTGACTCAAAATTATATGTGTTAAAAGCATAATGTGGTGTTTATAGGAAAATTTAATATGAGCTATCATACCATTTTAGATTAAAAAAAACTAACAGAAAATAGAATATCTTGAATATTATTATTAAAAAGTTATTTTTATTCAAATGACAATTCTTAGATATTCAAAGTATCAGAAACTTTAAGAATTTAATACAGAAAATATTGTTATGTGTGTATGCTATTCATCAAATCTATTGACCATAAATGTACAAAATTTCAACATCAAGGGAAATATCAATACTTTCAATTTACTAAATTTCTTTTGAGATGAAAATCCTGATTAAATATCATGTTGATGATTGAACACTATTCATGGCTGAATATTACTATTATTTAATGTTTTGAGTTATAAAAATTGAAGCAAAATAAAACAGAGCTTCATAACTTTGTTTCTGGCTCAAGAACTCCAAATTCATTGAATATTTTCCCTTAAGATTGTTATATTCTGATGTAAGACTAGCTTGCTGAAGGAAACATGTCTTTCACTGATGAAATTTGAATTTTACATGTCTGAAAATGACTCTTCTTGGTCACATGGCCCATTATGAAGATGAACTCACTGATACACAGAGACCTATTTCCTACCCATTTCCTAACTTAAAAAGTTAAGATAATAATCTTTTATCTGAATACTTTGAAACACAATGGCTTGAAGGAGACAATGAGGTAGCGCACTACTTGAGACATATGAAATTACTGGTGACTCTGTGAAGTCAGGCTCTGAGAGGACATTGGAACAATTTCTAATATTCAGGACACATAAATTGAAATAAAAGTTTTAAGGGAATAAAGTATGGATCAGATTTTTTTAAATGCCAAGAAGATTCCAGTATACATTCAAAGTTAAGGAACACTATTGTATGTAGTCATGGTTTTCATAGGAAAATATAGTTTTTACTATTTTAACCAAATACTATGTGTAGAAAACATATTTTCCAAGCAAAGAAAATATTCAAAAGGGAAAATGAAATGTTTTATTTTAAGTTGATTTTATGCAGCATGATAGGAAATGACTTTCAAGAGTGAGTGCATAAAAATACAATGACTACTGTTAGTACTAATATTTTTGGTTTTATGATTTTTTGACAATAAAGGCTGAGGTGATATTTTATTTTTTTTATTTTTTTTTATTTTTTGGTTTTGCGAGGTAGGGTCTCACTCTGGTCCAGGCTGACCTGGAATTAACTATGTAGTCTCAGGGTGGCCTCGAACTCTCGGCGATCCTCCTACCTCTGCCTCCTGAGTGCTGGGATTAAAGGCATGCGCCACCATGCCCGGCTGAAGTGATATTTTAATTGAGCTTGAGTCTGCAACAAGGAAATTATGGAACTACACAAGCAGACTCTTTGAATAATATCTAAAGAAAAACCAGAGATCATTTACCCCAAGTTTCAGGTATTTTTGAGTTGCCTAGAGGAAGCCACTGTCACACAGACGTGTTTCTAGCTCAGATGACTGGAATGTGGAGAATAATATACTAAGATGAAGTACCTATAGTCCAGACAGATATATTTTCAATAAATTATAAAACATAGGCTATGACACTTCTCTAAGAAATTATTGAATATGAAAAGGATTTTGTAAATACTGAAATAATTGCAAGTATGTGAATTTAAAAATTTCTGGCTCATGGCACAGGGAACATTGCACAAGAGGAAGCAGAAAGATTGTAATAGCCACAGAATGGGCAGGATTTTCCTGAGGCATGGTCTCCCAGCTATCCCACAGTGACTGAAGCCTTCTTGACCCCACAGAGATTAAAGACATCCATCCAGGGATAGAATCAGTGTGCTGAGATAATTTTCTATTTTTCCTGTAAGTAATTTTTCCAGGTCACAAGTTCAGTTGGTGTATAGAGTATTTCACAAATAGCATTTAATATTATTATATTTCATGGAATTTCAATATGTACTTCAATCTTTGTTTTCTTCTGGAAACTGGAATGGAACTATAACTCAATTTCTCATTAGGTATGCAATTGAAAAGCATTTTGGGAGTAGATATTGACATGGAAGCAAATACTTCCATGAAGAAGGAATATTTCCCAGCAGAGGCAGGGTGTCATAGCTTTGACATAATACAAGTAAGTGTTCCAGGATGAATATAACCCAAAACAAGTCATGAGAAAATGATAAAATACTGAAGAGAACCTTTGTGCATGATTGGCAACATCTCTTTATTATCCTAAAGATAGCAAAGACAAAATATTTTATAGAAAATGGGACTGCACATCCAGTTTAGCATTCATCCATTAGTTCAACCATCCATTCATTAACGACATGATTAACAAGAATCTAAGGGTCAGGAAGTATGTTAGTACCTGTGGAAAGACTGTGAACTTTGATTTCCTTTGTACCATTTGGTGGTCTTCTGCCATTAGCCTGATCCCAGAATTATCTGTGCACTTCACTGCCACAGTACTCAAGAACAAGTATTGTCATTATCTGCTTATTTTGCTATTTATATACTGTGAGAGTACACATCTCATTTTTAATTTTTTTTTTTTTATTTTTTTTTTTTGAGAGAGACACAGAGAGAGACAGAGAGAGAGGGAGAGGAAGACAGATAGAGATGGGCGCACCAGCAGCCTCTCAGCTGCTGCGAACAAAATCCAGATGTGTGTGCCCCCTTGTGGTCAAGTACGGCATTGCACCCTTACGTCACTTTGCATCTGGCTAAACGAGGGACCTGGAGATTGGAACCGGTGAGATTGGAACCAGCTTTCTTAGGCTTAGGAGGTAAGCGCCTTAACCACTAAGCCATCTCTCCAGCCCACAAATCTCATTTTTGTTATGCATACTTCTAAGTATAATGTCATAACTGTCATAGCTTTTCAAATGCTGAATGAATGAGAAAAGTACAAGCTTGGTTGAAAGTATTATTCCAGAACCATGGTCTCTTCTATAATAAGGCTCCACCCTTCAAAACATAAGCATATGAAAATTACAGAAGACCATGCGCTGAGTTGCTCTAAAGAGATTATATAGAGAAGATGTCATTTTGGCTATAGATATGGCTTAGCAGTTAAGGCATTTGCCTGTGAAACCTAAGGACCCAGGTTCGATTCTCCATGTCCCATGTAAGCCAGATGCACAAGGGGGCGCATGCATCTGGAGTTTGTTTGCAGTGGTTAGAAGCCCTGGTGTGCCCGTTCTCTCTCTCTGTCTAATAAATAAATAAAAATTAAAATCTTTAAAAAATAGATGGCATTTAGTTGATTATTGCTACTTAAAACATGATCAACATGGAGAAGTATGCTCAGCCTTCCATACAGGATATAGACTACAAAATATCCTAGAGCCCAGCCCTTTTAGGGAAGAACAAAGTGTTTAGTGTGCCTGCAGGTTGGAACTGGTTAGTTAGATAAAGATTGTGTCAAATTTAGTAGTAGCCCAACTAACATATTGAAGAAACTGAATGTTTTCTGAAGATATCAAAGTGTCAGCAGTGGAAACTCTAGTCAAATGATGGATCGTTGTCCGAGTACCAAACAGGATGCACGGGGCAGAAGGGATTATTATCAATGAGGTCTGTCTGAACTACTCTGCTGAGATGCAGGGGAATGTGATTAACGTATGATCTAAGGTTTTGGCAATGTATTTATCAGATGTGTTTCAATGTAAGGATATCTTTCATCTACATTTCCTCTTGCTTTCAGAAGCAGTGTCCTTCCCTTTGTATATTCTGTTAAACTTTCATCACAAACACAAATAAATATCATTTGAACAATGAAACAAATTAGCATTACTATGTTGAGTTCAGAGCCCTGGGATCTACTAACATTGTAAATGTATTGCTTTTTTAACTTTCACTGTGTTAGAATTAAAATTACAATCTTTACCATAGCATTAAATACATTGTTTTTATGTATTATGTTCACGTATTTCAACTTAAAACTCAGAAAACTGATACTTTATCTCTTCTTAAAAATAAATTAGTGAGGGCTGGAGAGATGGCTTAGCGCCTAAGAATGCTGGTTCCAATCTCCAGCGGTTCTAGTCTCCAGGTCCCACGTTTAGCCAGATGCAAAGTGATGAAAGGTGCAATGCCACACTTGACCACAAGGGGGCACACACATCAGGATTTCGTTCACAGCAGCTGAGAGACTGCTGGCGCACCCATCTCTATCTGTCTTCCTCTCCCTCTCTATCTGTTTCTCTCTGTGTCTCTCTCCAAAAATAAAATAAAAAAAAAATTAAAAATAAACTAGTGAGATACAATGTTATTTAATCAATTCAGTTAATTATCATCATATCTATACAGATATAGGCATATAGAGATTTATGTATGTATTTGCATGTATGTATGCAAGCATCTGTATATTTTTCCTCTGTTTTCTAGCATCAAAAAACACAGAATTATGGAAGTACAGGGAGAAAATACCATCTTATTTTGAGCTTCGGAGGAAGTTATATAACAGCATAGTTTTCCTGTAAAAGAGGGAATATAGAGATCTAGATTTTTTGTTTTTTGTTTGTTTGTTTGTTTGTTTGTTTTTCGAGGTAGGGTCTCACTCTGGTCCAGGCTGACCTGGAATTAACTATGTACTCTCAGGGTGGCCTTGAACTCTCGGTGATCCTCCTACCTCTGCCTCCCGAGTGCTGGGATTAAAGGCGTGTGCCACCACGCCCGGCAAGATCTAGATTTTTTTAAACAAAACTAAAATCAGTTGAAAACAGCCTACATTCTGAGATTTTTACTGTACTTTTTTTTTTTTTTTTTTTTTTTTCCCATATATTTTGTTTGGGAGAGAAAATAAAACAGCACAGAGTTATTTAGAAATATCAGAAATAATATCAGAAAGTATGTGTTTCCTTTAAACTTCATTTGGAAAAGATGCCAGTTGAGAAGGCTTGAGTGTCTGTATAAATGAGGCATTTTGACTCAGTGAAGTTATGGGGAATGCCATTTGTTTGACCTTCAAAATAGAACTTAGAAATCCATTTTACAGGCTCAGATAAAAATGGATGTATGGACAAAAACTATTATAGAAGAAGTCATTTATGCCCTTGCCCAAGATCAGTGGGAATAGTGCTACCCTTTGCACTGCTGTATACCCAGGGTTTCAACGCATTAGATGAATAACATTGCTGCTAAAATTAGTGACTGGACTATCAAAGCATCACACTGGAGAAATAATATGATAGAAAAACTCTTCAGACAAAGACTGATGTTTCCTTTCTTTGAAATTAGATGAATATGGATAAAATTAAAATTCAATCAATTATGTTGGTAAAATTTTTAGAAAAAAAAATCTATTGTTTGCTCAGAAAACCTTACTACACAAGATAATTGCCCAAACTTTCATATTACTCTATCTGTGAAAATAGTGCTCGGAAATACTATTAATGAGGTTTTGATAATAATGAAACAGCTCATAGAAAATATGACTCATTATTCAATGTAGAATATTCAAGCAGGTCTCAAGTTACATAATTGTGACAGGAGCAGAAAATGACAAAGAGAGACAGAACTCTTTAACACGGAATAATTTAAATATAGTATTGGGGAAGTGACTGTGAAAGGCATTTTCTCTGAAATTAGAACCAACTCATCTGACTCATTTTTCTTCTCATAATGTTTCACCACGATGTTCTTCCTTGTGGAGTTTAAATGACTATGAGACCTTTTTTAGCTCTCTTGGCATATTTTTCAAGGATATATTGTCTTAGCTATAGTAATGATTCTTAAATATATTGTAGAAAATTGGTTTTAATTGTAAACAATTATCTTGATTATTCATGGTTCAAATTCTTGGCAGATAGTTCTTCTTCAAACTACTGCTGACCATAAAATCAGAATTGTGATTTTGAATTATATTCTGCTTGCTTAATGTAGCATGTATGCTTTCTTGGCATAACGTGGGCTGTTTCACAAAATTGTATAAAACTAGCTTGTTCTTTCTCCTCCAGGATAGGATGGTACATTGCATGCATTATTCAACTTGTTGAAGCATGTAAGAAAATTTTCCTTTTAAACAGAGGCAACAAGTAGAAATTAATTATTTGTTATCACACAAAGAACTTCTATGTTATACTCCCAATTTTGTTCTACATTAAAGTCTTCATTTGCAAATGTGAGTGAAAGATTGACTTTAAGCTTCCACAGGTGATTAGCTGCCAGCTCTAATCAAATTGAGAAGTAATTAGCAAATCAAAACTTGATTAGCTCTTTGCTTGATTTACTAAAATTATAGTTTATACAGTTTAAATAATGGGGGAGGGGACTTGACTGTACTCTGGGTACAGAGTTACATTGGGGCAGAAGGGAGACTTTGCTTTAAGTATTTCTAAAGCTGATAACCCTTCTTTGGTTATTTGTAATAGTTCTTTACTCACATCAGCCTCTTAGTTTTGATTTTATGCAAGATAACATTCTATAACTTTATATACAATATAAATCATATGTTTCTCTTTTTTAAGGATCAGTTCTAATCTATACAGAGTCATTGTTTCATCATTGGAATCAGGTGTATCCAGGATTTTATTTTCACTACCCGCATAAATAAGGCTTGTAAGGAATAGTTATCTACACTGAGCATTTTTGCATGGTAATATACCCAGAACTGAGGCTAAATATCCTTGGTAGAACACAAAGAGTATGCTTGAAGCCTTTCTTTCCAAAGCTAGCACTAGTCCACGTTTCTATGCAAAACAAACTTAAGAAAAGAATCAAACAACACAAGAGAAGTGAGGATTGCATCCCAACAAATCTCAGTGCCGAGCAGAATGAGGGAGTGGGCAGCACGAGGCAGGACTCAGAGCCTGACGTATCCACATCAACGACTTGTACGGAATCAGAAAGAACTGCAGTAGTCCTTCCAAAGATCAAACACATGGACAGGGTACTTTCTTGGTAGATGTCAAGCCCTTGCTCCAAATTATACGTGAAAGCACTTAGCCAGCTTTAGACACTGGCTTAAGTGACTCTCCTTCATGTGCCACTCATCATTGTGACCGTATCAGAGAATTGAGTCATCAGGCCATTTTGTAACTGTGAGAGAATAAAGGACTGTACTTATATTAGATGTGACATCACTACCCGATGAACTCTTACAGGTCCACCATTACGTATGTGGTGCTGACATTGTGGGGAATGTTGTGGGTCACAGATTGTATGCATTTCTATTATTTTGAATCCCTGAGCATTTTCAGTCCAGAAGCTCTTATTGGCTATTGGCTATCTTTTTTTGTGCCTTAGTCATTCTTGTCTCATTGGACAAGCCAGGAGCTTCAGAAAGTTGTTCATATATTTGGGAAAAACTTGTTCTGATTCCACAGGCATGGTAGCGCCATTATATGGAGATATTCCTTGACAATTTATTGTTTTATGTTTTGCTTGTTTTGTTGTTCTTTAAGCATTATATTTTGGATGTGATTTATAACATATTTCTGTTTTCTAAACCTTGATTACAAGCACATTCCTTTCAATCTTTCAACTTGAAATAATTAGATATTCTTAGGCAACAATTTTATAAACATATTAAAATTATAATTTATTATTATTTAAAGTTCAATAATTCTGCTTTTTCACATGTAATATTTTTTACATTCTGTTAAACTAGGAATTTATAACACAAATAAAATTAAGATATATGACCCTACTCTTTAAAAAATCATAACCAGCTACATTTTAAATAAATTTAACAGCTGTCTTCATTTGAAGTACGTAAGGTAATCATAAGATACCTCTAATTATAAGATAGCACTCAAAAATCATACTTTAAACATAATAGATTTTGAGGCAAACACAGCATATTTGAGTCTAGTTTATTTTCTCACTTTCTTTAACATATGAAATAGATACAACTTTGTTCTAATGGTTCCTGCTGGTAATTTGACTGGAAATAATTAGACCTAAAGAATTTGAATGATTTTCAGGTATCTATCAAGATGCATTTACTGGAAAACAAGCAAACAAACAAACAAACAAAAAAAAAAAAAAAACTATGTTTGGAACAAATGTGGTAAACCTAAACTATACTATGTTAATATTCCCTTACAGAATTCATCTTAGAAGTAAAAGAAAAGCTGGGCATGGTGGCGCATGCCTTTGATCCCAGCACTCGGGAGGCAGAGGTAGGAGGATTGCCATGAGTTCGAGGCCACCCTGAGACTACATAGCTAATTCCAGGTCAGCCTGGACCAGAGTGAGACCCTACCTTGAAAAACCAAAAAAAAAAAAAAAAAAAAAAAAAAAAAGAAGTAAAAGAATAATACATGTTTCTGAAATGATTTTTTTTTTTTTTTTTTTTTTTGAGGCAAGGTTTTACAGTGTAGTCCTGGCTGGCTGGTCTAGAATTCACTATGTTGGTCAGGCCACCCTTAAATTTGTGGCTATCCTCCTGTTATTGCTTTCATAGTGCAGGGAATATAGATGTGTGACATTGTTCAGACCTAGAAATAACATTTTAAAAGTAAATTTTGGAAATAAAATGTAAATAATACTTTTGCAACATATGTTTTAATTTTAACAATGATGAGCAACAACTAAACTTTATGTAAAAAAAATCAGACATGAAAGCATATAAAAAAGAAAAATGCTTGTTTAAAAAAAAATAGAGCACTGGGCATGTTAAAACCCAATTGAAAAATACTTTAAAATTAAAGTAATAGACTATGAAATCACTCTTGAACATCATTGTGCATGTATGTGAACTAACAGCCTTACTGAGCTAAGAAAGTAAAGTATCTATATCAGTAGATAAATATTCCATTTTCTGTGTTATTCTATTTATTGTTACTTATTGCAAAGGAAGAGAGACTGAGAAAGGGGGGAAATGGGTGGAACAGGGCCTCTAGCAATTGCAAATGAACTCCAGACACTTACGTTGGTAGTGGGGAATTGAACCTGGATCCTTAGGCTTCCCAGGCAAGTGACTTAATTGCTAAATCATCTCTTCAGCCCCCATCTTTTTCCATCTTTTTTTTTTTTTTTTTGATCCATTCCTTGATGAGCTGTAGGATTCTCTCCCAGGATTAACTGTAATTTATCACTACAAATAATAATTATCATTTACACATTAAATAAAAGTATTTTCAATATCAAACTTGTGTGTTCAAAAATCTTACTCAAAAACTCCTCAAAACCTAACTAGGTAACTGATAAGTAGTTAGTGCATTAGGTCATCATCAAATAGAAATGCAAAAACAGAATCCAAGTTTAAAACATGGTATTTTCATCAAAAGAGGACTTGTCTTTTGCAAGTAAATATAATCATAAAACCTGTGACTTGTCTTTAATTCTACTTTGCTTTCCAAATCAGTGGAGGAAATCACCTTTTCCACCTATCTCTCCCAATATCATAGCAGATGTTCACCGTGAGTTTATCTAATTAACAATAAAGTAGGTTGTCTCCCAAGTATAATTATATTTTAAGAATATATACTGCACATAAATCATAAAATGTCTTGACGACCAAGGGAAAGAAATGAAATATAGCCACAAGATGTATTACACAAGGAGGTTTTATGGAGACTAATCATACAATTTTTCCTCGAACAATAACATAATGGTAACATTATTGTTTGAAGGCTCAGACAGATTTAAAGTTGAGATGTTACAGTAGAATTATAACACCTTTCATATTGGCTTCTATGTTGTCACAGTTTAACACATTAAACTAGATAAACCAGATGTTTAGATTGTGAGTGTATCTCTGGTCACTGTTGAAGCATCAAACATGATGTAAGTCTCCTTTCTACATGTATTAGATGGCTACAGGAATCAGTACAGTACACTGCATGGGATTTTCTAAAACAAGTCAGATATTAGGCTTCTGTCTTTTTATAATTGAGCCTTTTTATCTACATATTTAGTATGAGGGTCATTGAATTATATTGTGGCTAGTAAAATTGAAGAATAAAGTCCTCAATGTCACCTCCTTCTTCCCAAGCCCCCATGGAAGACATGGAGAGAAAATTTTCATATCTTCTTTTTGTGAGCATTTCTCCAATAATGTATCACCTATGTATTGCCTATAGTACAGAAGGAGAAACATTCTATGCTTCTAATAACTAGGCATAATCTCAGTCTTCCTTTAGCTTAAGATTCTCCCTAGAATCTTTCCTCATGCCTACAATATCACCCCATTCATATAAGATACCAGTAAATTACAAAACATTAGAAAAAGGGATCTAGAATTTCATAAAATATTAAGATAAATGTAAGTACAATGCTTACCATGTCCTCAGTTTATCCATTTTAGAAAATAAAAATCTATACTTGTAAAATGATTACATTTATGATTTTGAATATTTGAGTACAAAAAGTATACAAATATTTTTTACCAACTGATTTCTTTTTTTTTTATTTAATTAGAATTCAGGACTGAAAGGATGGCTTAGTGGTTAAGGTGTTTGTCTGCAAAGCCAAAGGACCTACGTTTGATACGCCAGGACCCATGTTAGCCAGATACACAAGGGGCCACATGTGTCTGGAGTTCGTTTGCAGTGGCTGGTGGCCCTGGTGTGCCCATTCTCTCCCTCCCTCTCTCTCTCCCTGTCTTTCTTTGTCAAATGAATAAATAAATAAATATAATTCATAATATATTAACATATAATAGAAAATACAAAAATGAAAGACCTTATTTTATAAATAAGAGCTTTATTTTGTATATATATTAGTACTTTTAAATATAGTCAAACATTTCATATTCATCTGGAGAATAAACTCAAAGTCAGGAACTGATTTATACACACAGTTGATGAATGTTCTTGTCCCAATACACTCTTCCTGGCTTTAATCTCAGCTGTCTTTATGATTCTCACAATATCCTATATGTATTTCTCCTTTTTTTTTTACCTTGAACTATTATTAATTTCATCTGTGGAGCTGGAAAGATTGCTTAGTGGTTAAGGTGTTTGCCTGTGAAGACTAAGGGCCCAGTATTGATTCACCAGTATCCACGTAAGCCAGATGCAAAAGGTGGTTCATGCATCTGGAGTTCATTTGTACCAGCTGTAGACCCTGGAACACCCATTCTCTCTAACTAACTGCCTGCCCCTCTCACTCTCTCTTCCCCCAGTAAATAAATAAATTAAACACTAAAAATATTTTAAAATTTCATTTGTTTCTGTCTTTTATATCCAATTGAAAAGATTGCTCACCAGTAACTTCTTTTATATCAATTTGTTTCCATGTTTCTGTGGTGTAACTGAAACACAGTTAATAACACAAAGTTAATTGAATATTTCCATCACGTCACTTTAAATTGGTTTCATTGATATGACACATTTTTACTATTTAATATTTTATGGTTGTTGCTGATCCTTCATAGGTTATGATAGTTTGTCAAATAATTATTATAATAGTCTTTAAGTAGACTCTATTTTGACGTTGTAATTGTTCTCTTTAGACAGCTGAGTGATATAGTTAGTACTTACTAGATTTTGTAGAGCAAGTTTTATTTGTTCTTGAATATTATATTTTTAAATCTACTTTATTTATTTATTTGAGAGAGAGAGAAAGGGTCAGAGAGAGAGACAGAATGGGCACACCAAGGCCTCCAGGCATTGCAAAGAAACTCTAGATGCATGTGCCCCTTGTGCATCTGGCTTATGTTGGTCCTGGAGAGTTGATCTGGGATCCTTTGGCTTTCCAGGCAAAGACCTTACCCACTAAACAATGTGTCCAGCACCTGAATGTTATTTTTGTGTTTTTTAAAAATATCTGTTGCAGACAGGTTCTCATTCCTGGCATAAAATATTTGACTATGAGCAGCTTGTAGGAAAAAGGTTTATTTTGGCTTATAGACTTGAGGGGACGCTCCATGATGGCAAGAGAAAACAACAGCATAAACAGAGGGTAAGCATCACCTCCAGCAACAGGAGAGTGTGCTAAACTCAGGCAAGGAAAAACTGTCTATAATATCCATAAGCCACCCCGACAATACACTTCCTCCAAGAGGTGTTAATTACGAAATGTCCATTAGCTGGGAACCTAGCATTCAGAACATCTAAGTTTATGGGGGACACCTGAATCAAACCACCACATTCTGCCCCTGGCCCCCATAAACTTATAACCAAACATGATGTAAAGTGCAATGCATTCAGTACAACTTTAAAAATCCCCATAGTTTTTATCAATCCTAATGATGTTCAAACATTCCCATTGTTTGAGATATTTTAACTGAGCCCTAATATCAAAACATCCCCCCAAAACCCATAATGCCACAGAATAAATATTCACACTGCAATTGGGCATAGCAAAGAAATATTCAACCAATACAAAATTAAAAAAAAAAAAAAAAAAAAAAAGGCAAACATCAAACTCTGTAGCTCCAAGTCCAACAACTCTAGCCAGTGACGAACCTCTAACTCTAATAATTCTTACTCAGCAGCAAGTCTCTGGAGTTTCAACTCCGCCAATCCAGGTAGACTACTCACAGTCCCAGAAAACTTCATCAGGGCCAGCAGCTTTCCTTAGCAGCTGTGTTTTGGCCCAGGCATTTCCACTGCAACCCACAGTCCATCGTCATGGCTCCATCGTCTCCATGCAGGCAACCCAGCAAAGCTGCTTCACACTGCCCGTGACCATTTCCAAAGCACAAGACCATATTGCTAATTCAAGGACCCTCTCTTATCTGCATTTCTTACACTCCATAATACCAAGTGTGGTACCAATTTGTTAATCCTGGTGGGGTGGGGGATGGATAAAGCAGACTTTGAAGAAGAGGACATTTATTGGGCATTCAGACCCCTTGTTGGGGATGGGCTTATGGGTATTATAGTCAGTTTCCCCTTGCCAGTGTTTGGCACACTCTCCTGTTGCTGTTCTCTACCTGACATTGGCAAGGAGGGGTTGTCTACTCTCTGCTTATACTGTCATTTCCCCCTGCCATCATGGAGGTTCCCCTTAAGTCTGTAAGCCAAAATAAATCCTTTTTCCCACAAGCTGCTCATGGTCAGGTTAATAAACTATCCCTCACAATTCAGCCAAGCCACAGCTGAACCCAGAGAGGAATTGGGGAGACAAGCATGAGTGCTGCTTCCATGCTCTGTTCCTGATAATCAGCGCCAAGGGGGAGGAGACAGGCCCTGAGGATACTCATCACCTACCAAAGCAGAGATCCAGAGGCTCCTAAGAGCTCACCACTGAAGAAGACTTTAAACTCACCCACCACGGCTTAGGGAATTTTGTGGAAGAGGGGGTGGAAAGATTGTAAGACCCACAAGTTGAGACATCATGGCCAGAGTCATTCCATATTTCCAAAAATAACTGCTGCTCACACAAGGCATAAATTACAACCCCACAGGAAATACCTGCAACCCCACTGAGGTGCGTCCCCAATGGAATTGGGGGTAGGGACGAGGGAAAAGAGGGTACAGACACATAATGTATCCATATGAAATATGTTGATAATAATAAATAAAAATATTTTTTAAAAGTTAACAAGTGGCATCAAAATAAGGCTGAATATAGCCGGGTGTGGTGGCGCACACCTTTAATCCCAGCACTTGGGAGGCAGAGGTAGGAGACTTGCCAAGAGTTCAATGCCACCCTGAGACTACATAGTTAATTCCAGGTCAGCCTGAGCCAGAGTGAGACCCTACCTCACAGAACCAAAAAAAAAAAAAAAAAAAAAAAAAAAAAGGCTGAATATATATTATTTCTGAAATTTTGTCTTAAGTAGTTCCTAGAATGTGAATTTGTATTTTCAAATGCATGAGAAAAACTAAATTCTATAAAATACCCTGTTTGTGGGGCACAGCCCAGAAATTAGAAGACTAACTAACCTCTGGAACGTTCCTCTCCAGAAGTGGGCATACTGCTTCTAAAAGCAGAACCTGGGAGTTTAGAGAACTAACTTCTGGTTCTTCCAACCCACATGTGGGCTAGATGCTCTAGCAGCAGCCTGAGGAAAAAGGAAACTGAAGAGAAATTTAGTTTAAGTCATTAGTAAAACTGCTGCATCTGCTGCCACTGGTGTTCAGATCTTATTGAGGCTGTGGCTTTCTCTGCACACAGGTACCCAAAGCCCAGTAATATGTGAACAAGTAGCAAAGTGGAAAAAAGAAAGAAAGAAAGAAAGAAAGAAAGAAAGAAAGAAAGAAAGAAAGAAAGAAAGAAAGAAAGGAAGGAAGGAAGGAAGGAAGGAAGGAAGGAAGGAAGGAAGGAAGGAAAGAACTTTTGACTTTGGATAATCCATAAAAGGAAGGGATTTAGGGGTATGACCTGCTGGACACTGCTGATCCAGAACACATGCACACTCTGGTCACAAGAGCAATCACATTAAGCCTTCCCAATGACTTCAACAGATATGTGGGCCCTTACTAAGTGACCTCGTTGTCTTCAACACCATGATCGGCACTTCCTATGCATGAATGCTTTATCTGAGTTGAGAGTCCAACCAGGTAACTGTGGAAATTGGGCAAAGAGCATAGCTTAAGATCATTGAGAATCTTTAAACATTACTTGTTAATATTGGTCATCTTTACTGTTCAATCCAAACACACACCAAGACAGAATGAATCTAGCCACATTGCTATAAGTATGTGAATTAAATAGTTGTAAGAATAATTTCAGTGCAAACTGTAAATAAGAAATTTAGCATCTCACAGCAATAATATCAGAAAAGTTACTTGTAAGGTCTATAAAAAAGCCCCACAGTTCTTTCCCATAGTTCATTTCTATATGCCATTCTCATAGTTCATTCCCACAAAAAAAAAAAAAAAAATTACTTTCAGTTCTTGTGGTCTCCAACTTATAAACACTGAATAGTCCTGTTTAAGGATGTCTTAAAAGATAAAGGTGGGGCTGAAGAGATGGCTTAGTGGTTAAGGCACCTGCCTCCTAAGCCTAAAGAACGCTGGTTCCAATCTCTAATGGTTCCAAGCTCCAGGTCCCACGTTTAGCCAGATGCAGTGATGCAAGGGCGCAATGCCGCACTTGACCATAAGGGGGGGGAGGGTGCACACATATGGATTTCGTCCCCAACAGCTGAGAGGCTGCTGGCCCATCTCTATCTGCCTTCCTCTCCCTCTTTCTCTCTCTGTATCTCTCTGTGTCTCTCTCCAAAAAATAAAAAAATAAAAAAAGACAAAGGTGATAAGAGTGTGGATGGTATTCAGGCTGATAAGGGCAGTTCCCATTGAGTCTTCCTTATTTTCTTTTACCTTTCTTTGTACACTCTGGTGTCTCTGAATTCTATACCAATAAGGTGATCTTGACATGCTTCGCTCTACAGGCTAGTTATTTTTGATAGCTACTTGTTTTATCTCTAATTGTGATAACTATTCAAGTAACTCAATGTTCTAGCTGTGGGAGAAGGCTATTTTCTCTGTATATGCTGTAGAATACAAGTGATAAAGCCTTCTGGAAAGTTCCTCCAGAATTTGAGATTATTAAGTATGGCCATTACACTGTAGGGGAAGTAAAGGAGAAATATTTATATGTCAAATGGTTGAAGCATGTTTCAAATGACAAGAAAGTTCATGTAATGACATTGGAGTAAGTGGTTGTGAGTAGAGTATGTGTAACTTTCGAGTTTTACACAATGAGGCTCAGCTGAGGGAACTGGGAACTTTTGAGGAAAATCAAGAGTCACCAGTCCCAACAGGTGAGTGAAAAAAGGATTGAGATAAATGTTGTCAAACATTACTATAGTTTAAGTAGAATATGAACACAGAAGTGACCTTCACATTCAGCAACCTCAAAGCTGCTCATGACACTGACAAATATAGCTCAGTGGATTTCTGAGGCCAGAAAGCTTTCCCAGACTGAGGTGAAGAGAGAGGACATGGGACAAGGTAGAGGGTGACTAGGTCATTACTTTGGGGAGTTTTTCATGTAAATGGTAATAGAAAAGCTGGAATTGAAGCCATGAGAAAGAACTTTTCAAATAGAACAAAAAGCAATATTTCAAGTTTATTAAGGGATAAATATAGTGAAGTGTTAAAAGTGTTAATTACTGGAATAGTAGTCTTTTATAAAGTTAGTTTTATTTATATATCAGAGATGGGGGGAGAGAGAGAAAGAGACAGAGAGAAAGAGAGGGAGAGAATGGGAATGCCAGGGTGTCTAGCCACTGCAAATGAACCCTAGATGCATGGCCACCATGTATATCTGGCTTATGTGGGACCTGGAGAATCAAACCTGGGTCCTGAGGCTTTGCAGGCAAGCACCTTAATCGTTAAACCATCTCTCCAGCCCAGAGAACTGTAATCTTGATTAGGCTGGAGGAGTAGGGAACTAGAACCCAAAAGAAACATAGACCCCGGAAAAGGTATAGATTTTGTTCATTCATGACTTGAGATTACCAGTCATTCATTTCAATTCAAATTAAGCAGAACATATGGGAATGTCAATGCATTGGTGAAAGTTCATAAAAATTTTTCTTCTGAATATCCTTTTCTTAGGAAAAATTAGAATTCATGATTGACATACAGGAAATCATAAACTGGAGGTTTTGAAAGTCAGCCCTACTAGCAGATGGTAAAGATAGATTTAATTAAACCAAATTGTTCCTGTATATATATATATTATATATATATATATATATATATATATTATATATATAATATATATATATATATATTATATATAATATAATATATTATATATATTATTATATATTATATATATATAATATATATATAATATAATATATATATATAGAGAGAGTTATATATATATATATATAATATATATATATTATATATAATATATATATAGAGAGAGAGTTGATTTCTATTTATATATAGTGTCCTCATATTAAACCTATTGAAACTTGCTTAACAGATGGAGACATTAAGAACTGATGCTATATAAACAATTTGCCTAAAACAATGCAACTCGTAAGGGAAACAAAAATTCAAACCTAGACTCATTTTCCTAATAGGTTAAGGCTATTTACTCTTAATCTTATTATTATGGGCATCATAAGCACTAGATTTCCATGTTAAAAGCAGACAGGTGGTCTTCATTCACTAATTTTCTTAGTCAATATATCAAAGATGGTGTCAAATATTTGACATTTCTAACAATTTCTAAAATCATCCTGCTATAGCTGTTGACATCTCTTAGGCCAAGCTTTCAAATCCATCCATATTATTCTTGAAAATCAACTCCAAAAAGTGAGTCTAGCAGCAACCCCACTCTCAGTACCAACTTCACTGTTGCAGTCAGGTTCACATTGCTGGTAGAAATCACCCAACCAAGAGCAGTTTGGGAGAAAAAAAGAGGTTTATTTTGGCTTACACTCTCAAGCAGAAAGCTCCATAATAACAGGGGGAAATGATGGCATAAGCAGAGGGTGGACATCACCCTCTGGCCAATATAAGGTAGATAATAGCAACAGGAAAGTGTGTCAACTATTGGCAAGAGGAAACTGGCTATAATAGCCATAAGACCACCCCCAACAATGCACTGCCTACAAGAGGTGTTAATTCTGAAATCTCTATCAGCTGGGAACTTAGCATTCAGAACACCTAAGTTTATGGGGGACACCTGAAACAAACCATACAGGCTACTTGTAATCAACAACGCTACAGTGAAATTACATCAATTCATGGATAAGCTGAGGATTTTTTCAATTAATCCTCTCATCTAATGACTTAAATGTAAAATTAACATCTTGGAATTAGATATATACAATATGATATCAACTAGTTGGTTTAGTCTGGTTTTCAAAATCTGTCTCAAAACAGATATGGTAATTCTAACTCTGTCCATACATTAGTACTACACTATTCCCCACAGAATGTTTTTTTTTTTTTAAGAAGTGTCAGATTTTTGAAAATTTGCCACTTCCATTTGATTAATATATCACAAATATCTTGATAGATTTTTGTTTATTCCTGGCTAGGTGGATTTTCTGAGTCCTGATTATAGAAATGCTAGTTTACTCATAGAATTTTTCAAGAGGGCACAGCATGGACTTTCCTAATTATTGCTAGTTCAAACTTTGCTATACATTGATTTTATAGTTAATAAATTGTGAGTATTTATATCATAGAAGAATTGTAGGGATTGAAATTAGTTATGCATTTCATAGGCCCCAACTTGCTCCTCTAACCTAGAAAGTCCTGAGTAAATGTTAGTTCTGATAATTATCAGGACTTTTCAAATTGTAAGTTACAGAAAGGTCACTCAATCAACTTTGAGAAAAATAATAACTTAATGTTTCAATAACTTAGATTAGATTCAGTGTAGACAGTAATTAGATGATGTAATGGTTTTAGAGTTGTTTCTCTCCATCACTGGTGTCCCTTGTGGAGATGATTTTTTGTTTCCATTTTGGAAGGCTGGAGCTCAGTATCCCAGGCTGTCTTCAAACTTGTCATTTTCCTGTTTCAGTCCCCTGAGTGTTTGGATTATGAAGCTATGTGTCTATGCCCTGTTTATCACATTCATTCATTCTCTATGGAGGTTTATTTTATTCATGCACTTAGTGATGGATATTTACGTTATTAAAAACAAAATACATGAAATGTGTGTGTGTGTGTTTATGTATGATGTGCAAGTATATTTGTGAGTGATACAGTTATGAGTTGTATTGTAACACCTAGTGCCTCCAGTATATCTTTATTTGGAAATGCCTAATTTTTATTGTAATTAGTGAAGGTCAGTTGATACAGGAGTGAAATACATCTATCAATCAGTATAATTGACATCCTTTTTATAAAAAGTAGTGGAGATTTGGATACAAAAACATAATGTGAAGGGGAAATCAGTCTATAACTAAATAAAACCAACCATTACTAATTTACCTTAATAGCATATATGAAAGGCTATCTACAATTCTTCCATCAATTTTCCTAATATATATATATATATATATATATATATATATATATATATATATAAATATGTGTGTATGTATATATTTGTGTATTCATTTATTTTTTATGTGTCATGTATATGTCTCTGAGATTATCTTCTTGTATTCCTAAAATGTCTACTTTCAAAAGAATTTAAAAAGCATGAGACATGTAAGTTTTGGATAAACCCTGTCAAATCAGTTGCTGTAGAGTAGTATCATCCAGTGTTCAAGACATGATCCTGGGATTTACCTGTGTGTGTCTTATGCACCCCTCAAAGAATGGCTGGAATCTTCAATATAATTGCATCTGATGGGAGTGGTGCTTTCTTTATGAAAATATGAAATTTTACCTGAACATGCTTATTATTCTCTTTGTTACTTCTCTTATGTTATTGTTATTTATGCCTGTTATACTTGGTATGTATTATAAATTTGTTATGAAGTGTATTTGCCTAGCAGTCTGCTAATTTTTTTTTTTTTTTTAACTTTCAGGTATATGCTATTTGTTGATGGTCTTTCTATTCCTCATATCAAAACATGTTATACAACAGTAATATTTGTAAAAGGCACTTGGATATAGTTAATTTTAAATTCAAGAGGTAATAACAAACCAAAACTAATTCAGAACCAAAGACACAGAAATGAGTAAAAATACAAAGACAATTGTACTTTATAAGAGAGATGCTATTGGAACTTGTTGGTCTCTTTATATTTCCAGATAATGTTCTCTATAAAAACTTTTGTAGCCTTTGTATTTACTAATACATCAATCCATGGCTCAGAATTGGAATTTACAACATCGCTCAAAAGTGTGGGGTGCCCATGTTACCCAGGATGAGTTTATTTTTTATTTTTTTATTTTTTTTTTGTTTGTTTTTTAATAGACTGCAGGTAGGACAGCATCCACAATAAAGTATTTCAGGCAAGTTAAAAGATTAAAAAAAAAAAAAACAGAAAAGAAAATGTGAATCAATTTTAGCTTTGGCCATATTTGGTTTAAGCAGCAAAGGATTCTAACTTTTTACGTGAATTTAAATTCCTTGTTATGGACTTCATTGGTCCCACTGCTCCTATCTGTCCAGTCCTTTATTCCTTCAAACCCAGAACATTCATGAATTTATATTATCTTCTTGCCAGCAGGGAATATTTGAGGTTGATTTGTTTTATTCCTGTTTACAGAATGGAACTCAGGGCTTCAACATGGAAGGGAAGCTTTCTGCCATTGAGCTACACCCCTTACACCCCTGTATAATGTTGCTCAGCCTATTCATAGATTCCTTCCATTCATAGGAAGTGATCTGATTAACTCATGTGGATGTGTCCAGTAAAGGCTCAGCAGGAGGGCTACATGTCTGAGACTGGAAAAGAATAAGACATTCATTCCTGTATACTTGGTTGAAATATTTCAGTGGGTTTAGATCTCACTTTAATCATTTATACTAGTGTCTATTTTTCCTCACATATATTGAATACATAGCATGTGGGAGGTGGTAGGGAGGAGGCAGAGGGAACGTGAGGTGATGGTTCATTGAATTCTAATTTTCAGAAAACAGCAGACAGTCTGCAACCTTTTAGACTTTCTCTTTAAGAACTTGCCATGTCCAGATCAAAGGAATTTATGAGGCTTTTAGCTCCCCTGTTTTTTTTTTTTTTTTTATAGCTCAAAATGAACAAATTTTCAAGTACAAAAGAAATGCTTTAAAAAGTGTTCTTTTAGTCTTTATTTGAAATCTCCTGTTCTCCTTCAGTTCACAGATATGTCCTCCACTGAATGGGGGAATCAGACTACCACACTTTGATCATTTCACTATCTTGTTTGATTAGTGTTTTCAAACTATGGCATTTATCAGCAGGGGGCAGGTTGATCCCTATGGTTTATAATGGGCAAAGTATGGGGGAAAATAGGTTTTTAGAAATCATTTAAGATCAATGACTTTCCTCCTTCTTCAAGGTTTAAAAATAACATCATGGACAGATGGAGTTTGACACAGAATGAGATCAGATATTTCCAAAGGGGAAGCTGACCAGCATGCATGGTTCTCTCTCTCTCTCTGTCTTTCATTCTTTAATATTGTGACTTTCAGTTCTTAGATTATTAAAAGCTGTAATAAAAGTCCTTTTCTAAAAAAATAGGAAAATAAAATGGGAAGCAAAAGGTACAACTTCTCAATTATAACTTTCATTTACTGTGCAAACACCACTTGCAGAATGAAGGTTAGTGCTGTAAATGAGATTTTAAGAATTCAGTGCTTTGGGGGAAAGTATTGAATAGTATTACAGGCAGTATTTTAAACTATTACTGTGAACTTGAGTTATCCATCCTCCCCTTAGAGATGAACTATTTGTGGATTCATAGCACTAATTCAGGCGAACTAGCATAGCTTCTGATCTGATAAATGAACACTAGCTCACTGACCTTTTCTTATAACGGGAGTTGAAGGTCCTTCCAGGAATTTGCAACATACTTGCTAAATACCTGTTTCCTTTTAAGATATAGGGAATTAGGGAATGCTTTCTGAGTATGAACAGTGTTTGGGGTTTTTGTTTGTTTGTTTTTTGAGACAAAGTCTTACCCTAGCCCATGCTGACATGGGACTCAGTATATAGCTCACCTTATCTAGAACGCACAGTGATTCTCGTACCTCAGCCTCCTGAGTGCTGAGGATTATAGGTCAGAGTCACTATGCCTGAGACAATGGTGGACATTTTTAATTTTTAGGTAAATAAGATGATGTGCGTTATCACTACTTAAATATATTTACTAATTTTCAATGTGAAATAAAACTGTATGTACAGAAGATGAGAAGAAAATTACCTTACTATGGCTAGACAAATGTGCTTCGTTTTTACTTTTTCCTCATTCTGGACTCTCTTCCATGGGATGGTGCTGCTCTCATTCATGTCCATCTTCTTGGATATCTATTTCTGCTTGTGATGAAGACAGTCTGCTGCTTTCTATAGTTATTAGAGAGAAACATTGCTTGTAACTCTTCACAACATTAATTTAATTGACAAAGCTTTCTTTTTTTTTATTTCATTTTTGAGATAGTGGTGCTGTTATACTGAAATATGAAAAACTCCTAAGTCTGCATTGATTTTTCAGTGTTGGAGGTCATGAGCCTTCCTGACGAACCACTTACTGTGAACTTGTTTGCTAAAACACTTGGTTACCCATCAGTTCTAAATGGCAGGAATCTATTGCTGGACACCCCATAATCTGCTGTCACAAGATATTGAGAAATCATGCTAGAACTGAGATGGAAGCCAACTCCTTCTGACTATCTCTCATAGTGCTGAAAAGTGCTGTGCAAGCTGCTGTGGGATAGCAGTGGATCCTGCAACCTACAAAATTAACCAGGCAGACAAGGTGCATTCACTGTTGCAATAGTCACACACAGATTACCAGGTTAACTAACTGCTCTTTGATTGGATATTGGGGAATTCATAGTACTGAAAACCAAACCTGTACTGTGGAAGGATGGAGAAACTACAGGGTCAATTCCATTGTTCCTTGGCTAAAGGAATATATGTCCATCAAACAGTCTTTAAATGTCTGTGTTTATCCATATGTCTATGTTTGATACATACTGCTCTCACGTTTGGTTAGAAAATATTCTTTTCTTCAGATGGCAGCAAATACTGAGAAGACCCTAGATCCATAAGTATGACAAGAAAAGAAAGTCAATTCCCTAGCTTGAGACAAGTTATTGCTATCACAGCTGCCAGAGCCCAGGAAACAGTACAGAGAAAATGGCACATTAAATATGCATGCTACTCTTACTGACAGCCTGAGTATATGAAAGTAGACACTGAGGAGACTCAAAATTCATCAAGCAGAAAAAATGGAGATTGCTGAGAGCTCAACAATGAAGGAGACTTAGAACATACCCTCCAAGTCTTAGGAAGAATTGTGAAAGAGAACTGGGAAGAATGGAAGAGCTACTAGATAGGAAGGTGTATTGTGAGACATTATCTGCTAGACAGAGACTGACTGGTGCAGCCAAAATCCAATAGTAAATATTGGTAACCTTACAGAGGGAGACCCTCAGAGGAATCTCAGTAGGAGAGAAGGAACATACTGGTATAACCTGATGGGACTATGATCACTTTGCAAGATGTTCATACAGTGAAGTTGTCAATTAAATAAATAAATAATTACTAGAGCAAATGGTTAAATGAAGAGATTTTTATTGAAAAAAATCAGAAAGTTTTATTGATTAAAATATAGAACTCCTTTGAACCATTTAATTTTCTAATTGCTGTGACAAAATACCTAACCAAAGAAACTTAAGGAAGGCAGGGATTATTTTTAACTCTCAGTTTGAGGGGAAATAGTCCATCATGTTAAGGACATAATGGTGGTATGCCCATGAAGTATCTGGTCATAGTATGTACATAGTCATAAAGGAGAGAGAGATAACAGTTGGAGCTCTTCTTTTCTCTTCTCTTTCTCCAACTATTTATCCCATATTCAGGGTGGATCATCTGTTCTTAGCAACATTTTTCTGGAAATAGACTCAACGACATGGGCAGAAATATGTCTCCTGAGTTATTACAAATCCAATCATGTTGACAAGATTAATCTTCACAATTATGAAACTATTACAAGTTATTTTTGAATTTTTGGCATTCCAAAATATGGATATTAAGCCTTAGGACCTGAATTTGGATCCATAGCACTGACCTATAAAGCCAGGTATAGAAGCATGCACTTGCATTTCTCATACTTTTAAGTATTGATATGGACATTGAGGTATCTTTCCAAATACCAGAGTCTTTCTTGTTCTTGGTCGGGCTTTAACCCAAGAACTAGAGTGTTGGACATCATGATCATACAAAACTTCACTGAGTCAGTAGCCTAACCATTTTACCATCTGGGAAGTATCTGTTTACATCATTTCTTCCCACCTCCCCCATACATCTTTTACACTAGCTCTTTGTAATTCTAATGATCATCAATTATAGTGCCTACCCTGGTTCACTGTTATTTTTTTTCAATGCCTCTTTTTCTCTGCTGAAAATAGGAATATTATGATAGTTAAAATGAATCTTTTATTTTTCTTGAAAATCTCAAATCTCATGTCAACTTGTAACTGGGTAATTTTAGATTCTGGGTGCTTCCTGGAACCACATGCCCTGAATTCATATCTGCAAAGAATTGGCAATTCCAGATTCAAGGGAATGATTTTTAAAATACCACAGTTTATTCAGATATTACAGGGAAAAGATGGGTAGGTGGGGAGAATGAAGCTTGTGTTGCCCAGGGGTCCATGTACCCCACGTAGACCCAAGAAGCCCAAGTACAAACATGAATCCAAAAAGATTAAAAGTGAAGACAGTAATAAAAAGTGAAAAGGTTCTTTTCCAACCTTGGCATGACTGTTGGGGTGGTAGAGAGAGAGAGCTTACCAGAAAAAATGACCCAAGAATGTTGCTGCCACATTTCCAGAGAGAAGGAATATGGGGCAGTCTCTCTGTGGGTCAGGGTTCCTACATTTTAGAATTTGTGCCAGCACACCTGAGCACACCTACACCAAGTGTCCCAGCCAGCTGGCCTGGGCATAGAGGAGAAATCCACCCATACTAAGGCAGAGTGCATTCTCAACATAGATCTAATTAGGTAGTATGGGCCTACACTGAATCCTACAGCTGAAGCAGGCATGGCAAGATGAAATGGGGAAGGTCAACTGAGATAGCCATAGCGAAAGTGTCACATCCTAAGGTTTCTCCCCTTTAAGGGCCATCCTGGTTCTACCAAGTTAAACTTACTGCCTTCAGTGGAGGCACCCGATATTTTCCCCTCTCATTAAGAAGACATTCCAAGTGCTGTTAGAGGAATGTGGACAATGACATCAGATCTTGAACTACTTCCTGCTGAAATAGGGTACAGAGTTATGGCAGTTAGAGTGTTTCACAGAGAGAACTATTATTTTAAAGGCCCAAAGAAGAAACCTTTCATTCAGATACCCCACCACTTACAACTTATTGGCCTGGTACAAAAGTTATAAACATTAGGAACGTAAGTGTTGCTGCCTATCTCAAAGATCAAGGTGTCTAGAATTGACAGGTAGGGGAATAAATAGTTCTGTCAGAGTGGTGAGTGCTCTGCTCTAAGCATGTGTTCAACTGAGCCCATTAGATGGGATTTGATTGCCATATAACCATCTGGGTGTGAGCTGCCTGTAATAAAGCAGAGATAAAGTCAAAACAGCAGTTGAGTATGCAAGGGCCAAAGATTAACAAAATAATGACGAAGATGATAATGGGCATGATCCTCCTCCACCATGAATAACTTGTGATCCACTCCCAGAACCATTCATTGAATGGCATGGTAGGATCTGACACAGTCTGAATCTGCGGTAGCAAGGGTGTTATGTCTAAGGTCCCTCCTCTTTAAAGGCCATTCTGGTCCTGCCTAGTTAAACTAACTGCCTATAATGGAACCCCCAAACTTAAAAGCAAAAAAATAAAAATAAAAATACTCATAGTAATTGTCTTGTTCTTTTGCTCTCATGCTTCAATGTTCTACTTTCTGAACTCCATATGTTAGCATAGGACACATAGCTCACTTACTTTCTATAGTCAGATATTTAGTCTATTCATGGAATACACAGCTCATGGAAATGTATAACACATTGTAAGTAGGACCAGCTATTTACAGAATTGAATCCACAGCCAACACTTATTAACGATATGGAATTTCTTTAGACTCTGTGTCTCTGTACTTCTTTAAATCTATAACGGTATTGGCATTTGGACTTACTTCATAGGGTGAGTGGAAAGATCACTCTATAGCCTCTGAAGCAAAACAAAGATGGAAATTAGTGCTCAGCTTGCTGATGGTAGTACTAAAGCCCAGGAGCCTTGATGGTTTCAGGCTATCTGACTGAATTCCTAATTTGATTGTATTTTCATCCATTGACCATTTTAGTTTTCTGTTATCATCACTAACACATTTCATTCATACTTCCATCTGAAAATTGTACTTCCTGTTTCCTTGAAACAAATGAGAATTGAACTAAACACAATGTTCCATCTACTATCCTCTGTGCTCATGTACTTTTCCTCTGCTTTTGCTATGAAAATCACCTACTGTGAGCAAAGATCACCTTCACTTGTGTGTGGACTCAATCTTCTTTCATCTGGAGCTTTTGCAAATTCCCAGGAACTGATTCTTCTCTCTTACATTAGAATTTATCAAGTATAAGTTTCCTTTTAAACTACAATTCTACCTTTAAAAAAAAATAGCCTTTATTTTTGTTTTTTTAGTTTTTTTTTTTTTGACAACTTCCATAATTATAGACAATAACCCATGGTAATTCACCCCTTGCCCCATTTTCCCCTTTGAAACTCCACTCTCCATCAGATCCCCTCCCCCTCTCAATCAGTCTATCTTTTATTTTGATGTCATGATTTTTCCTCGTATTAAGATGGCCTTGTGTAGGTAGTGTCAGGCACTGTGAGATCAAAATCACCTATTGCAGTAGTTTCTGATTCTTGTATGTGTCTGTTATATTTGAGCATATTACTCTGTTTTCTGCTATTCCTTTTGTATGAGAGAAAGAGAGAGAGAGAGAGTGGCAATTGGTGCACAAGGGCCTCCAGTCACTGTAATAAAACTCCAAATGCATATGTCATCTTGTGTGCATGCACGAGCTTGTGCATGCATCACCTCATGCATGTGTAAACCTTGTTTGTCTGGATTACATGGGATCTGAGGAGTCAAACATGGGTCCTTAGGCTTTTCAGACAAGTGCCTTAACCACTAAGCCATCTCTGCTATTCTAACAGAATGTCACAGAAAGGATAATTTAAAATAAAAACCTCATCATTCTGGAGGCTAGAAAGCTGACTTTGGTTACAATAGAGGATAACAAATGGTATGAGGGAATGTGTGGTGAGGTCACCTTTCTCTTCTTGTCATCAGAATTCATTAATTCTGTCATGTGTCCTTTACTTTATTAAGAAATCTTATATCATCCCAATTGCTTCCCAATGGTCTGAACACCAAATACCATCAACATATGAATAGAAGGATTAAATTTCCATCAGAAATGTTCTGGGAGATGCATTGGAACAATAATTTCCTAATGAAGCAGAAGTGTTGCACAAATTAGTTCTGTTACTGAAAACATCCTACATATTCACTTGCCAGAATCCCAGGATTTTATCTCTCTCATTTCTTTTGAAAAATATTTTTATTTATTTATTTTCAAGGAGAAAGAGAGAGAGAGAGAGAGAATAGGCATACCAGGGACTGTAGCCACTGCAAATAAACTATAGATGCATGAACCACTTTGTGCATCTGGCTTTACATGTGTACTGTGGAATCCAGGTGGGGTCATTATGCTTTGGAGACAAGTAACTTAACCACTGAGCCATTTCTCCAGCTTCCCTCATTTCTTTTAAGATTCTCTGCTTCAGCCCTTTGGATTGTTCCTTCTTAACTTCCCAAACTCTAAATGCTGGCACATACCCTAGACTACTTGTGTCTTTTAATTTCCAGTTGACAGAAGACATTATTTAGTCTCATGTCTCTAAACATCATCCATGTGCTTATGCCTTCATATGTGTCTCTGTAGAAAGCATCTCCTCTGAATCTCAGATCCATATTGCCTCTCATTCTATGTCTATTTTTCAAATTAATATTTTCAAATTAATATTTCCAAAAACCCCTTCATTTTTACAGGGTAAATATACTTTTTCATATGTTTTACCCCTTAGTAGCCAGTCTTTCTAGTTTCTTCATGTCCTCTCCCAAATTTCATTCATTCTGCAGATGTAGAAACATAATTCTTCTTGGTTCTACCTTCCCTAAATAACACAACTCACTCCTGCACTCATCACCTTCCCAGAGAACAAGCCATCATCAAAGCATGCCTTTGTCATAGCTTCCAACTGATCTCTCAGTGTCTTCTATACTCTTTTCCTAAAGCAGGCAGAGTATATGTTAAGCAGAAAATTCACATTTTTCCCTCTTACCCCATGGTTCCCTTCTTGCCTCTTGAGGAGCAAAGGCCAGAGTTGAGACACTTATTCTACCTGTTTCCTTATTCCCTAAGACACCTATTCCTCAGTGAAATTCCTGTCTTCCATTTCAAATTTATCTTTTACAATTTCTGTTGTGGTGGTACACACTTTTAATTCCAGCACTCAGGAGGCAGAGATAGGAGTATTGCTGTGAATTTGAGGCCAGCCTAAGAACACAGTGAATTCCAGGTCATCCTGGGGTAGAGTGAAACCCTACCACAAAGAAAGCAAAAAAAAAAAAAAAATTACTATAACATTTGTCACCATTAGATACAGTACATTTTTAACATACTATTTTTTTTTTTTTTTTACTTTTTCTGTAAACTAGATGTAAGCTCTATGAAATAATGGATTTTTGTTTGATTTATTTTCTGCAAAATTCTCAGAATCATAAAGAATACAGTCCAGAATGCAGCAGGTTCTTGTTCAGTATTTAGAAATAATTTAACAAATAGTAGAATAACGTAACAATATTACTTTATATTTGAATGCTGTGCAGGTCCAGATGACACATTCCACCTGTTCAATAATTGTAAAAAGCATCAGAGCATCATGAATGCATTGATAATTTTTAAAATATTTAAATACATTTTACTTTAGAATCATCAAAAATTTATATTTAGAAAAAATATAAAGACACTCTCAATGTTTTAAGGACTTGTTATCAGCATCGTACAAAAATGGGCATAGCTTGCCTTTAATGCTACAAGGTTTTTTTTTCAGGCATAACAAGTTGCTTGCTATTTAAAATAGACTGCTAATAACATATTATTTGGGCTTTAGTTTGCTTCTTTCAAATGAAAGAGAATGGGAGGAATTTAACTCTAGCATCCAAGCTATGTTACTCTATTACCTTGCTGCCAATAGTGATTAACAAAAGCAGAAGGAACTTTTACCAAATTATTGGATACTTTTCTTTAGGATCTTTTGCTTCTTTAAGAAAGAAAAATCATACTTTTTGTTTTTTGGTACTTGACCATTTTCCATTTTTTCAATAGCTATGTTAGATTTTCTGTCAAACTTTTGGTCATATTATACATCTTTCTCCACCCTCTAAATTTTTCATACTTCTCATTTTCATAAGCTCTCCTAAGATTTGCCCTAGCTCCATCTCCTCCCAAGCTTCTCTAAAAGTCTAATTATGAGATCATGACCCATAGCTAATGATAAGGCAGTGTTTGCTTTCATAAACTGGTTTGAGGTGACATTGTTCAATGTTAAGTTTCTCAGTATTAATATCCAAGGTTGAGTGGTTGCAACCTTAGTTAATCTATCAAGGTTGATTTCCTAGAACTATGATATCTAATCTACATTTTTAAAATTCGGGTTAGACATCATGCCTGCATTTTCTGGTCCATCCTTAAGCAACTTGTGGGATTCACCTGGCCTGCTTCAGATCTACCTATTCACTATATATCTACCTATCTTTGGGACATAAAAAATGATAATCATTTTTCTCACTATGGCAAGGTTTCTCTGAGACCAATATAACAAAATTATTATTATTATTATCATTATTATTATTTTTTGGTTTTTGAGGTAGGGTCTCACCTCTGGTCCAGGCTGACCTGGAATTGTAGTCTCAGGGTGTCCTCGAACTCTCGCGATCCTCCTACCTCTACTTCCCAAGTGCTGGGATTAAAGGCATGTGCCACCACGCCTGGCAACAAAATTATTTTAATGAGAGGAATATATATTAAATATAGTACATTTTACTTGATGTAGAAAACTTCAGAAAGGATGAACCAAATCCCAGGAAAGCTATTTTATGAGGAGTCTTGAAGACATCATCTGGGAGGCAGAAAGGTAGAACCTAATCACCATTACCTAGAGGGACTTTACAAGGTTTGTTTCTTTGTGACTCTTTCCTTCATGGTTAAGGGCAGGGCACTGCTGTCTGGGAGGTCTTCATCATGCAGGAATTGGGGCAATGGCAGCAAGGTGGTGAAAGTCATCCTGGCTCCTCTGTCTGCTCACATTCCAGAATGCTCTATCTTGATTAGAGTTTCCTGAACACCATCCCTGCCAGAGAAGTAAAATAGGTTCCATGCTGTCTTCTGTATTATCTTTCTAAAATAAAACCCTAAAATATATTTGTTCATGAGCCATGTGCTACTATTTCTAGGAAGGAAACTAAGGAAGCTGCAATATAAATGAGGCAAAATATGACCACTCAAATGCTTACAGCACATGATTCTACAGTAGATCTCTAGTTTCTAGCGTCAAACAAAAAATGCAGCTAATAAAATGCTTTCTAAATGGAAAACTTCTGGAGGAAGGCACCTTCATGCAATAGAATGAAGAAGAAAAATCACACAACTTAAAGCTTCTTAGTAACTGCTGTATGTTTTATTCAGAAGTATCCTAAAAAAGTGTTTAAAAACAAAAATTATGTATTTATTTTAATTAAATGGATTTATTTATTTACTTGAGAGAGAGAGATAAGTGCATAGCAGAGACACCACTGCCTCCTGCCACTGCAAGAAAACTCCAGACACATGCATAATTTGTACATCTGGCTTTTCACAGGTATGAGGGAATCAAACCAATGCTGTTAGGCTTTGCAAGCAAGTGCCTTTAACTGCTGAGCCATTTCCCAGCCTTATTTTTAAACGTACTTTTATTTCTTTATTTGAGAGAGGAAAAAGTAAGAGAGAGTGAGAATAAGAGTGAAAGAGAGCGATTCATTTACTCTTACCACTGCCAATAAACTCCATGTGCAAGTGCCACTTTGTTTATCTGGATTTTATGGGTACTGGGGGATCAAATGAGGATCATTAGGCTTTGTAAATATGAGCCTTTAGCTGCTTTGTCATATTTTGCTTTAGTAAAATATTTAAATATATACATTTGTTATTTTAAATTAAAAACAATATGAGAATTTTGATTATTCTATAAATATTTTCCCACTGCTAAATCTTCAAAATCCAATATACCTTGTCTATTTATAATATGTTAAATCTGGGATAGTTCGAGTGATCAATTGCTCTAAGTAGCCAGGGGTTGGTTTTAGACAGTGTATTTCAAGATAGAAAGAGTGATGAGAAAGAACTGTCTTCTTGTGCTAGACAACACAATTTTCAGGACTAGAGAACTAGCCAAGAGCAACTCTAAGGAGATTCCAGCCTAATCTAACTCTCAATTTTGGAATTTACTCTCAGTGGGGCAAAGTGAGAATTGACAGTATGCTAGGACCTTTAGAATTTCTATTTTTCTAAAGTAACCTATCCTAAGGCCATGAAAGTAATTTGTATGGTCAGGTACCCTTGTCTGATGCTCTGCAGTCTCCATTTCCTCATGCAAAATATGAGAATCATAAAAATATTTTCCATAGGATTATAATAGAACTTAAACATGCAACAAAAAATCAGTACAACATCTTCACAAATACTTAAATAATTGTGAGTTAATAAATATTTATGCCTGGTAAGATGGCTCAATGTGGAAAGTAATTGTTACACAAGCATGAGAACTTCAATTTGGATCCCCAGCACTCATGTGAAAGCTGGTGCCTCAAACCTGCAATTCCAACACTGAGCATGAAGAGACACGATGATTCTGGTATTTGATGGTAAGCTAATCCAGCAAAATCAGTGAGCTCTTGGTTCAATGAAAGTTTTTTCTCAAAATAATAAGGTCAAGAGCAATTGAGGAAGATCCCTAACATTAATCTTTGGTCTCCACACATACACATATACATAACATACATCTCATAGATGTGTGTTCAGATAGAAATGTATGTTTACACACCACACATACATAAACACACACACACACACACACACACACATTCTCTCTTACAAAAATCGACAAGAAATAAATTCCAACTCTTATTACCTATTCTTCTATATTTCAAGGCTATTTACTAGACACTCGTATATTTATAATATTGGCTCATTTTATACATGCAACAAAATTTGCTTCTAAAAAGTCTCAGAAATTAAATATGAAAATTCTTTCGTTTTTGTTTTTCAGACAAGGTCTTCTGTGTATCCCATGGCTGATAGCAAGATCACTATGTAGCCCTCATAGATCTTAAACTCATGATAACCTCATGTTTCACTTGCTAGGATAAGAGGTGTGAATTGCAACACTTGACTTAAATATCAAATATCAAATAGTTTTAATGTAAGTTCATATATATATATATATATATATATATATATATATATATATGAAGTTATTTAGAATCTTAGAAAATAAGCATTTATATAATGTGCAGGCAGAGCCAGAGGTAGATTTTTTTTCTCCATTTTCTTTATCAATCTCATTGCAAAAACTCAGAAAACAAATCAAACATCCAGACTTACCATTATCTCATATAAGAATGGGGGAAAAATGTTTAAATTGTTGTGGCCCACAAGCCAGTGTATTGAAGAATATCTGTCATTTAAAAATGTACAGATTATCTCATTGTCTTTTGAAATGAACATAGTGGTTTATACCTCATTTCCTTCAGAATAAATGCTGAGAACATTAGATTCATATATTTTAAAGGTATTTTTAAATGTCTTATTTATCAGAGAGAGAGGCAGATAGAATAAAAGAGAGAGAATGGGCATGCCAGAGCCTCCAGCCAAATGAAATCCAGACACTTGTGTCACCTAGTGCATTTGGCTTACCTGGTTACTAGGGAATCAAACCCAGTTCCTTAGGCTTCATGGGCAAGCACCTCAACCAAGCCATCACCCCAGCCCTAAAAGCATTTTTCTTTCTTTATTTATTTGAGAGAAGCAGATGAGAGAGAGAGAGAGAGAGAGAGAGAATGAGAGAGAGAGGGAGAGCTAGGGCCTCTAGCCACTGTAAATGATCTCCAGACGCATGTGTCACTTTTTGCATCTGGCTTACATGGGAACTGGGGAATGGAACCTGGGTCCTTAGTTTTCACAGGTGCCTTAACCATTAAGCCATCTCTCCATCCCAAGATTCATATACTTTTGATCCTGTGTGATATCTTCAGTTATTCTCCATTTTGTAATAGTCAAATATAGATTTTTTTCAATAAGCAAGCATAGTTTGCAAACTTGATAGACTTTATCAACATTTTTCCTAACAGTAAAATTTAGTATTCCTTTTTGTTTGTATTTTTTAAATTATTATTTCTTTTTATTTTTGGAGAGAGACACAGAGAGACAGAGAGAGAGGGAGAAAGAGACAAAGAATGGGCGGGCCAGCAGTCTCTCAGCTGCTGCAAACAAAATCCAGATGTTTACGCCCCCTTGTGGTCAAGCGCAGCATTGCGCCTTTGTGTCACTTTGCATCTGGCTAAACGTGGGACCTGGAGATTGGAACCAGCATTCTTAGGCTTAGGAGGCAGGTGCCTTAACCGCTAAGCCATCTCTCCAGCCAATATTCCTTTTTATACCTTTAAAAACTGAAATAATTTTACCTGGTAAAATGCACTATGTCTAACCCATTATCTATCCTGTTTATTAATGAGCATGTTGCCTTCCAACTTGCTTACTGTACTCAGTACTCTCTCTGATTCATTTCCCATCATTTTATCTTCATCTGTTGCCAATAGGTTCTTTCTTCAGTAATTGATAAGATAAAGAAATCTAAGACTTCGTGCTTATTTCATATTTTACTAAAATGGTTCAGCAGCTATCATTTGCAGTGGAGAGCAAATGGAGTGAAGGCTTCTTCCCTGAGGCTAAAACAATTATCTCTGACATCACAAAAAAGCTAAAATGGCACATGAGAAAAAATGTTGTCGCATTGCCCTCAGTGAAAAGAGCTGGGAAAGGTTAAAGGTCATTTTGCAAATGATCTTGGGTATAGAGAGCCAGCCCAGCCACTATAACACAGGGATACAACTTTTGTAAAGGGGAACACAATTTCACATGCGTTCTTAAACCTGAGCAATTTCTAGTCAAGTACATACCGTTGCTACAGAATGAAGAGTGATATTGTATTTCTTTCTGGAAGACACTCAACTCATTGTGAATGACTAAGACTTTTAGAGCACTTAAATTATAGAGGGACATTAGTTCAGCGATTGCATATAAAAGACAAATAAGATAGCATAAAAACATATGAGCCCCTTGTTAAGTGCAATTCTACAATAAAAATCTCGCTTCATTTGCAGTGGCTGTTGGCCCTGGCGTGCCCTTTCTCTCTCTTTCTCTGTGTGTGTCTGCCACTTTCCCTCTCTTGCTCTCTCAAAATAAAAAAAATAAAAATAAAATTTAGAACATTCTCTCTCTCTGTATGTTTGTGTGTGTGTGTGTGTGTGTGTGTGTGTGTGTGTGTGTGTGTAGGTTCTCTTCTCTGTTAGATACTGACATGCTGACTGTATACTCTCAATACTTGAAATTATCTCATTGGGTTTCAATTTCCTCATCTGTAAAATGAAAGAATTGGATTCTGTGATCTCTATGATGTCTTCCAGGGAGTGCATTCCCCGGTTATATTTAATATGCTAAACTTCCTTGTGGTCTCAGAGGAGAGGATTTAGAACCTACAAACCTGGCCTCAGTGGATAATGGATGACAGATGAGCAGTGCTAAGTATGTGCTCTCTCTGATTCCTGTTCTCATAGGAAGTATGGTTCTAATTAAAAGAATGCTATATTATTTGGTTGTTTCCTAGAGAATAACTAAGTAGAAATGAATCACCAGTAACTTCTCTATTTCTTTTATACTATCAACATGCAGGAAATATACTAAGGTGTTTTGCTTTTGTGGTTTCTCAACCTTGAGGACCTCAAAGTTTTTTCTAAAAGAGTTTTAGCCAAGGTTCATTAACCATGATTTTAAAATTCCTGCTTTTTCTGCTGATGGAATTCAAGTGTCCTTCTTTCCTACTTACTGCGGTTTATTTTTCTATAATCAAACTTTCCTTCAAAGTACAGCTCTAATACAAGACACAGTCAATTTCACAGCAATTTGTATAAGCAAAGCACTGAGCTTATAAATTTTAATCCCGATACAATCTAAATTTGAGGTATAGGTATGAACTAAGTTCACTGTGAAGGCCATGTATGATCTGAAATTGACTGCAGTATTCACTCTGAAACTGAGATATGCGATATGGAAGGAGAGCTAGTTGTCAGGGCAGTGACCTGCAGTTGCTATTCATGGCAGAACACTGGAGTGGCTATACTCTGAGATCGGCCACAGGCTGTTCTTTCTCTGTCATTCTCTGCTAGTATACTTCACAAGTTAAGTTGCTTGAGCTGGTTTCACCCATAGACTGGTTGGATACATCTCACAATCTTTTTTCTCATATTGTGAAAGGAATTGCACAATATGATGCATGTTGGTACTTAGTGACCTTTTAGGCTAAAGCTCCAGGCTGGTTGGCTCTTCATAGCCAATGTTGCCACTGAAGTGTTGTTTGGAACAAAGGTTTCAGTGCTTTGAGCTGAATATATACATATATATATATATATATATATTTTTTTTTTAACATACAAGGAAGAATCTTCAGTGTTTCTGTTAAATTTGATTTTTCTTTTCTACACAAACCATAAATCTCTCATCACCTGGAGTAACACACATCAACTCAGAAACTTGTAGTCACGCAGGCCAACAGAAAGAACAAATACAGTGTGCTTGATTTCAATGTTTATGTTTTCAGGGATGGATGTTGGAGGAGAATTGGCTATATGTTTCTTCTCCTGATAATTTTCATTGATTGAAAATGATAGCAGTGCAGTGAACCTATTTACTGCAGCAATTTAACTTTCATTCTGAATGGTTGGTTTTTACTTTTCTAATTTTGAGGCATTTTGTCATATTTCATAATTGCACGTGTAAAGAACTGGCAAATGATTGAAATTGAAAGCAAAACCTACCTAACCCACCTCTTGTCCCTCTTTCCACTGCCCTCTACCTGCTTTTCAGTCTTTGAGGCACACATTTCTCTTCTTGTCAGACTCTCTTCAATTGTCAGAGCCACACCAGCTTTTCTTCGTATCACGTAAAAATATCAAATGAACCATCCACCTCAAGTTCTTTGCCCTTTTGCCCTCTATGCCTATAAAATATTCCATTAAATATGCATGTGGTTGACTCTCAAGTCTTCATGCCACTGATAGACTACATCCTAATATCTACATTCTGTGTTGTTTTTGAGGTAGGGTCTCACTCTAGCCCAGGCTGGCTTGAAATTTACTATATAACCTCAGGTTGGCCTAGAACACACAGTGATCCTTCTACCTCTGCCTCCTGGGTGCTGAGATGCCTGGCTGGCTATATATACATTCTTTAACTCCTTATTTTAAGTTAACACTGTCCATTTCACTCTGTCCCTCAGTATTTTCTTCTTCTTTTTCACTCTCTAACCTTATCTTGTCTGATATTATATGATATTTGGTTTGCTTTATTACTTAAAAAGTATTATTTCTATAAAAGAAACTTCAGGAAGTAGAAATTCTATCTCTACTGTTCATAAGATCATCCAGAGAGCCTATTGTAGTATCTATCATAAAATCAATACCACCCAGCATTTACTGAATGAATAAATCACACAGTTAGTGTGGAAAAAATACATTGGAATTCTCCAAGGGTTCATTACACAGAAATATAGTAAAAATACACTCACAAATAATATTTCTACAATTTAAAATTTTGTGTCTTGGTTATTATAATAGTAGAGATAAAGGTTGTTGTGAGATTGTTACTACTCAGTAGCTTGGCCAAAAATAGGACTCTAGTTATGTAAACATTGATGTAGTTACCACCACAAGACCTGCACATCAACATTTTGATATAAAGGTTAAATGGTGTGACTTTTAAAAAGAATGAAACCTCAGACATAAGAAGGACTGCTGGGAAAGAGGAGCCAGTTCCATGGAATAGTGCATAGGGAAAAAGAAGTTAATGGGAGGGAATTAGGATAAAATTACAGTATGTTCTTATAATAAAATTCTCATTTAAATATTAATAGTTCTGAAAGTGGCATGTCATTTCCATCAATAAGCAATTAAAAGGAAAATAATATAATGCTTTTCAGAATCTTATAATTTCCATTAATCAAATATTTGATGATGTGATCAGTGGGTGTAGTTCAGTTGTGCATCATTTACCTATAACTGGTTTTAATCCCTCCTATTGTAAATAACTTAAATTAATTAATTATAAATACAAATCAGTTAGTCCTTACTCATTAGATTCTTAAATTGCTTAAAAGAATATAATAAATATAAAGGCTGTAAATGACTCTCTTTTTGGAAGTATTAACAGTAATTCCATTGTATATAAACAAATAGTAAGTTAATAGTACTTCTGGGGTATTTATAGAATATGCAGGTATTTATTCTTTATTTAATCTTCTAAAGATTAATCATTTAAAGGTTTTAAAAGCATAACAAAATTATATTGCATATAGTGCTTTAATAACTTAGATTTTATAGTTTTCCCCTTGAGTGCATGTAAGTATTTCTTGCCTGCTTGTTTACCAAAGGATGTTGGGTTTATTGTTCCTGGGATTAATCTGGTAACCTTTCACTATAAGGACTGGCAGTTAAGGGGATGTTAATTGTCTGTCTCCTGACCTAAGGTCTCAGAAACAGCGTCAAGACACAAATGTTCCCCAAACTCAACCTATAACTAACACAGCCCTCCTCCAGATATAGAAACCAAAGACTACAATAGCACCTAAATAAAAATCTCATTGTCACTAAGTGACAATTTCTTTGATAGCATGAGTGCACTCTATGAGCCTACATTATTCACCTTGCAAATTCTGTATGCTCAGTTCTAAGACATTGAATATTCACCAAAAATTCTGATTATGAAGGAAAACTAAAGCAGTCTTCAGATCACACTAATTTCAAGCTTATGTGAGTGTTCACATAGATATATTCATGAAGGTTACAATGTGCTTCCTGGCATTTAATGTAGAATACTAGAAGACAGGGCTGATGAAAAAAAAAAAAAAAAAAAAAAAAAAAAAAAAACTTTCTCCAAAGCTAAGATAATCTTATACCATTAGGCATAAAAAGGAACTTCCTAAAAATTGCTAATCTCAACAGAATTATTGAATACAAAAGATCATATTCCTGTTTATTCTGAACCCATTTTAGGGTTGTTAACAGGATTGGAGAAAAAGAGACAAAAAGGGAAGAAGTATGAGGTGAAAAAAAAACTAGTAAGAAATTACACATACTGTAGATTGCTGCCTCATTTAAATTCAAAGTACTTTCCCTATGAGCTTTTAATTTTAGAATGTGTGGTATTGGGGATGCTAAATGAATGGTCCTGGGTTATTTTTTTAACATGAGTTTCAGAATTAGAATTGAAAAAAAATTATACAGGAAAGCTATAAGTGAAAACTTCATGGAATGCTTTCCATATAAACATCACGTAAGTAGCCAGTCTCAGCACTGTGTTTGTAAGTTGTTCATTAACTTTAGGAACAACTCTTAGAAGTTGATACTGTATTAAATTTGGAAATTAATAATCCACCAAGCTGGAAAATGACTACCCTTGTGAATACATTGTAGTAAGATATTAATAAAAACATGGCCCATCTAAAAATCCATGAAATAATTTTGAATAGTCAGAGAAAATGTAAATAAATCTAAATAGAAACACTGCCTACAATGAGAGTAACAGAAATGATCTCCATTGAAATTAATCTACTAGACTTAAAAATCAGGAGAAAATGTACTAAAGATGTGATATGCATTCCACAGAGAGAATAGAAGGGTGTATGAGAGATAAACAGAGAAAGGCAGTAGAAGCTTTGCATCCAGATGTAAAGCAGGGGCAGAATATGAACCCTAACTTTGGAAGAGATCTACATCCCAGACCAGTAGTGGTCTGGGGCTAGATGTAAGAAGAAGGCATCAATAGTCCCAGGAGCAGAGCTTTTATCTTACACCATACACTAAACACTGGAGGAAGGATACCAAACAAAGGGCCTGTCGTGACTTTCTTATAAGAATGATTTCCCTTCCTTCCTTCCTTCCTTCCTTCCTTCCTTCCTTCCTTCCTTCCTTCCTTCCTTCCTTCCTTCCTTTCTTCCTTCCTTCCTATTTTTATCTCATTTATTTATTTTGTTATTATTATTTTATTGACAGCTTCCATAATTTTAGACAATAAACAATGGCCTGTAATGTTTTGGGGGTATCAGGGACCTCCCTGGTCAACAACTCCCTGGAAGATATGACATCCCTGGAACTGAAAATTTTCTAGTAACAATCTATGGCTTCTAAGGGTGTGCCATTGTCCAACAAAACAGGTTTCCATATGACTTATTCATACCCTTTTAGCTTTTGCTCAGCACTTCCTCCACCTTTCCTTTGCTGAATCTCTTCCTCTGACCTCACTTAGCCCTTTATGCCCTCATTAATCTGTTCTCCTACTTACATATATACAATACTACCCTCTTAAGTCCCCACTCAATCCCTTTCTATTATATTTTCTACTATATTTATATGCCCTTTCTAGTTTACTGGCTTTTGCTACTGAGTTTTAATCCAACTCTCATTGAAGTCCAATCATTTGTAACTAGTATCCACATATGAGACAGAACATGTGACATTTGGCTTTCTGGGTCACCTCATTTAGTATAATCCTTTCCAGATCCATCTATTTTCCTGCTAATTTCATTTTTATTTAGAGCTGATTAGAACTCCATTGTATAAAGGTGCCACATCTTCATTATACACTCATTAGTTGAGGGATATCTAGGTTGGTTCCATTTCCTAGCTATTGTGAATAGAGCAGCAATAAACATGGTTGAGCAAGCACCTCTAAGGTACTGAAATGAGTCCTTAGGAATGCCTAGGAATGGTATAGCTGAGTCATATGGTAAATCTATTTTTAGTTGTTCCAGGAACCTCCACACTGATTTCCACAATGGCTGGACCAGATTACAATCCCACCACCAGTTTAGAAGGGTTCCTCTTTTTCCGAATCCTTGCCAGCATTTTTTATCATTTGTTTCCATGATGGTAACCATTCTGACAGGAGTGAGATTGAATCTCAACATACTTTTAATTTGCATTTTCCTGATTCTAAGGATTTAGAACATTTTTTAGACGTTTATATGCCATCTGTATTTCTTCTTTTGATAACTCTCTATTTAGTTCCACAGCCCACTTTTAATTGGGTTGTTTGATTGAGTTATTTGTATATCCTGGATATTGATCCTTTGTCAGATGTACAGCTGGCACAGATTTTCTCCTGTTCTGTAGGTTTCCTCTTTGCTCTATTCATAGTGTCCTTTGCTGTATGAAAGCTTTGTAATTTCATGAGATCCCAGTGGCTGGTCATTGGTTTTCAATTCTTTAAAAAAAAAAAAAAAATTTATTTATTTATTTGAGGGAAAGAGAGAGCAAAAGAGAGAGACAGAGAGGGAAAGAGAGGGAGAGGGAAGGAGGGAGGAGAGGAGAATGCCAAGGCCTCTTACCACTGTGATTGAACTCCAGACACATGCACTACTTTGAATATCTGGCTTTATGTGAGTACTGGAGAATTTAATTTGGTCCATCAGGCCTTATAAGCAAGTACCCTCAACCACTGAGTTATCTTGCCAGCCTTCAAATAATATTTTAAAAATTCTATGATATTGTAGATTCAACTACCAAAAACATGTTATTTATTTCATAAAAACTATTAGTTTACCAATAATTATTTGGAACTCTATATTCTGCAATTTCTAAACTTGTATTTTATTTTATTTTATTTTATTTGTTTGTTTTCTTGTTTTCTTTGTTTTTCGAGGTAGTGTCTCACTCTAGCCCATGCTGACCTGGAATTCACTCTGTATTCTTAGAGTGGCATCGAACTCACAGCAGTCCTCCTAACTCTGCCTCCTGAGTGCTGGGATTAAAGGCATGTGCCACCGCACTCAGCTAAACTTGTATTTTAAAGAGATCAGAACCACATACAGTCAAATGATTCACACACAACAACCTGTATTTAAAAATCATGTACATTACAAAGTATAGGTAAATATTTTATTCATTATGCCAAATCTAGTGTTCTATACTTTAATGAACTGATATTGTGTTTTGAATCCAACAATCTTTTAAAAGTTATTATTTTTCTCAGATATCCTTATCTAGAGAGTGATTTATTAGGCTATAAGTTTAAGCTATGATACAATTGGCTAAATATAAATTTATTAAAATCTCTGAGGTGTCTTGGATAAAAACACATCAGAAACATAAATAAGTCAAAAGAGAAAAATTGTTAGAGAACTATTTATGCTCTAGCGAGCTTAATCCTTTTATATTTAATTTAGCTTTCTTCTTATGATGGCTGCTTTGAAATATTAAAATGAGGCCATTTAAATAGAAAGAGGAAAATCATGGATGTATTTGTGATGAACACAGATCTCATGATCTGTCAGCAGTAAAGATGTCCAAATGTCACAGCACCAGGGTTTTTAATTGTATCTCATTGAATGATTTGTCTTGATTCGCCTGAGACAATGATCATAAAACTTTCCAAACACATTAGCACCCTTCATCTGGTAAAGCAGCCCTGCTATTATGCATTCATATGAGTAGAACAGAGATGCCAACATTTTCATTCTTAGTGAATTTCTGTTTGTAAAAACTGGTTACCATTTATGACTGTGGAGAACACTTTTGTTCTGTATATTTTCTTTCTTGAGTGGAGTTACTTTTAAATTATGCCCCAAGAATTGGAAAAGCAGAATACTGGTCATATTTTTTGCTCAATATTTCTTTTTTTTTATTTTAAAACTTTAAAAAATATTCTATTTATATGATGGTGGGAAGCAAGCAGATAAAGAGAGAATGGGTGTTCCAGAGCTTCCAGCTACTACAAACAAACTCAAGACACATGCATCACCTTGTGCATCTGGATTATGTGGGTACTGTGGAGTCAAACCTGAGTCCTTGCATTTTGCAGACAAGTGCTTTAGCCACTAAGCAATTGCTCCCACCCCTTGCTCAATATTTCTTTTCTTTCTTTCTTTCTTTTTTTGTTTGTTTGTTTTTTTGAGATAAGGTCTCACTCTAGCCCAGGCTGACATGGAATTCACTATGTATTCTAAGAGTGGCCTCAAACTCACGCCTGCGATCATCCTACCTCTGCTTCCCGAGTGCTGGGATTAAAGGCATGTGCCACCATGCCCAGCATTGCTCAATATTTCTAATATTTCATGACTATGAGTTAGGAAGTTAAGCTACATCAAGTCATCATGTTTCTGGTTAATATTGTGAAGGTTCATGTTTCTTTTTTCTAGCTATTCTGTATTTAATATCTCATGACTCAACAAGAAAATAAAAATAGTTCCTATGTCTAAAATTATAGTTATAAAATATTGAAGATATAAGAAAAAAAGTTTATGCTCATGATGGCTTAGAAAGTGTGGCACTGATGAATGTCATTCAGGTTCCTCAGACATAAAAATAGGACAGGAATAAAAAAAAAAAAAAAAGACACTGCTATGAAGGCAAAGTTGAGTTGCATGAATGGTGTAGGAGAGATTTTCAGGAAGCTGTGAGCTGAGGAACCACAATGAATTGAGAATGAAAGAGGTTGAAAGGGCTCTCTTCAATGGCATATGACCTCTCTTCAAGAACACATTCATTCTGCTTGACTATCTAGAAAGTGTTCTGGCTCCAGTTCCAATTTCTGACTCTTTGTTGGTATTAGATTCTTTAGTATCCCATTGATATCAGGCTTTGGGATTCAAACTCATAGTCACCACACATATCACAACAGACTTATCTTTTCATTGTACCGATGTCAAAGCTTTGCATGCCAGAAATCTTAGTGCTTTTGGAAGGCTGAGGTTGGAGGATCACATATTCAAGGACATACAGGGCTAAGTAGGACAGCTTGGGATGGACATAGTTAGAACTTGTCAAAAAATAAATAAATAAATAAATAAACAACCAAAAAGTTGTGCTTTCATGCAAAACTCATTTATTGAAGAGTCTATAGTGAGGCCAGTAGACCATGCCTGCTGCTCATAGCCTGGAAGTCACTTGCATCTCTATTAGTAATTGCTAACGAGTATTTATGGAGGATTATATAAATAGCATGCTGAAATAATAAGGTTAAAATTTCCAAGTACCATTTCATTTAATCCTCATATAAGTTATGACATGCCCAATTTAAGATTGTCTTTCATGGTGTAACATGAGCACACCGATTGAAAAGATATGGCAACATGTGTCCGTTTATTTATTGCTATTCACTTAGTGCCGCTATGTGCTAGGGATTTACTGTAGTATGTCTCATCTAAGAAAAAGGCCACCCCCTTGTTAATTTCTGGAAGCTTTTTTTTTTTTTTTTCCTTGTATCTCACATCCCAATCACATGGCCATTGGCATTTGTTGGGAAGATATCAGGAATGACATCCAAAATAACCTGCCATCCACAGGGTAGCCTCTCAGTAGGAAGGATGCGATGGTCTTACTTGTCAATAGGGATGAGGCTGACAAAACCTTGATGTAAGGTTAAAGAATGCCTAACAAATCATGGTCTCTACTCTATAGAACTTGTGTTGTGAGCTAGATGTCAGATATAAAAATCAATAGCCACAAAATTAAATAAAAAGGCATTAAATATGACAAACTGAAGAAAGAAAAAAATGCATAATGCTTTGAAAACTTGAGGGACTTCCATTCTGCTACATAAAAGTGCCTAGATTACATCTTTAAGAAAGCAGTATTTAAAATGTAATCTAATAGAAAAAAAAAAAAAAAAAAAAAAACGATAACAGGCGTTCTCAAGGACAAGTGTTTGTATAGGGTCTGAGGAGGGAAACGTTGTTGTGCATTCAATGAGTAGAAGGAAAGCTGGTGAGAACAGATGAGAGTGTGGGGAGTAAGAGATGAGGCTGAGCTGTGATTGTTCAGTGTGCATAAATCTTTTGTCTCTAATAAGGTCGCAGACTCCCATGAGATAAGCTTGACAAATACAGTATTTATTTTCTTTCCAATGCAGGGATTTTTACAATTTTGGGACATACTAGGTATATGCAATAACTTCCTGATAACTTGACTTATGCATTATTTAAGGAGTCAAATTTCTAGGTTGCATTATGTCTGTATCCACTTTCAGGGAATCATAGTGCATTTGACAATCTTTCTGACTAATTCTGGGATTGCTTCCACTCTCAGGCCAAGCCTGTGTGCTGTCATTTGTTAGGTAGCCAAGGTGGCCGCAGGCTGCCTGGGGCTGAGGTACACTTTTGTGTAACTGCTATTAGTAAATTGGTTGTCAGATGGAGATGGTTCGAAATTTGGATAAAACACCATAGATGTTATTCTTCCTGAAGAAAGAGTACTAAACACTATTTTATTCTCTATGGGCTATTTGCATTTTTTAATAGTAGGGTAAATAGTCACTTATCTATATGAAAAATTGAAATTTAGCACAATCCATTTAATACCAAGAATAAAACCGTATAACTAGTCATAAGATATTCTAACATATAGTCATGAAAAAAATGCCCTTCAGAACCTGAGGTAATCTTTGGAAAACATTCCAATTATAATTAACTTAAGACAATGCATATTTAAAGACTGCTGACCTGTTGGACAAAGGAACATATTTTATAGAGAATAGTTTGATTCATACTAAACACTGACATTTTCTATTTTCTTTAATAAAATAAGTGTATTAATTTACATCTGTGAAATTATAAATTATTCCTATTTGTATGAAATTTATTATTAATGTATAAAATATAATGTTCAAAAAAACTAAGAGAATCATCTTTGACCTGATAGAATTTTAGTTATGTTTTCCTTAGAAAATAAACAATATTAAACAATTTTTATGATAATCTTTAGGCAAAGTATCTCCCAAACAGTTTTCTAGGCTATAAAGTTAAATATATCATCCCAATATTCAGTTAGATTACATGCATATTTTTTTCTGAATATGTTTATTATATAAAGGGCACTTTATGTGTTAATTATATTATATTATGTTTATTATATAATGGGTGCTTTAAGAATATTGAGAGCTGGAAATATTGTTTAGTGGTTAAGGTGCTTGCCTGCGAAACCTAAGGACTCATGTTCCAGTGTTCAGGTCCCATGAAAGCCAGATGCACATTGACGCAAGTGTGCAAGTTCACTGTTGCACTCAGGTTTGCATTGCTGGCAGAAATCACCCATCCATGTGCAGCTGCTGGGGAAACAAAAAAAAAAAAAAAAAAAAAAAAGAGGTTTATATTGGCTTACAAGCTCAAGGGGGAAGCTCCATGATGGCAAGGAAAATGATGGCGTGAACAGAGAGTGGACATCACCCTCTGTCCAACATCAAGTGGACAATAGCAATAGGAGAGCGTGCCAAACACTGGCAAGTAGAAACTGACCATAATACCTATAAGCCCACCCCCAACAATACACTGCCTCCAGAAGGAGCCAATTCACAAATCCCCATCAGCTGGGAACCTAGCACCCAGTACACCTAAGTTTATGGGGGACACCTGAATCAAATCACCACAGTCACACATGTACACAAGGGGTCACATGAATCGGGAGTTTATTGCAGTGGCTGAATGTCCTGACACACCAATGCGTGCTCTGTCTTGCTCTCTCTCTCATGTGTGTGTGCATTAAAAAAAAAAAAAAAAAATGAGGGCTGGAGAGATGGCTTAGGGGTTAAGCCGCCTGCCTCCTAAGCCTAAGAACGCTGGTTCCAATCTCCAGCAGTTCCAATCTCCAGGTCCCACGTTTAGGCAGATGCAAAGTGACACAAGGACGCAATGCCGCAATTGACCACAAGGGGGTGCACACATCTGGTTTTCCTTCTCAGCAGCTGAGACACTGCTGGCGTGGCCATCTTTGTCTTCCTCTCTCTCTCTCTCTCTCTCTCTCTCTCTCTCTCTCTCTCTGTGTCTCTCTCCAAAAAATAAATAAATAAATAAAAATAAAAAATGAATAACTTTGAATGAGAAGAGGAATAAATAAATATTGAAGCACAATTTTGTCATCTACCCTGCATTGCAAATTGATAAATTATGAGAATATATATAAACATACACATATATACATATACACTTGCATATATATGTATGTATATATATATATATATATATATACACACACACACACACACACACACATATAATTAAACTGATATTTATATACTTGTAGAGAGCCTTTTTATATTCTTGCAATAGAACATTGTCCTGGCAGTGTTTAAATGGAAAAGAATTCAAATGCTTCTCTAATTAGCATTTTGATCTTTTCTGTTCTCTTGATTCACAAATTGCTTGCTTTCTGGAGTTAGCCTGATATGCCTCCTATAAGGCTGCAGAAATGGCACAATCAAACTTATCAAAAGGTCAGTTCAGGCTCATGTTCCTTTGGCCTCCTGCCAGTCAGGGGATAAAGTGCTCGTTAGAAGACTTTGTAATCACTTCAGAGAATATCCGTGTTTAAAGGAGTGAAAAAGAAGAAAATATATGAAAAATTCATGGCCTTCATTGGCATGCATACTGTTCTTCGATTTTCATCAGGCAGTAAATGAAAGGAACCTGAAGTCTTGTTTATGTTAACAGACTTCTTTTAGATGCTGGACAGCCTCTGTAAATAAATGCTCAGCATGTCATGAAAAATCTTAGCACTGCATACAAGAATCTACTTTGTTACATTGGGGCCTAAATGTTGACAGTGTTTTCCATGAGTAGCCAGTATTACTAAACAATTTACACTAACAGCCAAACGCATGGAAGAGAAGATGCACCAAGAGATGACGCTGGTATATAGGGTGCAGGAGCAGGTGTGAGATTCACAGTTCATTAGGCATGCTGATTGCATCCGGAATTAAATTAATATAAGCGAGATAAGAAGATGAGCATTGGATTTGCAAGCATATTTTGGAAAGTACTTTCTGCTTAATCTTTAAACCTAGTGCTTCTGGTAATGTTAAATTCCTGTTTATGACAAAATTTAATGAGTATACTGAGTTGTGCTGCAGAGTTTGTGATATTCCTTAAACATGGAGCTTTTTCTAAATGATAGTCATTTTAGGTCATATTTTTGTGAATATTTGTGAATGAGAGGTGCTGTGTGATTTGTGATGTTACAGGGCCATAACATGTGGGAGCTGAAAGGGAACTCAGTTATCCTGGAGAAGTGCCGGCTTCATTCTGCAGGTACTGCAACTGACACCAGTGGAATGAAATCATTTTGCAAATTTTCATGACCAAATCCTAAGAGGTCTTTCCACTATTTGTCCTAGTCTACAAATCCACTTAGCATTTTATTATCTTGGAGGAAATAAATATAGATAGCATACTCTTGCTTACACAATTCACAGTTAAGTTTTGGTTCATTACTTTTTAGTAGTTATGCAGTGAGTAGTTTTCAGGTTAAAAATCATTACAAAAGCAGCTGGTTAATGCAAATGTCTGTTCTATTTCATGCAGGTATCTTGTGGAAGTAGATAAAAATGTGCTAAAGGGTTCCACATGCATTTTGCAAACGTGTAAGAGACAAATGTTTGGATTTAGCTGTTGATCTGTTGCTGTTTGCCATGAAGGAAAGAATGTGCCTTACTGTGCATTTCTCACAGCTCCTTTCCTCATGTGTCTCACAATGACACAAAAAGACAGGCTGACAACAGATTTATTACCTAACGCTCAGTTTAAAAATTAAATGATACAGCTAAGTCATAGTCGGCCCAGACACCAATACTCCATGACAGGAGCCAGTGACACTAAAAGAACAAACAAAAAACAGAACAGAATAAGGAACTGATGAAGTATTTGTGAGAAAAATAGGCTGGGAATCAATCACTAATTTGATCAGTTTTGACTCAACCACATCATGAAATATTTTATTTTTTTGGAGAGAGAGGGAGAGGGAGAGGGAGAGGGAGAGGGAGAGGGAGAGGGAGAGGGAGGGAGGGAGAGAGAGAGAGAGAGAGAGAGAGAGAGAGAGAGAGAGAGAGAGAGGAAGACAGAGATGGGCGCATCAGCAGTCTCTCAGCTGCTGCGAAGGAAATCCAGATGTGTGTGCGCCCCCTGTGGTCAAGTCCGGCACTGTGCCCTTGCGTCACTTTGCATCTGGCTAAACGTGGGACCTGGAGATTGGATATTGGATATTGGATATTGGAACCAGCATTCTTAGGCTTAAGAGGCAGGCGCCTTAACCCCTAAGCCATCTCTCCAGCCCCATGAAATAATTTTTAACTTTGAGTTTTGAGACTTTTGTACTTGTGTGCCATGTATTTTATTTATCCTCCCCCAATTGTTCTCTCTTACCATCCTCCTCTCACTAAATACCTTCTTTCCAAGTAATTACCATCACACTTTATGCCTTTGGGGACACTACTGAGTTAACCAAGGGCAGCTTGAATAATCATGTATAGGAGAATGCACACTGGACCAATGCCTACCCCACTGAAGAATGTGCCTCTTCTTTCCCCAGAACTATTTGCTACTGTTAGCTATGCTGGGAGGTGGGATTAAGTATAAGAATATATAAATTAAATATAGTGGCAGGAAAATTGGCTCAGTGCTTAAGGTGCTTGCCTGAAAAGTCTAAGGACCAGAGTTGATTCCTCAGTACTCAGGCAAATCCAGATGCAAAAAGTGGTACAAGTGTCTGGAGTTCATTTGAAGTGGCTAGAAGCCCTTGTGTACTCATTCTTTCTCTCTCTGTCTCACTCTCTCATAAAGAAATTAATTAATCATAATTAACAATTAATTAATTAATTAATAAGAGAAATATCCTATCTTGAGTCTCTTCCTTTCTAATCAGAAAATTTCATTCTTTTCACATAATCTATTAGTTTAACTCTGAACTTTTTAATTTATTTATTTATTTATTTATTTATTTATTTATTTATTTTCATTTTTCAATGTAGGGTCTCACTCTAGCCCAGGTTGACTTGGAATTCACTATGTAACTATGTAGTTTCAGATTGGCTTCAAATTCATAGTGATCTCTTCCTACCTTGGCATCCCAAGTGCTGGGATTAAAGGCAAGTGCCACCACCTCTGGCTATCTTGCTACATTTTAATATGATGATAGAACTCTTCGCTGGAACTTTTCCTTACTTCTGTAACCCATGTGTTGAGCAGAGAAACTATGAGAAGAATGATGTGTGAAGGTGCCAAACCAAATTAAAGTTAAAAAAAAGAGAGAGAGAGTTCTTGATTGTGCATTGTCAGATGATATTGAATAAGATTAATAAATCATTTTTGCATAGCTGAAAATATTTCATACAGCTAAAGTAACAAGAATATTGATTTTTCTAATTCTTTAGACATGTTGTAACAATTTATAAAATGATATTGATTCCAAAGTTTTGTTTTAAAAATAAAAGCCAGGGCTGTAGAGGTAGCTTAGCAGTTAAGGCACTTGCCTGCAAAACCAAAGGACCCAGGTTTGACTCACAGGACCCATGTAAGCCAGATGCACAAGGGGGCACAAGCTTCTGGGTTGCCTTTGCAGTGGTTGGAGGCCCTGGCATGCCCATTCCCCTTGCCCCTTTCTACCTGCCTATTTCTGTCTGTCTCTCTCTCTCTCTCAAATAAATAAATAAAAAATAAATATGAATAAAAATAATTAGAATAATATAAATAAAAATAAATTAAAAATTTTTAAAAAGCCAAATTAGTATTCTCTCTGGTAGGCAAACAGGACCCTGGGTTCAGCCCTAATAAAATAGCTTTTGTCTTTCTTTCTATATTATTGTTTGAGGACAATGCAATGACTTATGTGTTCCTTACTTTTTTTTTAATATCCACAATCAGAGTGGATTTATGAGGAAATAAATGTGTCTTTAGATCCTAGAAGATTGTAGTTGGTGTGAATAACATGCCCAAAGGTAAAATTAATCTCATGTCTTATTGAATATGTGCCACCACTTTCTTCTGCACTTTATGAATAAGGAAAGGAGTCATTTCAAAGGAGCTGCAGGGTTTATTATCCTAGCATAGGTATTCAGCATGAATGAAATAATATAAACAGAATGAAAATATTTTCCTGTGAGATTTGCTCAGATAATTAGTATACAAGCTCACATAAGTATACCTTATAAATAATTATATCTTAAATTATTAAACTTTTCTTATTTTCCCACAAAGGAAGAGAGAGTATGTTTGTGGGAGATGGATTGCTAGGTCATTATTTTATACAAAATCCTCAAACCTTCTTAATGTCTGTGGTAGTTTGAATAGATGGCCCCCAATATATTCAGTATTTTATTAGACTGTAGTTTGGATCTGCAGCCACCTGGCTGGAGGCAGTGACCTTGGGCAGATCTTAAGGAGTGGTAGTGAGTTTGAGATTTCAATGTAAAGATATGCAAAAGTGTGCCTAGCTGGAGCTCCTGAGGTGTGCTCTGCTGTGTGGATTTTTGGCTTGGGGCTTCTGTCTCTGTTTGGTCCTATGAAAGCAGGCCAGTTTCTTTTGCCATTATGGAACTTCCCCTGGATCTGTAAGCTTCAATAAATCTCTTTCTCCATAACTGTGCCTGGTCTGGAAGTTCATCTCAGCGAACCTTAAGCTGTCTGCTACAATGTGTTTATTCCATATTACCCTAGCATGATATTGTTCTTTGTGACTGTCTGATATGCCCATATCATGCTCTCCATGGCATAACACATTCAAAGAAGAACGTATGCAATAGAGTTGTTTGGACCTTGTGATGAGTAGAACCCTTAGGGGAAATCTAGTATCTTCAAACATAAAATACTAACCCTGACTTACATATGCTTTTAATATTAAAGTATCACAAATGTTCATAAAAAAAGCAAAACTTAAAGTTCTAGTTTGACTTCCAAAGTTTCACAGCTCTATCCTTTGTAATGATGACGGGCAAATTATTTTGGCTAAATTGTTATAGTAGTATTTAATATGAAAATGCTCAAATTATCAAACATAATAATGAATTTATCAGGTGAGTGAAGGAAAATTTTCATTTGTACTTGACATTGTGCTCTTTTTACAGTCGGCTACAAAGAAAATAGTGAAGGGAAACATAGTCAGGACACCCTGATTTGACATCTATTTTCTGTTCCTACAGGATGATTCTTACAGGATAAACCCTTTAGACAAGTAATTACTATAGTCATTGAAAAGTGTATTAGATATCCCATGTCTATTTGCCTTCATATATATTTGTGTTTGTATAATTCTATAGCCCAGATCTCCCCCTCCCCCAACTAGGCCTTAGCAATAGCTTCTGCTGGATATTACTGTAATGAAATAGAATAATGTGATTATTCCAGTTAACATATTGGGACAATCATTTGCAATATGTGGGAAAAATCTAATGTAAGCTTACACATGATATCTATTAATGTTTCAAAGAAAAAAATCATCCTTAAGTGTATACATTAAAATATGTTCAAGTCCCATGTCTTGAGAAATTTATCTCACTAATGAGCTGGCAGAAGTGATTCTAATTTAAAATTTTCAATTCTTATGATTTTTTTTCTGCTTATTATTATGATGTACATAGTGGTGGCCACTGGTCCCTCTCTCTTACTGAATTGAATTGCAGACAAAATCTTAGGTGATAAAAGTATTTTCTTATAAATATGAACAACATAGATCTTGTATCAATACTCCATTTGTCTCAAAAAAATAACTGACTATAGATTTAGAAATGAGCAAACTAGAATTCTCAAGGAAAGACACTCATGTGGACTCTGAACTTTCTTAGTCATTTGGACAAAATTCTAAGGTCTTATGAATGTAGACCGTAGCTTTGAGTCCCTATGTAGTTTCATTAGTAAAATAGAAAATCATATTAGAAATGCAGAATTACAAGTAACATTGTAAAACTCTCCAATTATACCTTTTAGGGGTTATTGAGCATTAATTTTTGAAACCCATGGTCTACAAGATAGAAGGATGGGTCTTACAGATAACAAATCAATACAACTCTTTAGTCCCTCAGACTCTTTTCTCTGTAAGATCATAAATCTATGGTGTAAGATCTGTACTTAGTTCTGAATAAAAATGCATACTCGATGTTTTAATGGAAACTTTGGTGATGGTGGGCCCTATGTATGTCTATGGGGCACGTGCCAACTGAAAATATTTGTGCTTTAATTTTTTCAATGAAGCTAACAAATCTTTAAATAAACAATATGTCCTAATAAAATAATTTAAATACACTGTGCTAGTGAAACATCCCATAATATAGTGATAAGGAATAGTGATTTTTTTATATGAGGCTCATTTTAAGCAGTCATATGATATTATTTGATTATAGAGATTTTAAATATAAATTTACTAATTTTTTTTTCTGTGTAAAGGCACAAGCTCAGATAACTGCTATCCATGTAAATGTACATATTAGATGAATAAAGTATACAAGCAGTTGCTGATATTAGATCAAATGCCTTCTGCATGAATTCAGACAATAACATCATTCCTTCTGTTTAACATCTTTGGTTTCTAACACTGAATATTTTATTATTAGCCCTTTGAATTTACTAAGTCACTGTTTACTTCTGGATAATTTAAATCATATACATAATTTTAAAAATCACAAATTTGATATCTCATACACCTCATTTGAACTTTCACATTTGTAAGTCAGGGCTGGTGGTGGAGGTCAAGTCAGGAGTATACAAGACCAAGGCCTTCCAGAGCTATAAAGTATGTTTAAAGCTAGCCGGAACAACTTAATGAGAACTTATATTGAAATGAAAATAAATGGACTTTGGATATACCTTAGTGTAGAGCACTTGCCTCATGTGTGCAATGTCTCAACTTCTAACCACAGTTCTAAAAATAGAGGTAAAACACTTGGGGTGAGGTTTATGGCTTCTTGGTAGAATGTCAACCAAATACAAAGTCATGATTTCAATACCCAATAACATACATATGAGCACACGCATATACACATACATACAAAATAACAGTGGTGGACATCTCAAAATGTTAGTGCAATTACCAGTCAATATTATGATACATATTTTGAACAATAAACTTTGAAATTATGTTGACACTATGTTTGGTGAGGAATATTGATTTATATCTCAAGAAGAATTACTATTATTGTGTTAGTAATATTTTATCTTAAAATAGATTATGGGCTATTATAATTATATAAAATATGTAATTTCTATAAATAACTTCCATTTTAATTTTATATCATCTATATATCAGGTTAAATTGTGATTTCAAGAATTTATTTTCAATCAGATATCTACTGAACATACTACACTTATTATAGCTGAATTTAATAGTATATAATATTTATATAATAATTATTTTTAATAGGGCAACACCATTTCACCTTATAAATAGTGATTTTTCACTATTGTACTTAGTATGTGAAATTTACCCCATTTTTTAGGAAGAAATCAGGGAGTGAATCATGATTGAGTAATAAGCAATATTTTATGTTTTATTATCTTCTACTTGTAATTAGAGGAAGATGGAGGAAGACATTTCATTGAGTCAGTGTGAATGTATTGATGTATATAAATATTCAAAGTTCCCCTTTCTCAATTGATCTACCTGGGAACATCTGCAATTTAGATATCCTCCTCCTTCTCAGGATGATTTCACAGAAACTACCAGTTATGAGTCATAGGGAATTAATGGCCATTGGCCTAAAATAGGCACTCAATAGATTGATTGATAGATATAGATATAAATTACATATCAAAACTGTCAAAAGTCAGTTATTAGATAAGTAACTACATTTATAAATATGCAATATTTATGGTCTGTCAGTTCTTCAAAGAAAACATTTAGATGGCAAAAAAAAAAAAAAAAAAAAAAGAAATACCACAATGGTGCTTGACATATTCGTCAGGAGGTAAGTGCAAATTAAACTACAATAAAATACTACTGCATAACTCCTACGATATCTAAAGAAAAAGTAGTTGACCTCACTGTGTTGATAAAGACAGAGGACCTCAAAGACACAGATTATCAGTAAGAATTCAAAAATCTGTATCCACCAAGATAAATGACATTTTTCAAGCTTTCCAAGAAAATCCCATCAACACCAGCCACAATAAGGACAAGACACTCGAAGTGTCTAGCAAGCCCTGAATAGCCTGGTAAACTGGGCTAAACTGTACAGTGGAATACTCCTCAACAATACAAAGGAGAGACCAGTCAACCCATGCAGCAACATTTATGAAACTCAAATTTCTTAAGTCAAAGCATCCAATGAAGCAATAGAATAAAGGTATGTGTCTATAACATTCTAGAAAGAGCAAACTGAGTGATAATGGTAAAAAGATGTGATCACTATGGTAGCAGGTGGGCAAGAACCATGGGAAAGGTCAGAGAGAGACAAGCAGATGAGATCAAACTCTATGTACACTTTATTGCATGCAATTTGCATCTCAATGCAACTATTTTCCAAAGATTATAAAATGTTGGGCACTAATGCTAGGACAAAGAATCAAAAACCTATAGCATATTCTGAATGTATATGATCTGTTTGTGTCTGAGAGGTTTGCAGGATGAATGAGACAAAAATTAGGATATTTGTCAGAGTCACAAGTTTTGAAGAGTGAGAGATGAATTGAATCTAGCTACGTCTATATTCATAAACAATATGGGTTCTATATTAAAAATAAAGAGAGATATATGGATCATGAAGTCAACAGACCAGTTTTTTTGGGATTTCTAAATTTGTGGTATGGATTTGACTTTAAAGGGGTTAGTAGAAAAGATCATTTGAAGAGCCAGTTGTGAGGTACAAGAAAAGCTAATGGAATCAAACTATATCTACTGGTAATTACTATGGGTCATCGGAATAATTGGGTATGTTTTCTTTCCCTAAAAGAAAATATGAAATACAAGTTTTAGTCACCATTGAAGCCATTGAAGTAGAAGCTTGCTGATAGGGATAATAGAAATAAATAAATAAATAAATAAATAAAACAATGAAAATTCTTCAAAATAATTGGACAGTAAAGAATTAGAATTATGATTGTTTCTAGTTGACAGAGAAGACAAGGTCTTTATGTCCCATGTTGAATTGACAGTTTCTATGGAAATACATAGAAGAAAAACAGTAGATAGCTGATTCAATTTGAGACCTTTCATGATCTTGAACCATCGGAAAGGTCCCAAGAGAGCTTTCTTCAGCTTAGATGGATAAATTACTGACAGATAGAATCAGAAAGGTTCTCAGGCCACAGTGGACCTCAGTGATGACCTACTTGTGAGACACAGATTTAATGTAAAGCAAGTCATATCACTGTAAGGAAAGCATTTTTGTGGGGTAGAATAAAAGTGAAGGAGGCTTCAAGAAAGGTAAACATCTAAAATTTGGTAAAGTTTCAGATTTTACCATTTTTGGACACTGAAGAATTGACAGTGGAGCACAAGGTAGCCAAAGGTAAATAAAGTTAATGAATGTTCAAAATGAATGGCATATTTAAAATCTAATGAATATAGCACACAGCAGAAAAAAAAATATGAACATAAAAAGGATAGAGTAACAATGCAATGTCAAAAAACTTGGCTCTGGAGGAGCAATGCCAAAGAATAATTACTGAATGGCTTTCTGGAGGCTAGGATTAGAACAGTAGAGCTCAATTGTAGAGAGAAATTTTCCTGGGACATTAGAAAATGTTTTTGATAATCTATTTATAAATGCACACACACACACACACAAACACACAAACACACAGAGAACACAGGCACAGAGGTACTCATTTGTGCAAAAAAAAAAAAAAAAAAAAAAAAAAAGAATCCTGTCCTGTCAGCTCCATTCAAGGCAACAATCACCAGCTATAGTACACATTACAAATTAGCTACACTTTGGAGGTTACTTAGGATTGTTAAGAAAAAGGTTGACCAAGGAACTGTGACATTGGGAAACATAAAAGCAAGTTGTTCACAGACTCTGCAAAGCCCAGGGTCAGCACCTTGCTGTGCAGACCCAGTATGGGCTGAATTTCTAAGATCTTTCTTGCAGAACTTTTTTTGATATGTGAAGATCATTTTCAGGAACAAGTTATGTGAAATCTTGACTTTAGGATACAAAGGAACGTGTTTTAGCCAATAAAGAGAAGAAGTTGGGTAGAAAGTCAATTGAAAAAAAAAAAAAAAAGTGTAAATAAGGTGAAAAGTTTAATATACATTTTACTCCTTTTGTCCTCAGTAACTCCAATATAATTACTATTGTGAGTTGTTTCTAACATCTTCAAAAGAAATTTTAAGAACCTTAATATGTGAACATATTACAAATTGGTTATATCCCATTCTGGTGATAATTGTAGGTCCCCTCTTCTCCATCTCCATGGCTCTAAGGGCCCTCCTCAGTGGTGTTATTGATATCACTACATGATCACGAATGTACCAGTTACTCCCTGTGGAGGTGACAGTGCCTCAGAGTGTATACCTTCCCATCCATCCTGTGGCTCTTAACTTCTTTCAAAATCCTCTGCTGAAATGTCTCCTTTACTGATCAGCTCTTAGCAGCTTCTAATTTTCTGCTTTCATGAGCTTTGAGTCTCCTAAGGGTCTGCTGCCAGCTCCCTGGGGAAGCCTCTCAGGCTCGCAGTGAGAGCAGCGCTCGTATGTAATCAGACACTTCATCTGTAGTATTTCCTGCACCGACATAGGCATGATTAAGGTGACTCCTCTCCTGATAGGCAGTTTGCTTTCTTGTATTGTTATGCTGATGGGTTTTGTGTCTCTCAAGTATTTGTAACCATCTATGGAAAGCAGATTCTTAAGCCAACACTGACAGCATCGTGGGTCAAGTGGGATAGCTATAGATATGTACAATAGTACATATAAAATACATAGAAAATCTTCCCTGTAGGGTCTATGACCTTTCAAGCCATAGTCTTCTACTTTGGTTCTCAGCACAAAATATGAATTCCTCCCACTGAGTAGGCATCATATCCAATCAGACAGCAATTGATTAGCCCCATAATCTATGTGTGACTATTGCACTGGTGAATCTATATCTTGACTGGGTATTTGCTTTTGTAGCTTGGAGGATCCACGGCTTGTTCATGCTGTTGGTGACTGTTATCACCCAGCAGCTTGCTTTGGGCTTTCTAACACTATGACAGCTAGCCAGAAGGGAGAGCCAGCTTGATCCATCTGTGTCTCAGTTCCAGCTTGATTTCTCAATATCCTGTGAGCGTGGCCTGTGGTGTCTTCTGCAAAAGTGTCTTACAATTTATTTCTGGTGGGTAACCAAATGCTTTGGCAATTGTATGCATTGTGTTGAGGGCCACTTGGGCCTCCCTGCCAACAGTTCACTATGGGGGAGTAGCCACATTCTGGAACCTAGGATGTACCAGTATCAATACTTTGGTTTTGAAGATTTTATTGAAGATTACAGTTAAGCTGTCTCCACTCACGCAGTGTTCTGCTAACTCCCTCCCTCCCTCTCTCTGTCATGTATCATTTATTCATCTATGATCTATCATCTAGCTATAACCTAAGAGTTATTTATTTTAATTACATAAGAATGTTAGTTTTCTATGGTACTAATTCATACCATCATTCATCATGTGTATCTCCCTCTCCCTTCCCTCTGTTTGCCCTCACACTTTCACCTCCTGTATTCTGTCCCTCCATTTGCCTCTCTATGATTCCTCTGATAATACCCCACTTTTCTTTTATCCATGCTTCATTCTAGCTTTCTAGCCAGTATTCTATTTCATAATTTCATTTTTCCTTCTTTTTCTTATCTCTTAGTAGTATTCCAGTGTGTGTATGGACCACATCTTTATTATCCATTCATCATTTGATAGGTATATGGGATTATTCTGTCCATAGCTCGATACTGAATGGCCTATTTTTCTTCACAGGAGTCCAGCCGGGGGAGTGTGACAAACTCTGGGATTTTTTTAACGTTTTATTGACAATTTTCAGTCATATACACAATGTATCTTTATCCTTTTCCCTCATCTCCTATTCTCTCTCTACTTATTTCTGACTAGTATCCTGTCTTTATTTTCTTTTCTTTTCTTTTCTTTTCTTTTCTTTTCTTTTCTTTTCTTTTCTTTTCTTTTCTTTTCTTTTCTTTCTTTCTTTCTTTCTTTCTTTCTTTCTTTCTTTTTTCTGAAGTAGGATCTCACTCTAGCTCAGGCTGACCTAGAATTCACTATGTAGTCTCCAGGTGGCCTCATGGCAATCCTACTACCTCTGCCTATGGAGTTCTGGAATTAAAGGAATGTGTCACTACACCAGGCTACCACTAGTCTCTTTTCTTTTGATGTTATTTTATATTTTATTTTATTTTTTATTTGAGAGAGACAGACAGAGAGAGAGGAAGAGGCAGAGAGAGAGTGGGCTCTCCAGGGCCTTTGAACAAATTCCAGATGTGTCTGTCCCCTTGTGCGCATGTGTGACATTGTGCTCTTGCATTACTTTTCAGTCTGGTCAAGCATGGGACCTGGAGATTAGAACAAACATTCTTAGGCATTGCAGGCAGGTGCCTTAAACTCTAAGCCATCTCTTCTGCCCTGTTATTTTATTTTTGCATTGTGTTTTAAACTTACATTGACATCATTGAATTTGTTGTTTGTAAGTTTACTCTGATGAAATCATCTATTAACTCTTCTAAGCCATGCTATTAACATGACTTAGTGATTGTCGTGACTTTCTCCCCAGTCATGCATCAATGATCACGGGTCCTTATAGTTTTCTTAATTCTCATACATATTATGAGTATTATTGAGTGTGAATTCCTGCTTCAGTATTGGCCCTAAATCTAATTTATTTTCCCTAAAGGAAACTTTATAGGCAGATGTTGATACACCTGAATGAGAAGGTACTTCCTTCTCTTCTATTTCCCTTCTTGTGAACTCCAAAGAAACAGTTGAATAAAAGGCAGGATTTTCTTTTATTCTATTTTATATTTTATTTTATTTTATTTTATTTAGAAATTCTTGTTAGAAGTAGAATGACTGCTTTCTGGTTGTTTTATGAAAGCCTAGATTTTTTTTTTTCATACTCTTAAATATTTTGATGTTTTAAAAGGCAATCATTTTTGACCCAGGGATAGTTTTTGTTATCACCTATTCAGAAACTAATAACATCAAGACTAAATTGAAATTAAAAAAAAAAAACATAACAAGGGCTGGAGAGATGGCTTAGCAGTTAAGGTACTTGCTGGCAAAGTCAAAGGGGACAGGTTTGATTCCCCAGTACTTAATTAGAGCCACATGCGCAAGATGGCTCATGTGTCTGGAGTTCGTTTACAGTGGCCCTGACACACCCATTCTCTCTCTCTATTTGTTTATTTTTCTCCCTCTCAAATAAATAAATAAAGTATATTAAAAACCCATATTTTAGAAATTGAATTCTATTCCACACCTTTGAAATCTAAACTTGTAATATATGGTATGGCTAAAATTGAAGACGGGGCTCTCAAAGGAGGAAATTTAGGTGGAATCAGATCACAAGGGTGAGGCTCTAAGAAACAGGACTGGTAATTTTAAGAATGGAAGAAGCAGGATGGTAAGTGGATAATACGAAGATAATTTAGGACCTGAAGTATAGGTGTTTGTTAGCCAGGGATAGGTCCCAGGAAAGGCCAAATTTCTTTCAACATTCAGCTCAGATAAGTAGCCTGAAGAACTGTCATAAAGTAAGTTAATTTTGTTTATGCCCTCCAGCTGAGATAGGAAGTTCTGGTAGTTCAGCTGACTGTATACTATTCCAGTCACTAAAATTATGTTCATTTCTATTTTTCTTTGGTTCATTTCATAAAGTATTTATAGTGTACCCCTGTGGTACAAGTATCTCAGCTGCCCCCAGTAGTCAACAGTTGATGGAAACAGCCTGTATCCTCAAGGAGTTAACAGTAACCTTGATCCATCCATGTGGGCTCCTACCATATCCAAATGCAAATAATGTAATTTTCATGACACAAGATCTGATTGACCCTATAGTGAAAACTTTCTGTTCTTCACTAATTCTCTCTAAGCCAAAGAGCTCACTATTAGATATATTCTACTCCATCCCATACAATTCATTTAAATAATTACTTCCATATTTGTATTTTTTTGTATTTAACATTGTATAATTTCACACCAAATGATAATCCTAGATTGACAAAGTTCTATACTTTTAAATTGATACCATTTTTCCAATTAATAAGGTCATTTTAGAAACCATGAATATGTATGTAAATTACCATTGCATTTTTGAGGTATGAAGAAAGGAAGAAACAGAGGTTTAATGTGGCATTAAGGAGGTCACTCATTTGCTAAAGTGCTACCCATCCAAATATGAGGACCTGAGTTCAGATCCCTAGCACCTAAATAAAACAAGTATGGTGGAATGCACCTGTAGTCCCAGTGGAGGTGAGGTGGGAATAGGAGGATTCCTGGTTTTGCTGTCTAGCTAGTCTTGACAAATCAGTAAGTTCTGTTTTCAGTGAAAAATCTATGTCCCTCTAAAATAAGGTGGTGAGTAGATGAGAATGAAATTCAATGTCGACCTCTGGCCTTGACCATCAACATTTACAACCCCACCCACACATATACATATAATGACACACATGAATTCAAGTAAATCACACAATCACACACCCATGCAAAAGTAGAGGTGTAGGGGACTGTTAAGATGTCTTAGCATTTAAGGTGCTTGCCTGGAAAGCCTAAGGACCTCGGTTTGATTCCCAAGTACCCACGTAAGCCAGTTGCACAATGTGGTGCATGGATCTGGAGTTTGTTTGCAGTGACTGGAAATCCTGGCACACTCATTCTCTTTCTCTCTCTCTGCCTCTTTCCCTCTCATAAATAAATAAAAATAGAATATATATATATATATATATATATATTTTTTTTTTTAAAGTAGAGGTAGGGTCTCACTCTGGTCCAGGCTGACCTGGAATTAACTATGTAGTCTCAGGGTGGCCTCGAACTCTCGGCGATCCTCCTACCTCTGCCTCCCGAGTGCTGGGATTAAAGGCGTGCGCCACCACGCCCGGCTAGAATATATTTTTTAAAGTAGAGGTGTAATCATGCAATACTAAAGAATTTTCTTAGATGAGCACTTTATGAATCATTCTGGTTTCTTTTTACATTTCTCTTTTATAACATTCCAGCTCTATGTTTTGATCTCTAATTCAGTTTTGTAATGCTATAGTCACTAATTTTCTTTCTCATTTTATTATTATTATTATTATTATTATTATTATTATTATGAGAGACACAGAGAGAGACAGAGAAGGAGAGGAAGACAGAGAATGGGCACATCAGCATCCTCTCAGCTGCTGTGAACCAAATCCAGATGTGTGTGCCCCCTTGTGGGCAAGTGTGGCTTTGCGCCCTTGTGTCCCTTTGTATCTGGCTAAATGTGGGACCTGGAGATTGGGACCTGGAGATTGGAACCAGAATTCTTAGACTTGGCAGGCAGGTGCCTTAACTACTAAGCCATTTTCCAGCCCTCATTTTATTATTATTTTTATCATATAAAATTACTGATCATGGGCTGGACAGATGTCTTAGTGGTTAAACACATGCCTGTGAAGACTAAGGAACCTGGTTCAAGGTCCTATTCTCCAGGACCCACGTAAGCCAGATGCACAAGGGGGCATATGCATCTGGAGTTCGTTTGTGTGCCCATTCTTTCTTTCTACCTGCCTATTTCTGTATCTCTCTCTCAAATAAATAAATAAAAAATAAAATATTAAAATTACTGATCATGTTTTATTGTCTCTAAGAATTTAATGGAATCCTACCACATCACAAATTGATGATGGTGATGACGATTGATGATGATGATGATGAAGGCAAACATCACACCATCATTGTTTGTCATTTTGTGATTTTTTTTTAAATAAACTGGATTTAACCTAAACAATATTATAGATACATCATGATGAAAAATCCTTAATACCCTTATGGATAATTTACATGCTATCACTTATTTCAGAACTCCATCATACCTTGTCTGAAATTAAAAATGACATCTTAATGGATTTAACTTTCTTCATATTTGATTGACACAAACTGAAAAGTCTTATAGCTTATACTGGATTAATGAATGCTTAAGTAAACTATTTCTAGAATCTTCAAAATTAATAGTTATAGAAAATTGATAATACTACAATTGTTGTTTAGGTCCTGTCTCTCTTGCAACATCTTTATGCATGTAGTAGCTCATTCCAAACCTTGCATTTATTAGCTTGTGGACATAATTACTCCTTAAATGAGCTCCAACCTCATTTGTATTTATTGAGATGCTATGTAATTTTCAAACTTGAACATTTATAACACTTTTTACACTAGAATCCTCTAGTGAAAGCAAATTTCTCTTCATACTTGATCCATTCATGCAGCCTTAAAACAGTTACAGCTATCACACCATACCGCAATGGCAATTGTGGTCCCTGCAATGAATAGATGATTTTTGAAATATATATTTTGCTTCTGAGAAATAAAATTAGAAAATGGATGTCAGATAATTCATAAATTAGCCTTAAGGTTAAAAAAATGTATTTTAAAGAGTAACTTTGCACATAATATAGACTGCACTTTAAATATGAAACAAGCTAACTTTTTGGTAGGTTTATACTAACAGGATAAAAATGTGTAGTTTCCCCATTTATAATTACTGAAATTCCTTGTGATTAATATTTAAACATTACACATTTTTGTAGTGATGTTTTCTTTTTTACCTATATGTAAATTTTTTTTTGAGTCAGAGTCTCATTCTAGCTCTGGCTGCTAACCTGGAACTCACTCTGTAGTCTAGCCGACCTAAACTCATGACCACCCTTCCATTTCAGTCTACATAAGGCTGGGATTAAACGCATGAGCCTCCACATCTGATGGAATATTTATTAAAATTTCAAATAATATTTATTCTAGAGTTGATTTTGATTTTTTATAGCTTATTATATAAAAACTATTAATCATTACAAAATTTTGTGTATATTTGAATTGAGATGCATTGCAACATAGTTAACTGGTGACAGCTAGAGAGGCTAATAAAATATGGATTCTAGTCTCAAAATGTTTCATATCCTTTCAGAAACTTATGAAATGTATTTTTTGTTATAGGGTTTTATTTCTGTGAAATAGTTCAAAAATAGCAGCATTTTAAAATGTATTTGTGGTTACAAGTTAGATGTTTGAAACATTGACTTTATAGAACTCTGTCTAGGTTTCTGTGGCAGAAATTTGTTGGCTCCTGTTACAGAGATGGGGCAGCTACTGCTGCAGATTTTGGATGGCTTCTTTAGCTATTCTGCAGTACAATGAACAATATTGCAGCTAGATTATAGCTGTCATAGATTTAATCAATGTATTTTTATCCTTGTAATTAATTCATAGTTTTCTAAATCCATAATTCTCCAGAGAGCTTCATGAACCTAGCGACTTAACTGACAGATGTATGCAGTCACATCCAGCTAGATAACCTCACAATGACTCCATAGCAAAACATTTTAATGATCATTTTTATTAGATATGGACATATTTATCATGCAAGCAACACATGTTGGTACCATCCTTTCTATCCTCCCTGCCCCTTTCTGAAGAGGCCTTCCTCCTTGGAGATGCAAGTCAACCCAATGGGGATAGTAGGTCACGCATTATGGGGGGGGCAACGTTTCTGTGCAAAATGTCCCAACTTGTGGCTCTAACAATCTTTCCACACCCTCTTCCACACAAAACTCCTGAGCCATGCTGGGAGCATCTTAAGTCTATTTCAGTGATGGTCACTTATGAGCCTCTGGGTCTCTGCTTTGGTAGGTGTGGAGTGTCCTCAATGTCTATCTCCATCACCTTTGTGCTGATATCAGATTCATTAAGAAAGCAGCACTCTTTCTCATTTCACCGGTTCCTCTGTGGTTTCAGCTGGGGCTGAGATGGAGTGCATTGGGTCCTTTATCTCCTCAGGTCCAGCTCCCATCTGAAAAAGAGAAGCAGATTCTCCTACAGAGCGTGAAGTCAGCACTGGTTAAGTGGAATAACCATTATTAATTTAGAGAGAATTTAAAGTGTTTAGACCCTCTTATAGTCTCAGGTTAGTGGGTTCTTGACAATGGAAAGCAGAATCTTTATCTGGATGTGATTCTGACTTGTTTCCCAGATACATATGTGGTTTCCTTTCCACTGAGCAGATATGTTAACCAATCCAAGAGACTGGTAACCCACCATGGCTGTGTGCCACTATTGAACTTGTGTGAGCATCACGTCAGGTTATTTGCTTCTGAGCTCCTTAGACTTTGAGTTGCTTGAGCAGATGTTGGCCACTTTCTCCTGGTAGCTCAAACGTCAGGCATTTGTTGAGATAGATATGTAGTAAAATTTAAGTTATTCAATCACAATTCATTTACTTATCTTAATCATATGTGTGCTGAAGATCTTTTATATAGCAGTAAGAAAATAGCTTAACATATGTGAAATAACACTTAGACACAATGGATAGGGATACTGAGGAACTTTTTTTTTTTTTTTTTGCTATATTTCCTTTTCTATGTAACTGTTGGCTGTAAGCTGTGAAGACTTGTCTGTGTAGAAGTAAGTGCGTGTGCACATGGCTTCCCTTTCCCTTAGCAGTGCAAGCAGAATGGCGATCAGGATATCGAATCGATGTGAAGCAAATGATTAGATACCAATTATTGGCAATTTTCTGTGAGTGGGATTTCTTCTCTATTCTTTTTGATTATCTTATAATATTTTATAACTTATATGAATGTATGTATATGTTATATAAAGCTTCAAATATTATGCTTTACAACTTATGTTAACAAAAATAAAGCAGACAGTGGGTTCTTTGTACTTCTGCTCTGTAATACTCATTAAATGTGAAGTGAGTCTTTTACTGAAAAATTAACTGCACATTTGAGAGCTTCTTTCATCCATTCATTTATATATTTGAGTCAGTTATTCACATATTCAAAGATAAATTAATATTAATTAAGTTCAGATTAGATTAAATATTCTCATTGATTAGATCATATAACTTTGAGTACACTAGTAATGTACCTTACAGTTTGGTGGTTTGAAACCACAGTCATTTTATTATATACCAAAATCTAAGAATCACACTTTAAGTTGGGTCCCTGTTGCATAATTCTTATACTTTCTCCATGAGTGATAGTCACCAGTAAATATTAAGCTACTAGAAAAACTGTATATCAGGCTTAAGAAAATTTCATGTACACAAACAGGCATGATACATTTTCATCTATAGCATTAAATATCACCTGAAGTATTATGAGGTACCTGCCTTACAAGCCTTATGCTTCCATAGATAAATTTCCTTGTGAACAAGCAAAAACTAGTTGGCCTTGTTACCTAGGGGCATGATCTGACATCTAGTTTCTTATGCTCTGTTGAGTAAAGATGTTATAAACCCAGATTCAGGGGAAAGTTGCATATCAATAAGAAGAATGCCAAAGAATTGACAGACATATTCTAGAGCCACTACAACCTATCAGTGGAAATATATACTTCCATTTTGCAGAATTATTTCATAAATTGTACATATCTGCAACTTTTTCATTTTTCCTTGGAGTCTTTGTATTTATGATGCTAAAGCAGTAAATTCTACTAGGAACCAAACATAAGAAGGCTTGAAATAAATAGACATTCTTGTTCATTTTCTTTGAAGTTTATTGCCACTGCTCAACACTGTGTATAAATGGGAGAGCTTTCTATTGAGAAATGCCAGACTGTCTATATCAACTATCTCTTCTGTCATTAGCTAGAATATCCTGATCTAAGCTTCATCTGCTGCTTTAAGAACTAGGGTCTGTCCTGCATGATTACTTTGCCTTCATTCTCAAAGAATGTGAAGAATTTCCTTCCCAGTCTCATAGTCATTCCTTATATGGATTCTTATATGCCATCTTTTACCTACAGTTATGAGCAACCAGGAAGACTGACAGTCAGTAACCTTTCTTCACCATTTCTTCTTAATTTTTTCATCATTTTTTATCTTCCTTTTTCTTTTCTTAAGCTTATAGTGTTGTCCCTATTAGAATAAACTATTCATTTTCAATCTGTTTCATTCTCAGTTAATTCCTTCAATCTGATTTACAACGAGAGATTCATGAAGAATATTATTAAAATGTTGAAATGAACTCATGTGTTGCCATGACTTGACTAAAATGTTCAACTCCTTGTCAATCAAACTTTATTTCTGTGAGTCTACTTTTATGAGACAAACTGTTATGTTATTTCTATCATCTCCTTTTTATTTTAAATAATTATATATCAAAAATACAGCAATTAATTTCACCCTGGAGTATTATTCATATAGGAACTGTAGGATGAATTTTTGATCTTGTTTGTTTATAAGTTTGCTTGTTTTTGTTTCATATCCACACATGCTGAGAAATTTAAGCACACTTTGAGTTTTTGTCCTTAGGGGTCATTACCAAAATGAAGTCATATTTGATCAGTGAAGTCTTCTTTAGTTCATCTGACATAAAACTTATACATTTGAATGACTTCTAGCTTTCTAGATATCTATTTATTTGCTCCTAGCAGCTATTTATTCAAGAAGCCTTGTTTCCTTTTACTAGAAGAGTTACAGAATTCTTTGCTTTGGAACAATATAGTTGTTCAGTACTACCATGTTCACCTCTGTATCAAAGATTTCTGGAAGATACACACAGACACAGACACATACGTTACAACACAGAGACACACTTCTATATGCTTATACATATTTTAAGACAAACTACGGTATGTGTGTATGAGTCATCAGCTCTCAAGTTTTCAGGATGAATCTAAATTCAGATTCCTATTTCTTGGATCTTTCTAATTTATATGTAGTCTAAACATTTAGAGCCTTTAGTTCTAGAAAAAGGAGGGTCATTCACACTGCTCCTCAAGAGAGTCTTACTAAATGTAAGTCCAAGGAGTTTTGTATCTAGAAGGACATAACCAGAGTACCCAAAAGATTCTGATCCTTTTCCTCTTGCTTTTGGAGTGCAGATTTATTGTCTTTCTAGTTTGGCTTTAGATGTGTACCATGTGTACTTTTGCTTCAGGTTTTTATTATGAACAATTCCTTACTTATGCATACATACATATATAATGAGAAGGACCTCTGTTGTCCATTTCAAAACATGGAATTTACATTAGACATAAGTGTGGCAATGTCATGGGGGTTGATTTAAGGAACATTATGATACAAACAGGAATAGGACCACTCGACAGGGGTCTCACTCAGAGATCTTAGAATCTTCTGCAGTTGACAGTGTAGTGGATGCAGAAAGTCAAAGAACACTAAGTAATCTAATACATGGTATAGCTACATGACAATTATATGATTTAACTACATTTGTCTCTCTCTTAATACCATCCTACTAGTGAGAATATTTAGTCCATAGCAACTCTATACCAGTCGTTGTTTCTTGTATATCACAATTGTGGATTCATCTATATATTTATTATGATCTTATGTAAGGAATGACTATGTCCCCGTGTTAGAGAAACAGAGAGATGGTATATTGTGTTACATACATGATGGGACCACTATCACAAAATATACTAGCAGATGTCCATTTGGGGAGATATGTAATATGACCAACACAAAGGAGCCTGAATAGACATTCGGAGAAAGTAAATAGATGTTCTACAGAAAGCTTCTCCCTGCCTTTTTATTGTTTTCATGATGGTTCGTCAGTCAGCAGTACATGTAGAACGACTCAGCAACAAATAAAAAGCATTTTCTGGGCCCTCATTATATGGGTTTCTGAACTGTGCATGTTGAGTTACTTAACCAGACCTTGTTTCACAGAACCTCCTGCCAGTAGAAACTATAGCTCACTAAATATTTGTCACCAGGCTAGAGTCCCATATCTGGCACTCAAAACCTCACAGTCAAAAGTCCTAAGCAAAAGGAAGCTAGGGCTGGAGAGATGGCTTAGTAGTTAAGGCATTTACCTGTGAAGCCAAAAGACCCAGTTCAGTTCTCCAGAACCCACATAAGCCAGATGCACAAGGTGGCATATGCTTCTGGAGTGTGTTCCCAGTGGCTGTAGACCCTGGAATACCCATTCTCTTCCTCTTTCTCTCTCTCTCTTCTTCCCTCTCTCCCTCCTTTCTCAATCTCAAATAAATAAATAAAATAATTTTTAAAAGAAGCAAGAGGTGTCTAATTTAAATGAGGGGAAACATATTTTCTGCTTTCAAAAAGATTTTCCTATCACCATTTATCTTTTACTATTCTTATTCATATGGTTTGTTCATTTTGATATAAGTACTGGATAGTGACCATGAAGTATGTACTTGACCTGTTATTGTGACAGCTGATTCATTTCTCAAAAAAACCAAACCAAACAAAACAAAAAGAAAACCCTCCAAACTATTCACCTACAAATAAGCACATTTTTAGGTTCCTTGTCATTTCATTTTCCTCAGTAAATCTAATAATATGGTTACAGTTGCTCAGATAATCTTCTATCTAAAGGTTTTATTCATCTCTGATTCATTGTATCCATTATTAAACCCAGCTGTTGATGTTTTTGAAGACACTGATTTCTGAATTAACTCTACATTGTGTTCTATAATAACCCCACTTCACTATTACCATGGGTTGCTCCCAATTTACTTTTAGATAATTAAAGCCTCTCTTTATTTCTAGCCAAGTTGCTTGTTTTATTTCCCAGAACACAAAGATGTGAATTCATTCATGTTGCTCTAGGGGTCTAAAGTTGATAATCATTTTTCTACATCTGCCCTCAAAGTGTATGCTTACAATATATATCATTGTATCCCCAGTCCCTCAGCTTCCTCACATTAGCATATACATTCCTACTAATATATTGTGTTTTCATGCCACAAGCCATTCCTTGCTGTTTTCCTATAATGTTGGTACCTTTGCATCACAATTTCCCTAATTTCCCAAGCATATTAGACATTTTCCCTATATTGACTTGCTTATGATAATTTATTTACATATGGATGCATCTGCTTTGTAACAGATGACATCTATAAATGAAATATGAAATTACATACATTTTCCAAGATCACAATAAGTAATTTGAAAATTGTTATAAGGAGATAGTGAAATCTAGGTCATCACACCAATGTCCTTTTTTATTTCTTTTTTTTTCTATTATCAAAAAATCTGAAGTTTATTAAAATGTATGTATAATTTGTTAAATAAATAAAAGTCTTGGATTATTTGTCATATTCAATATATTCTTATAGAAATGTATCTTAGGTTGATAGACTTGTGATTATATTATGTATTTGAATATCTACTTAAATGGTTATAGTATTCTTACATTGTGTATATTTTTACCTTTGCAAATTTTTTATATTCCATATAATTTACATTCATATTTAGTATTTAATACTTTATCAGATAACTGCCACTTAAAGGACAAAATCCAACAGTAGAAATTTTGAAGAATTTGGGGAAATGATATTTTTCTTTTTCTTGAGTTAGAACTGATATGGCTGAAATTTGTTTCTTAGCATGTAAGTGTAAGTGTATTTCCTATGATCTTCAGTATGTAAATTTTCTTATATTACTTTATCATTATTATTATTTATTATAAAAGATGCTGATATGGGTGGGAATTTTCTTTTTTCAATATATTTTATTTATTTGAGAGAGTAAAAGACGTAGAGGTAGAGAGAGAGAGAGAGAAATGGGTACTCCAGAGTCTCCAGCCAGTGCAAATGAATACCAGATGCATGTGCCCATGTGTGCATCTGGCTTACATGGGTCCTGGAGAATCAAACTGGGATCCTTTGACTTTGTAGGCAAATGCCTTAACTTCTAAGCCATCTCTCTAGCCCCAAAATTTTCAATAAAATAAAATTTACCATTATATTTTCATGTTACTTTGTTATTTAACAACTTTTTATCTAATTTCCTCTTTCAACGAAAAATAAGTCAACCTATTGAAAAACTCATATTTACAGAAAATAGGAAAGCATTTTTTGGTATTATACACATGAACTTAATCCTACACAATGCAATAAAATCACTCCTTGCTATCTTGCAGACTTTCATATCTCTAAACTTTCCCACAAATTTCAGGGAGCAGAAATATACCTTTCTTTAGTGTAACATTAAAAATGTCTCTTAGTATGATTTATCTTCTTAAGTATAAGACTTCTTACTTTCTATTTTTTTTAATCTTTGCAGTAGATGTATTTGAAGAATTACGTCTTAAGTATCAGTAATCCATGTTTTCCTCTTACTTGCCATTTCTTCCTACTATGCTGAATGTATCATAAACATCTCTATTACATCTCTATTACAGATGGGACAGTATTCTTAGACAGCTTTTCTACTTCACAAAATGGACAGTTGGAAAAATGATTTCTTAAATTTTCAGTACTCTTTCATCACCTCAGAGAAGGCTGAAATAGTTAAGGAGGTGTTTCTGCCTTTATAATTTCAGACAGGCTCAGGACTGTGAGCTTATAAAGAGAATTTAGGTGTTGACATTTAATGTCCAGAATTTTTTTTCTCGACAACTGCAGTGCTAAATATTTCCTGCATTAGAAGTATCTCAACTACGTTTTTTAGTAGATAAGAAGGGTACAGATATGAAAAAATTAGTTTTTACAGCCACTACGAAAACATTTCTTTGACAGTGTACACCCTTGGTTTTTTGTTTGTTTGTTTGTTTTATCTCATTGTTATTGTTTTGTTTTTAATACTAATGATAAAGCCAAAGTGAAAAGAAACATTTGGAGAAAATGAACAGATTTGGTTAAAACTATAGACAGAGGATGAATGAAAGGAAACTTTTTAAATAAAGGTGAATGTATGGGGCAATTCAGCTGAGAGAATTTTGTATGTTCTATGTTCTGCTGCTCCTCCCTGTCCTGTGGATCCATCTCTGACTTAATACAGTTAGTAGTGAATTTAATTTCAGTCAAGGAAACTAACATTTATTCATGAAATGTTTATAATATTCAATCCAAATATAGACTTATGGAATTGCAGTCTCCAAGAGGATATTTTAGCTTTTCCAAGTTTTTGTAATATTTCAACTTTGGATTTTAGCTTTATAATGTCACCCATGGTTCTAGGTCAAAGTCCCCCAAACAAGATGAGTTAAAAGGCACTTTCTCTTAACTAAATGTTGAAAATTTCCTCAACATGATTTGTGCTTTAAATGTTCAAGTGAAGTTATATTTGAGCATTTCTCTTAGCAGTTAAGTAGGATAAAATATTTTCTGTGCTCTTCTGTAAATGTCAGTGAAAAATGTCAACTTTGAACCAGCAGCACAATATTTGTTTGTGCATTTTGTTGCTTTACACACGAGGTTTTCCTTATAGTGCATTTTCCCCTGAGAGGCAGCACTTTGTTAATACAGCAGTGACAAGTGCTGAACCTATGCTAACAAAAAATGGTTCTTATTTATGGTGTGTCAAATTACTGTTCTGAGAGTAGACCTTTTAGCTTGCATTCAGCCTTTAATTTGACTGAATTTAAATGGCATAAAATGCCTTTTAGTTGGGCTTTGGCTGGCGTATTATATGTCTCATTTCAATGAAAAACATTCACATGCAAATATGGTTTGTTTGGAGTGAGGACAAATGCCACTATCATCACTGATGAAGGCTTTTGATCACAGTTCTACAAACCAAAACCTCAAAAAAAAGGAGAGGCTATTTGGACTGGCATCTGCAATCTCATGAATTATTTAGTTCACATTATTCATAAATCTCTTTGAAGAGGAAATTTTATGAGGTTTTAAGGAGGAGAAGTCATAGACATGTTGCCAGCTTCAGTGTGTGCTCTAAGTGGCGCCCTGTATGTGAACAGTTGCTTTAAATGTAAAGTCTTCCGTAGCCAGGGAAGTGGGTGACTTGTCTGTGCTAGCAAGTTTTTCTTGCAGCTCTTCAGATACAGAATGTCTTTACTTCCTCTGTCAGCTGCACCATATGAAGAAGTGAAGTAGCACAATGGGGAGTTCTGTCCATGGAGGATGGATGGGAGGAGGTGGTGCATGTTTGCAGGACACCTCTGAGCTTCACAGAAGTGCAAGAGAAATGCATGCCTTACTCCGACCACCGGTATCCATGTTCTCTCCACACTTTTGCCCCAGAGCTGCTTTTTTTTTTTTCTTGTGTCACATTTCAGATAGCGTAGCCCAGGCTGACCTGGAGCTGATTTTTCAAGACTGTGCCCCCACCAATCTCACAATCCTAAATTGACACCTTGGTTCATTTCGAGTTGCGTGCTTGTATATTCGTTTTCTTTTCTAGATGGTCAAATGTCTGATGACAGAGGTATATGTTAATCATACTTTTTGCCCACACATGTCATTATTTGAATAATTATAATGCATGTTCAGTAAATGGCTTTAGATTGACTTAAATCACTATCAAATTGTATTTCTCAAATGGAATCCTGGAAGTGTTTTATATTCTTCACATTTCCTAAATTGACACCTACATTCTTTTGAAACAATGTGGAGAGCTTAATGTTAGAATGCTAGGAAAACCTTTCCTGTGTACAGATGTTGTGTTGTCTTGGGATGACAGAGTGTAACTATGTTAATCCTGGTTTTTTTGGGAAGGAATGTCATTATTTTTGAATAATTTTAATGCATTTTTCAAAAAATGAATGAACATTGACTTAATTTATACTGATCAAATTGTATTTCAAATTGTTGAATTACTAACAAATGTTGCAAATATTAGACTAGGTGTTATTTAACTTCAGGAATATAACTGAGATGAACATCCACTTTTGAAACAGTTATGGAGGAAGGGATAATGTTAGAATGCTAGGAAAAGTTCCATAAAGACAAGAGATGTTGCTCTGTCTTGGGCTGAGAGAGAGAGTGTAACCAACCAGCCAGCCCTGGCACACACAGAGCAAAAGGAATGCAGCCAAAAGGTTAATTTATTCACTTGAATTTTTAGGCATTTTTTTTTTTAATGAATGAACATTTACAATTTATACCAGATGACCTTGCCTCTATCAAGGTGATTGCAGCCAAACTATCATGGTTGGTTGAATTATTGGGGGAAATATTGCAAAGTTAGACTAGGTAATCCTTATGAGTATCTTCCAACTCTGAACTTCTCTAATTATCGGAGAGAATCCCACATGCGATTTTAGAATTATTTTTTTTTATTTTTTAATATAAGTTTTAATGTAATTTAGTTAATTTCACCATTTAAAAATCCAGAGAACTGATTATGTCTTCTTTTCCATTTAAATTCATTTGTTTTCTATAAACAATTGTGACTTCTCAACATGTTTATTAACATGGACATATATTGTTGTTTTCACAATTATGAAAAATAGCAAGTATTGTGGAACACATTGATTGCTATGTTCAATGTATTATGGGGTCCATGGATCAGAAGAACCAGAACAAAGATCCTGAAATGCAAGGGGAATATAGGAGAGGTTTGTTGTGCCAGGCCTGCTGAATACCTTAGTAACATAAAGTTTATCACTATTTAAATGGCTCCCATGTCCACATAAGTAGATTATTGAAATTAAGAACTTCTGAATGCAATCATAGGTATGGAAAGCTTAAAAATTAGTAATAAATTGCCAATTTAGAAAATGTAGAATATAGTCATTTTCATAAAAGAAGCCTGCAATTTTATGCATTAATTTTGAATATGATTTGTGAACAAGTTTGTTATTCTATGTGTGTTATGTGTTCAGAAACACATATTAGATCATATATGTCGATCATCATGTAATGACATAAAAAATAAAGTTAAAATTATTGTTACTTTTCATTATACATGTACCTGTTACAGATTCAACTTAAAGTAGGATGTATCAGCATAAAAATAGCAACGACAGAAGCAGAATATAACACCAACAAAATAATCATTCTCTATATTGTTTAGGGCCTGGAATTCATATATGCACTATTGCTTCTCATGATTATCTATAAAATTTAATTTGTATTTTTAGATAGATGGGACAGCTATAGATATTTTGGAGGGAATTTTATATGCGTAGGCCCTCTTCTAGCCCACATTCGGTGGTATCTTGATCTTGGAGACTGGGCTCATTTTTTGTACATGGTTTTGACTTATTTCCCAAGTCCAACATTGAGTTCCATTCCACTGAGTGGATCTATTAGCCAAATCAAGAGCAGTTGGTTACCCACCATGGCTGTTTGTCACTACTGCACTTGTATGAGCATTATGTCAAGTTGTTTCCTGCTGGATATCTTATACTGCAAGTTGTTTGGACAGATGTCGGCCATTTTCCACCAGTTGCTTGTGTAGCACCCTCTGGCACTAGACAAGCTAACTGTCTGGGGACTGACCCTCTTCCAGATTCTGGCCAGGTCTCTCCATGTTTGGTCTCACACACGTATGCTGTCTTTGACAGTAGGGTCTTACCATTAACCTTTGGTGGGTCATCAAGAACTCTGACAGAAATCTGTCTTTTTGGGGAAACCTTGTAGGTGTCTCAGATCAACAGCTCATTGTGCAAGTTAACCCTGTGGTGATACTGGAAGTTGTAAGTCAGCACCTAGGAAGGTGAGGGAAGAAAAATATAGAAAATATAAAAGAGAAAGTGAATATAGAGTGCAGAGGGAGAGAGAGGGAGAGAGAAGAGAGAGAGAAGCAGGAAAAGATTAAGGTTGGTCTTCATGATGTTCTCTCCAGTTTCCTGTGGTTCAGGTGTTCCCTCTGCGGGCCTGCTGAAGGATCAATGTTTTAGTCTGTTGTTCAGAATAAAGGGTTTTATAGTATCATTTCCTTTTGGGTCCCTATTTGTATCCCCTCACCCTTGTCCTCCCTCCCTCTCACTCCCTCCCACTCTTACCCTCCCTCCATGCCACCCTCTGTATTGTCTGATCCTCAGAGTCCTTATTAGGTTTGGCAGCATCTCAGGTGGATTCAGGTTAGGAGTGACAGATAAAGGAGATCATGCAACAATTATCTTTTTGTGATTGGGTGAGCTCACTGAGGATAATCTGTTCCATGTTTGAGCATTTTGTTTCGAATTTCATTATTTCATCTTTCCTTACTGCTACATGGAATTCCATAGTATAGATATACTATATCTTTGTTATCCATTCATCTAATGATGGACATATGGGTTGATTCCAGCTCTTTCTATTATGAATTGAGCAGCTATAAACATGGCTGAGCAAATGTCTCTGATCTGTCTAGGATAAATGCCCAGTAAGGGAAAAACTGGATCTGTTCGTAGGTCTAAGGTCATCCTTTTCAGGAGTCTCCATATAGCTTTTCATAATGGATGAACTATTTTACATTCCCACCAGCAATGAAAGCTTGTTCCTATTTCTCCACAGCCTTGCCAGCATTTGTTTTCTTTTCTTTCTTTCTTTCTTTCTTTCTTTCTTTCTTTCTTTTTTTTTTTTTTTTTTTTTTTTTTTTTAATATTAGCCATCCTTACTGGGGTAAAGTGGAATCTCATAGTTCTTTTGATTTGCATTTCCCTGATGATTAGGGATGTTGAACATTTTCTTAAATGTGTGTTTGCTATAGTATGTGATTAATGAAATGAATAAAATGACATTATAATATAAAAGTTCCATCTAAATTACTCATAGCACAGTAGGACATAATTGTCCCACCTTCTTACAATAGAATTCAGAGATACTGGGAAAATTAATGTTTGGATTTTTTTGTGCATTATTTATTTGTATTGGTCACACTATCTTGTCCATCACCTTAGAAAAAGAATCCATTCAGAATAATTTTAGCTTTTATTTCAAGCTACAAGAATGTAATATAGATGTAAAATTATGATATCTGTTCTCTTGAGTAAATTATGTTGGGTTTGTAGTCATAAATGGTTTTGTCTAACCTTTCATCTAAGCTATATGTACTATTCTTGAAATGGGAGACCTCTTAGTTCATGCTTATTGCAAGGTATTTGTAAAGTAATTTGTTTTCATATTTAAATGAAAACAGGCTTATTAGTTACATTTCAATTAAGTAATTTGTAATTAAAAGAGATTTTAGATATTTTTGCAGTCCCTCTGTAGTTTTGTCATATATTGTAATAATGGACAGCATTTGAAGCAACTGTCTCACAAGAGTTGTTTTTTGTTTTGTTTTCTTTAGTGAGTATAGCAATGAACTTCCAAAGAAGTTTTCCATAACACCTGTATATAGAATATTTTGTTATTGTACCAAACATGTTTCCTGAAAGTGAACTCTTAAGGCCGTATTGTATAGTCTGATTTCTCTTCAATTCATATAAATCTTTCACCTTTTAAAGCCACGTTCTATTTTTACCAACCAGGGAAGACAATGCTAACATGTCCCTTTGTTAGATATATTGCAAATTGTAAAGAATGTTCCACTCATAATATGGGAGTAATAAAAATATGCATGTTCCAGATCATATTAAGTATTTCCTCCAATTACTGTTCATATTATTTAACACAGTATTTGGCACAGGAATCTGCATACTTGGGGGGTACTTATTCACTTACATTTCTTTGAAAATAACTTTTGACTACACTAAAATACATTATAATTTTGAGTTAGGTTAAACTATGAGTTATTTAGTGAATATTTTTACATGTCTTGAAATATAGTTGTTAACTTCTATATGAATGACTATTCTTGTTGCTTTACCAAGTACTTGACAGAAAAACATTAAGAAAAAAAAATGATTTCTTATAGCTGTCAGTTGGATTAAGTTCTTCATGCCTGGAAGGCACAGAGGCAAGATAATGAAGAGGGTAGTCACATGGAAGCAAGAAACAGAGTGACCAATGAGTGTGGAAAGGCTGGAGGATGGTCACATGGCAGTAGGAAGCAGAGTGAGCAAGAAGTGGAGCCAGGTTGTACAACTTCAAGGTTTATCACTTGTGAGCCCCCTCTTCAAGCAAGGCCCCATCTTCCAATAGTAAACCAACCTACAGGAAAACTCTTCAGGCTGGAGATAAGGGGTTCAAACAAATGAGGCTACAGGGGAAATAGAAGTCACACACTTACATTTTTCACTTTATTATGCTTTTTTTGCTTATAACAAGGATATGTAATTATAGAGGATACATAATTGTCCAATATTTGTTATGAGTCACATGAAATTATTTATTTATTTATTAGACAGACACACAGAGAGAGAGAGAGAGAGAGAGAGAGAGAGAGAGAGAGAAAGAAAGAGAATTGGCACGCTAGTGCCTCTAGTCATTGCAAATGAACTCCAGAAGCATGTGACACAATGTGCATATGGCTTACTGGAACCTAGAGAATCAAACTGTGGTCCTTACACTTCGCAGGCATGTGTCTTAACCTCTAAGCCATCTCTTCAGAACTCAAATGAAGTTTAGATTACATTGGCTAATCATTGTTTATACCCTGAGATGTATGTAATAATAAATGCTTTTATGTTAATCAGCATAGAATAATTTCTATTAACACAAAGAGCTATATAGCACAGAGTTATAGAAAACTGAAATAAAAATTTTCATATATTATGATATATATATATATATATTAATTATATTATTTAATACATTATATAAAATTATGATATATATTAAAGATGGTAAATAGGATGTAGAGGAATAGGCAAAGAAATTTCCAATGAAATTTTCAAATGATGACAGCTTGCTGGAAAGGAAATATCAATAATTCATTCCTTCTCAAACTATATACAATTGAGACAGATAGCATTTATTCTCCCATCACTTGTTATGACTTCAAGTAGTACCATATCTGTGTGTCCTAAAACCTTAGTAATGTTTTTAAGAAAAATTTAAAATACTTTATTTATTTATGAAAGAGAGAAAGACAGAGAGGGGAGGGAGAAAGAGAGGTAGAGAGGGAGGGAGAGAATGGGTATGCCACAGTCTCTAGCCACTGCAAATGAACTCCAGACATATGCACCTATGCATCTAGCTTTAGCTGGGTACTGGAGAATTTAACCCAGGTTATTAGGCTTTGCAGGCAAGCACCTTAATTGCTGAGGCATCTTTTCAGCCCAATATATATTTTTTTAATAATAGAAGTAAATAGATAACCTAATAACAGAATTTTAAAAATTATTTCTGGATGCATAATTCATTTTGTTTATGAGCAATGGATAAGAAATAGGCATTTAATTTTTCCATAGTTTAGGATTCCTTAAGTACTGTGTGTGTGTGTGTATGTGTGTTTGTGTGTCCCTCATGCTTGAGCCATTTTAGTGTAGATGATTTAATTTTAGAGAACTATGACTATATCTGAATTTTAAACCATATTGAGATCAGAGAGGTGGCTCAGTGTATCTATAAACTACACTGGATGTGACATTGAATCTTGCTTTGGTTTTACCCTGGGGTTCAAGTTTATGCCAGAGCTGAATCCAAATGGGTGAGTACATGCTGATGTGTGGAGGAGGAAAACCTTGCTGGCTAAAGTAATTCCCTTTTTATGTGATGGGTTTTAACAGGTCAGCAAAGTAAACATTTTGTACAGCTTATCCAGCATTAATTCATTATGTAGTCATTAGAAGTTCAGGAACATTGACTTCATCTTTCCTTTATGGTTATTTACTTACACATGAGAGGCCTGTTCAGCACATGGGCTTCAGTTTTATACCTCTCTTGATCTAGTCATACTCTCTGAAAATGATTATTTCTCATTTTCTCTCTGTTTACTGATATATTTGAATATATGTCTTCTCCTTGTCCCCCTTTTATTAATATCCTCTTTAAGCTGATGCTATTCACCCTTTTATCATTTATGGTCTTTTCATACTTCAGGAAGACATTTCCAACCATCCTTCATACTGAATGTAACAATGTTTTCCATCAATAAATAAATATATTTATTACATGACCTTGTGATTAACTTGTTAAAAACATTTTCAAATCATATTTATCTAACTTTCAGCACACAAAGTTACTGGTAATTGTTTCATTATCGTGGTGTGTTGAAGTTTCCTACTATAACTGTGTTGAGGTTAATCTGCGAGTTTATGTCTGATATATTTGTTTTATGATATTAGGTGTCACTGTGTTCAGCATATATTTATTTACTATTGTAATGCCCTCTTAGTGGATTATTCCTTTAGTCAACATGAATTGTCATTCTTTAGAGCTTCCGACTAGTTTTGGTTTGAGACCTGTTTTGTCAGAAATTAGAATAGTGGGATCTGCTCTTTACTTCTTGTTTTTTGTTTTTAGAATATCTTTTCTATCCTTTCACCCCAAAATAGTGTATCAGTTACTTTCTCATTGCTGGAAAAAAAAATACCTTTTGGCTTACAGTTTCAATGGTAAGTCATTCATAGAGAGAAAATCATGGTAGAAGCAGGAAGCATATATTATCACTTAAGTGAAGAGGAAGGAGAAAGAGAGAGAGAGAGAGAGAGAAAGAGCGAGAGAATGTGAATGAAACACATGCCTTCCAAGGCTTAAAAAGAAAAAAAGCCTCATATCCTTCACACAATAGTACACTTACACCTTAGTCACCGCCTCCTAAAGATTCCACCTTTTTCCCAAGCAATACCATCAACTGGGGATTAAGTTTTCAAACATGCACCAAGGGGAAGGGCACTACATTAAAATGCCACAAATAGGTTATCTTTGATACCAAGGAAAGTTTCTTGTTCTTATTTTCTGATACATTCTGATAGTCTATGTTATTTAATTTTGGAATTGAGACTATTGATATTGACAGGTTTCAGCTAATTTCTATCATATTGATTATTTTGTGATGTTTGATTCTTTCCTCATTTCATTTGCATAACAAGTAATCTAACATTAAGTATTATTTTTACTCTCTAACCCTTGAATGTGTTCACTCTCCTCTTTGGTTAGAAATATGACTTATAGTATCTAATGTAGAGCTTGTTTAGTATTGATGAATTCCTTTATCCTGTTCTTATCAAGGATTATTATGACAGAATTTTTTTTTGCTTTGCTATTTTCATTCTATTTTCATTCTATTATTTTTTTTTTTTTTTTTTTGAGAACAGCAGTTTAGTTTGATATCTTTGATGGCTCAATCCTTGGACTATATCTTTCAAACTCTTCTGCTTTTTAGTTTCCATTGAAAAATCTGTTGTTGTTCTGATAGGCATGCCTTAATATGTGATTTCATGTTTCTCTCCTGTGGCTTTCACTGGCTTTTTCAGTGTATTTAATGTTTTGACTATATTGGAATGTTTGGAGTTTCTTTTCTGATCCTGCATGTTTAGTGTTTTGTATAACTGTTAAACTTGAATGCTCACTTATTTTTGTAGGCTTGAAAACTTTTTTCTATATTGGAAATAATTTCCATTCCTTTGTACCAAACCTCTTCTTTTTTGTTCTTTACCCAATATTCACAGGATTGGACTTTTTTTTTTTTTTTTTAAAGTATCTTGTGTTCTGCTCATTCATTTCTTGAAATTTATTATTGATTTTGGCTCTCTGATCTATTTTGCCTGACTTTGTTCTGGAGCCCTGATCTTCCGTCCTCCAGATGGTGTGATCTGCTGGTGATATTCTGATATCCTGGAGTCCTGCCATCCTGTCCTCCACATGATGTGTTGTCTTGGTGATGCTTTCCATGAGGCTTTTATTTAAAAAGAAAAAATATATATGGTTATTTATTTGAGAGACATGAGCACACCTGGGCCTCCAGCCACTGCAAATGAATTCCTGTCACATTTGCCACCATGTGCATCTGGCTTAAGTGGGTTCTGGAAAAACTAATCTGGGTCCTCAGACTTCACAGGCAAGCACCTTAACCACTTAGCCATTTCTTGAATCTCCCCATGAGGCTTTTTATTTGACTTGTTTCATTTTTCATTTCAGTTTTTTTTTTTTTATTTGTATTTCTATAATTTCACTGAATTACATTTTCATATACTGGCTTGTTTCATATTTTAATTTAGCTGTTTATTTACTTTTTCTTAAAGTTTATTCAGCCATTTATTCCCGTCCTTGGTACATATGTATAATTATACTATAGAGGTTGGACATGAGCTTCTTTAGAAGAGACACATCACCTTTTATTCCCCTGTGATAGGTTTTGCACTAGGATTTGCCCACCTGAAGATTCTCTATCAGCGTTGGTCTAGGACTCCTAGACACAGAGGCAGCCACATAGGCAGGGGCGGGGGGGGGGCGGTTCATGAGCAGCACCATCAGCATTGCAGGGCTGATTTGGAGCAGTGATGACAGAGTGAGTGGAAGGGTGAGCAGAGTGGATGGTTGTGTAGAGTGGTGGAATATCATCCATGACTATGTAACATGCAGGAGATGCACACACCGGGGGAGATGTGTGTAGTAGTGGACTCACATACAGCAGGACAGTGGTGTACAGGTCAAGCAAAAGAGGAACATGTGGAATGTGCGAGTTAGTCTAGACTCCCGTGAGTGTGGAGAGCTGGTGTATGAGGCAGTAGTGCTCATTTGTAACACTAAGAGTCACAGGTGGTGTGTTGGTCACAATATGGTATACGGGGTGAACCTTATTTTCTTCTTTATAAAAGGAATTCCAAGTCACATGGTACATACTAGTACTGCTATGCCCTATTATAACAGATTATTATTTGACTTAGTAGACTTAAAATGCATTTATTAATCCAATGTGGCATGTTGGTTGTGAATTTACTTTTGCAAATAACAGACTTGTAATATTGTAGCTATCTTTTTTGTATTTACAGTGAAAGGTAGATGCAATATTATATTTTTGTATAATTTGAACCTCTTATTTCAATGTAATAATTTATATTTTAAAAATTTTATTGTGAGGTTCTGCTGATGGCAATGTTTTATTTTGCATCATTATGGACAAGGAAAAAAATCCAATATAGCTGAAATTAAGTCATAGATTTCAGAAAATAGTTTCTGAGAAAGTGTAACTTCAATGTTTTCTTGTTTTTCTTCCTGGAAATAATTGTGTGATTAGTAGGAAAGAAATCAAAACACAAAACAAAAAATTATCAATATCAGTTATATAATCTTAAAATGAAAAGATCAAGAGTGCTTTACCTTTGGCTTATTGAATAAACATGAGTCATACCATTGCTTTTTAGTATGTTTCCTTAATAATTAAATGTTTTAACAAACTGCCCTAAGGCACAAATAAAACCTGTCAGTTATGCATTACACACTTATTGTACTTACTGAAAGATATGAGAATAAATATAAATATAAGGAAATTGAAAGTATAGGGAAAATATAACTAGGTTAGTCATGCTTGGGATTGTGAAACCTACCTAATCATTCTTATCAGGCCATATATATAGAACTTATATCACATTGAAAGAGGATTTTAGAGACCCTCTTCTTTAAAAATGCTAGACAAATATCTCTTCCATGTTACCAGGCAGGTGTTATCTCCTTCACTGGGATTAATTAACCAAATTTGTAATGTGAGATTTTACTTTTAATATGAGCATTTTAGAGATTAGTATCATTAATATAATGGATGATATCAAATAATTTCTCAGGATTCATATACAATGCTACGTTTTACTCAAATTATTTTTCTTAAAAATATGTGTGTTTCTACTATTATAATTATTTTAATTTACAAATTCACTATCACAAATCTTTTATAAAAAGCTAATGTGGGGCTGGAGAGATGGCTTAGCAGGTAAGGCACCTGCCTGCTAAGCCTAAGAACCTGGTTCCAATCTCCAGGTCCCATGTTTAGCCAGATGCAGTGACACAAGGGTGCAATACCACACTTGCCCACAAGGGGGACACACATCTGGATTTCCTTCACAGGAACTGAGAGACTGCTGGAGTGCCCATCTCTATCTGTCTCCCTCTCCCTCTCTATCTGTCTCTCTCTGTGTCTCTCTCCAAAAATAAATAAAATAATAAAAAAGCTAATGTTAACAGCTCTTATTGTCACAGTTATATGTTACTCTTTGTTATAAAAGTGAATTAATTTTGACAACATAGCTAAAACTTTTCTCTCATCAAAACACCTTTATTATTTTTCTTTTTCCTTTAAAATATTCATAGTTAAATTGCATTTTAAGGTAATTTTCAGTCACTTTTGGGTGGTGTGCAATGTGCACTTTACAATTGACTTCTAATTGGACTGTGCTGACAATGGAAAATCTTACAAGTATTGAACATGACATTCATGACAGTATTGCTGTCATCCTGGCTTCTTTTATTGAAAATGCAGAGAATTATAATTGGGCTAACAAGCCTTGTACCCTGGCCTCTTTCCAATTATATTACCCAGCTTGGTCTAGTATTAGCTGCCTGAACACACACAGAAACAGCATAGAGGTTTTGTTTTCATTTCTATTTTATTTTGGTATTTGCCCAAGAATCTAAGAATAAAATACCCTCTTCCTTTATGTATTATTTGAGAACTTTGAGAATTCATCTCTTTTCCACAAATAGATATAAACATTTTTTCTTGATTACTGTCACTATTTAAATAAAATGAATTCTTATAAAGCTTGGTTGGTTCTGTTACAAGGTTGTCTCAATTGCTCAAGTGGTTGTTTTAATAATTTTTCTTTGATTACATAATAAAATGATGATTTTTGTATTCAGAGTGAAATTTCTCATGATCAAATTAAGGTATCAATGTAGTGAAATGTTTTGTTTCAAATTTAATCAAATACTTCCTAATAATATAGACATAAAAGATTTTATTTTGTGTAATTTAAAAACAATACGAAAACATAAATGAAAGGATGATAACAATTGTTAGAAACTGATTCTAAGATGTAATTAATAAACAAGTTGCATGAGTTTTAAATGAAAAAAAAAATGATTTAAGTAGCTAATGGATTTAGTATACCAACTACTCAGGCTATTAGACTCTTTCCTTCATATTTTTCATGATTTTTCTGGTTTCCTCTTACTTTATAGTATTAATACACATGTGCCTTTCTTTCCATTTATTCCCAATCATTCAGTCTTCTGAATTAAAGGAATTTTTAAGTCTTTGTCTTTGTCTGCATAGATATATGACAACAACCTGGAAATTTATCATATGGAAACAGATCAAGACAGTGAATAAAGGACATACTATAAGGATGAATGTTACAGAATCGCTATTATCAGGACAAATACACTATGAATAGATTATATCAAGAAAGGCCCTTTAACTGTTGATCTTCCCAGCTCTGCTACACAGTTTGAGTGAATTTTAGGAAAACAGTGAATCAGGGGATAATAAAATACAATTTGTTTTTATTTAACAGTATTTGTTTTGTCTAAAGGCTCTTATTCAGTAAGACAGTGGATAAAGATGAAACTTCCCATAGGTAGCCCAACATTTAGCTAAACTTTCTTGAAAATTTTGTTCAGGTATAGATCACGTGAAGAATGAAGTGTAAATTAAGCTTTTCAATATGTTTCCTGAAGGCTAGATTGAAAACTTAAATTAAATTTCATTAAGGTCAGTCTCCTGAACTAGAGACTGAATATTTCACAATTAGCAAATGGGCTACTTAATCTTGAACACTAATAGAGGGTGTAGAAAAGCCCCCTCCTCTTTTAATTTTCATCTTCAAATCATATCTAATCAAAGTAGATTCTATCACTTCAAAAGTGTTTAGAGGTACCTAATTAAGCAATTTGACTAGAAGTCATCCTTTGAGTGAGGGACTGTCCTATAGGATTAATTAATTTAATTTCCTCATTAAATTTACTTCTGCCCCAAATAGTTTTCCATCAGATATAAATAAACTTAAATTCTACTCCTTAAGGGAATCATATCAATTAAAGTGATGAAATTTTCAAGTTTCATAGCTTCATGATGAAAGGAGTTCCAAAGCAAATGCAACTACATGAGTCTTCTGATGTGTGTTGAGCCTTGTAGAAATGATGCTTGCAATTTAGGTGGCACTCAGGTCCTTAAATCCAATTCCATAAGGTAGGATCTTAATTTCAGTGTGTAGTCCTATATTCCAATGATAAACAACCAACTATGCTTCTTACTTGCTCAGTAAGCTTCTGCAGATAACTGGTACTTTCTAAATTCAAGTTTCCACCTGTGTGAACACAGAAAAATTAACTTGTCCATATTTTCCTTATTATGTAGATTATTTAGAGAAAACATTCACAGTTCTGAATTCACTCTAATTACTAAATAGTACTTAATACAATTTACCCATTTATGAGTACTTCATTACACAATTGTTTTTTAACCATGTTTGGAATTTACAGCATGTGTTTTCTGTCCATCCTACTATAATGCAAGGATTTTTAATCATATACTAACAGAATATAACAATTAAAGTTTTCTTTGTCATCGGTTCAGTTGATTTAAAATGTGTTGATCATATGCTTGTAACTGTTGCTAATAACATGTCTGTTTACTTGTTAAAGGTTCTCTCTAATATGTATTGTATCTGTTTCTCCTTTGTGCAACCTTTCCTTGGTCCCAGCGGCTGCTTCAAAGAATAAAGTTAAAGGTTAGTTTCCTTCCACACTGCATGATTCATGGTGGTTCATGGTCTGCTCAGTCTTCCCAGATCTATTAAATGATGGACTCTCTTCTGTTGGAGAGGTTTCTTGCTGTTTGTGTGTGTGTGTGTGTGTGTGTGTGTGTGTGTGTATGTATGTATGTATGTATGTATGTATATATACAAATGCATTCTTTTAATATTCATTTTCAGATACATGTCTGCGCTTGCATGGATGTTTGGTTTATTATTTATTAAATATTTTCACTTTACTACAAAATATTCTAACATTTTTCTGATATCTTTAGCTTTCATGATGAAATAGAAAACTTAACAAAATATAGACAAAGCAAAGCTGATATGTCTCAAAACAGTGCATGCCTTCGTATAATTATATGAAAAGAATAATGAATATTATAAAAGTTGAAAATCATGATTATATTAACTTCTACTTAATACTTTTTCATTGTATTGTTGCATTAAGGATGTGATTGGTAGAAATCTGAAAGTATACTTTAAATGAAAGGGAGTACAATGTTTCAATACTCAAGTTATGCTCTTCAAAGAAGAAATACTTATGGCTTAAGCTATCTAAAATCCATGAGTCTGAAAAAAATCACAAATATGCATGTTAGTGTGTAATAGATTAATAGTTTGCTTATTTCAATCTCACATTTCCTTGCATAATCTATAAATTAAAGTTTTTATGGGCCAGGAATATAACACAATTGCAAAGTGTTTGCCTAGCCTATGTGAGGACATGTGTTCAATTTCAAAAACTTCAAAAAAATTCTAGCATTAAAAATAATAAATAAGCTGGGTGTGGTGGCACATGCCTTTAATCCCAGCACTCGAGAGACAGAGGTAGGAGGATCGTCATGAGTTCGAAGCCACCCTGAGAATACAGAGTAAATTCCAGATCATCCCTGAGAAGACATGTTGAGCCGGGCGTGGTGGCGCACGTCTTAAATCCCAGATCAGGCCTAGGAGGGGCTGAGAGCCACCCTGAGAGACCAGGTCAGCCTATGTTGAGAAAACCAAAAAAAAAAAAAAAAAAAAAAAAAAAAAAAAAAAAAATAAATAAATAAATAATAAATAAATTCTACGTGTAATAAAAATAAGTAATAAAAAGCTATTTTTGTCTTTTGGTTCTTTGTAGTTTTACATCTAATTTTAATATTATAAGATAGCTCACCTTTAATTGCTAATTATTTGTTATTAATAAGGCCAAGCATTTGCTTTGCAATCATTTTCCTGTATACATATTTGTTTCTAGATATTATAGTTATATATGACAATATAGAAAATTAGTGTCATAATTTTTTCTAAATCTCCTCACTCCTAGTTTACTTCCTTTTTCCAATATATGTGGTAAATAATTAATAATGTCTGCCACAGTAAACTTCTTTCTGGTCACAACAAAATCCATGCACAAAATGATTAAGAAATTATTTGATAGCTTATGTAAATAATGTACTAATAGAGTACAGAGCATAACTATGAAGAAAGAAAGAAGTTCTAATGTGCTTATGTGGCTGATGGAATGTGAATAAAATATACCTGAAATATAGACCATAAAGGAAGGAATGTAAGTACAGTCCAGGAAACAGCATTGGGTACAATCTATAACTACAGTGAGAAGACATTTGAATGAAGCCCTGTGTTTTTTGTAAGAAAGTGGAGGGAAACAAATTTGAAAATCATACAGTAGCCCGTGGAGTAATTGTGAGTGACCACTGCTACATATGAGCATTTCTATATCTTTAATAATTCTCAAAAATAAATGGAATCATATTTCAAAGGATAAAGATTTCAATATGAGAAATTCGGTCCAGAGAGATGGCTCAGTGGATAAACATTTTCTGTTCATGCATGAGTATCTTAGTTCAAAACCTCAGCACCTAAGTAAAAAGCCAAATGTTGTAGCAGGCATTTGCAATCCCAGACAATCATATAGGCATGAAGGGAGCTGGGGACAGAATAATCTGGAAGGTTAGGGGTCAATTAGTCTTATGAAAAAGCAGTGGTGAACAATGTGAGATTGAAAAGAGGTGGAACACCAGGCCTGACACCCAGAAAGTGTCCTCTATACAAGAGACATGGAATGGACACCCAAACACACACCCACCCCCCCACACACACTCACTAATTAAAACAAATAAATAGAAGTAAAAGCCATGACTTCAGATGACCCTTCAGGAGTCTTCTATCTCTTGGAGCCTTCCCTAGTTTCCACTGATACTTGGAGAGGTGAACTTCAGTTCCTATAAAATGCAGGCATCATTTATTTTCTAGTTACCCATAGGTAATTGCCTCAGGATTGTTGACTGTCAATGATAAGCTAATGACCCTGTCTCATTGCTTACTTGAAATCTTAGAACTTGGAATGTTAAAGACTGGGAAAGTGAGACACAAGACAATCGAGATGCAGTCACTGAGGCTGCTCTTTATGACCATCCATTTTGTATGTGGATTTAAAAAGGAAACGAGATAGGAAGATTGGTGTGATTTTGAGGCCACTTTGAGACTTCATAGTGAATTCCAGGACAGCCTGGGCTAGAGCAAAAGCTTACATTGAAAAACAAAACACAAAACAAACAAAAAAACAAACAAACAAAAAGGGGGCACAAGTCTAGAAAATAGAGAATGCAGTATGCAGGAGGACATTCAGAAAGTGAGAAAGTCCCCTAATGCCACTCAAGACCTCGGTTCTAATATATTTCTAAAGCTTTATTTTATTCCTGTCTTTTGGGTAGATGACAAGGCTTTCTCTTAATTAAGCCCTGTACAAGGTTTTCTCTTGTTTGCAATCAAAAGGCAGCCAATTAATATAATTGTCTTCTTTCTCTAAAGATTCTTTCATTGACTGTAGTTAATCACTTTTCAGGGTTTGATCTTAACTACTTCACTGATATTCCCATTACCATGTTGAAAACTTCAATTTTAATATTTTGGCTTGCAAATATGAATACTCTAAGCTTACTGTCTTTTTTAAACTTAAAAAAATATATATATTTATTTATTTGACAGAGAAAGAGTGTGGGGAGAGAGATAGAGAGACAGAAGGGACGTGCCAGGGGCTCCAGCCAGAGCAAATGAACTCCAGACATGTGTACCCCTTGTGCATCTGGCTAATGTGTGTCCTTGGGAATCGAACCTGGGTCCTCTGTCTTTGCAGGCAAATGCCATAACCGCTAAGCAACCCCTCCAGCCCCTTAATATGTCTTTTATCACACCAATGCATTGCTAATGTCCCACAAAAAAAAAAAAAAAAAAAAAAAAAAAAAGAAGAAGCATTTTTCACTTCTCCTCTCAGATATCCCTCATAGGCAATTGTCATCAAATGTTTTTAGCTAGTGTCTTGTTTAATTCTCAATACTATTCAATCTATTCTATATTGGTGTACCATACTGAATTTTCAACAAGACAATCAATGCTTTGCCACCCAGAAAGACAATAAAAAGGCATTTTGGAGTATTCATGTGATGACTTGGTATAACATGATTTTATTTCACTCTATTATAAAATTATAAAATTGACTAATGTATCTTAATGATTATGTCATTTCGAACTCACACTTTTTTTCTTTTTATATATGTTATGTATATGTGGTTTGTGTGTGAATTAGGGTGAAGATAGGTGTCCTGAAACACATGCATGTGTGTCTGTGCATCTAGAGGCCAGATATCAAATTCAGATGTCTTCCTCAATCACTCTTCTCTTTATTTCTTGATCGTGGTTCAGTCATTTGAGCCCACTCCTCACATTTGTACAGCATACACATTATCCACTGAGCCATCTCCCTACCCCCAATATAGAAAGTCTTTTAATCTCACAAGAATATTTTAATGTCTAATCCTCATTTTGCATTTAAATATGATTTCAATAGTTAGTGTAACATTTTATATCTATTCTATAATACCAAGTTTTAGCTATAATTTTCAAAGTTAACATCTTAACTCAAGAACATATTACTATTATTCAATGCTCACATAAAAAAATTAGCATAATTATTCTGGCTTTGTATAACAATTAAAAGTAAATGCAAAATCCTCAGCTATCAAAATTGAAATGTATATGTGGTTTGAAGGGATAAGTGGAATTAACATTACATTTCATTAGGTTTGTTAACTAATACTCATCCATAATATGATGGTATATGTAATCTGCTATTAAGCCAAAATATGACATCTCAGAGTGACTTGCAAGGCACATGAGAAATTGAAGTTGATATTACTTCAAATTTTTCAGATATTGGGCTGCAGAGATGGCTTAGTGGTTAAGACACTTGCCTGTGAAGCCTAAGAATGCTCCTCAAATCTCCAGGTCCCATGTAGTAGCCAGACACAAACATGATGTAAATGTGCCATGTCGCGCATGCTCACAAGGGGTACCCAAATCTGGAGTTTGTTCACAGCAGCTGAAAGGTCCTGGCATGCCCATTCATTCCCCTCTCTCTCTCTCTCTCTCTCTCTCTGTCTCTCTCCCACTTCCTCTCCCTCTCTTATTTATTCAAAATTTACCTAGGTCCCTCCCATTTTTATAGAAATTATTTGAGTTGACAATGTTCATTAATTGTTCATTTCGACTGCTTTGATGGAATAGTGCTAAGAAAACACTCTCCATGAAGACTCCTTATTTACCATTCTACAAGTATTCTATTCTTTCTGTGTCTCTTGTTCACTCACCGTATGTTGACCTCACTATTTCCCTGTGGGAAAGTAAGAATGTACTTTCTCAGTAAAATGAGTAATATTCTAGAAACATTTCAGGCATGGCTAATGTAAAATGCTGAGTTCAGAAGATGGAAACAGGGTTAAGTGTGCTCATGAAAATTTAATTTTAAGATTACTCAGTGGGTCAAGATATAAATAATTCTAAATGTTTGTTGTAACTGAATAAAAGCTTTATTCAATCTGATTTATATTTTTAGTTTTTGCTGCATGACAGTGATGTTAGCATGCAGTTTCCTATTTGGAATATCTCATTTATTTCTGCTGTATAACTATTCTCCAATATGAAGCCTAGGACAAACCAGTCCATGTCATGTAGGAAGATCTCCTGAGATACTCATGCCATTTGCAAGTCTAATGGAATATTGTATTTCATGTCAGTTAGGGAACTTCATTCCCCCTGGCTCTTATCTTCTTGAGTTTTACTACAATCATAGGGATGAATACGATGGATTTTGACACAAAAATAGGGCAAAACTTTGTATAGCACAGGAAAGTATTTTAAGTGTATCTACTTCATATCTTCATGTACACCATAAATAAATGATTGTAATACTTTTTATGCTGTCTAAACACATCTCATCCAAAAACCATGACCTTCCAGGATTCAATTTCAGTCAGTTCATGCCATTCTATCATACTAATAAATTACTATTTGCTCATTCTACAGAGCTGTGTACAGGGTTAGAAAGTCTGTGATTAAAATCCCAAGACTTGTGGCTGTTATAAGTTTCTAAATTTTAAATGCTTATAATTTGAAGAAATAGACCTACCAATATGTAGTTTCAGTTAGGAATTTAAGAGCATTTGGAAAGTCCAAAACTAAGACAAATGTTAAATTACACTGAAATAAATTTCATTTTATATTTCAATTCTGATGAAGATATGGTTAGGTATTTTTGTAGAAAAATCCTTTTATAAACTATCACCAGAATGCTAATAAAATTATGCTCTTCTTTCGGTCATCTCTAAAACAGTAACAACATTATTGATACTATTAATATTATACCTTATAGATTTATAATGGCATAAAAGAATGTTGAAAAAGCTAAAATCAGTGGGCTTATGTCCAGATGTAATTAAGTGGGATAAATTATTGAGATAAGACCCTGATTTTCAATGATGAATAAAATGTGACCCCTGAAGTGAGCCCATGTCAATCAAACATAATCATGGATGGTTTTATAAAAATGAAATCTTTTCAATTCTTTTTCTTACTACATACTTTCAGAAAGTCAGCTAAAAACATGTCCCTTCATTTGATAGATAAATCTGTATTGAAATCTTGTTCTGTGTATTTTAGTCCATTCTTTCTGAAGTATGGTAAGTCAAAAATTAGATTATTCGAGACAATTGTCAATTATTTTTCTCTGTCTTTGAAAAGAAGATATCCCATATCAAGCTGAGACTATCCTCTGTCTTAGGAGTGACAGCTTTATGGTTCTGAGATGCCACCTCTTTATGTGTCCTCCTGGGGGAAGTGCAGAACAGCTCTCTGGAACCACTTCTAAAGTAAACAATATCAAGAAATCATTGATAGCCATCTCTCACAAGGCTCTGCATCCCCATGTCATCACACTAGTAACCAAATATCAACATATGAATGACATATGACACACACGTATGTAGAATAACTAACAATGTGAAGATAGGATGTGAAGAACTATAGATTTTCTCTTATTTTGCCTCCTTCATTTCTACATGGATCTTCCATCACTCATTCATCTATTATTTTATTTTATTAATTCATTCTTGTAGTTATTGATTCATTGATGCTCTTATTGAACACTGGTGTGAAATGTACCACTGAAAAATATCATTATATAATTTATGGTTATATTGTGAAAATACATTTTGAATTGGAAATTAAAACTTGAATTGAAAATTGAAAATTGATTGATAAAGGTAGCTGGGCATGGTCATGCATGCCTTTAATCCCAGCTCTCAGGAGGCAGAGATAATAGGATGTCAGTTTGAGGCCAGCCTGAGACTATGCATTGAATTCTAGGTCAGTCTGGGCTAGAGTGATACCCTACCTCAAAAAAAAAAAAAAAAAAAATGAAAGAGTCACTGTTTGAGTAAAGGACAGATAGAATTAAAAAATAAATAAATAAATAAACATTTGGGCAGAAAGCTTATGAAAAATGAGCAATTAATTTTTATTCCTTGGAGCAAATTTTCCATATTAAAAAAATAATAAAGAAAGAAAAGGCCTCTTGATGAGGGTCATCTTATTCAGAGGACATGAATGCCTAGAAAAGAACAAGCATGTGAGAGGAAGGAAAAATAATTGTGATGAAAGTCCACAAATAATTCAATTAAGGATATTTGTTTTCCTCCAAGTGAAATGGAGAGATAGTTAAAGTTTGAGAAAGAGAAAACACCGATTTATTTTCAACAGAATTAGTTTGATATCTCTGTTAAAAACAGACTACAATGAGAATTATTGGAATAACTTTTGTTTTCAAAAATGAAAGGTAAAAATGTTGGTATTTTCTTAGTCAAAGCAATAAAAATGAAGTTATATCTAGCAGAGTTTGCTCCCTAGAAGTAAATATCAAATAAAGGGTAGATTGTATAATTTATAGACCTAATAGGAGGGAGGCATACCAGGTGGGGATCTGTCTCCTTCTGCCTCTTTGTTTTCCTTCCCAGTGCCCGTGATGCCAGCAGCTTTGCTCCATCATGCAATCCCCAACATGATATTCCAGCCTCATCACGGGATAAAAGTCACAGTGACAAGTGACAAACACTGAAACTTTGAAGCTGTGAGCTAACGTTGGTCTTTCTCCTCTTTTTAACTTAGTTCAGGTATTTTGTCATAACAATAGAATGCTAACAAACATAAGCCAAAAAGAAAGAAGTAGATAGAACTAATGAGGCTGTGAAGAGACAGACTATTCCAAGCCAAAGGAATACCAGCCACATTTCGAAGAGAGCAATACAATGTCAGTGCAGGAATCCATGAAAGCCAGGGGTAAAATGAGAGTGGCTTGACCTTGCATGTTTTATTGTTTAGTTTTGTTTTTGTTAGTCTAAGTACCACTGAAAAATATGACTGGTATTTACCAAGGACACAGGTGTAATATTCTCACCTGCTTTGAAAGATATTACAAGTTCTTCATGAAGACCAAATTCTAAGAACTGACTATATTTTTGTTATTTCTTAAATTTTATTTATGTATTTATTTGAGAAACACCGAAGAGGAAGGGTAACACAGAGAGAGAGAGAGAGAGAGAGAGAGAGAGAGAGAATGAGAATGGGTGTTCTAGGGCCTGTAGCCACTGCAAACAAACTCCAGAGACACTACATTGTGCATCTGGCTTACATGGGTCCTGGAGAATCAAACCTGGGTCCTTTGGCTGTACAGGCAAACACCTTAACTGACAGTTCTTGGGCTAGAGAGATGGCTTAGCAGTAAGTTGTTCTTTTAATTGTCATCAACACTCAAGACACAGTTCTAGAAATCTAAACTACAGTCTTCATACTGCTATCATGCTAACCTATAGAAAAAGCAGATTTATGTGGTAATGTGGAACATAAATGAAAGTGTATAAAAATATAAATTCTTTATTTAAAAAGTCAGTTAAATATGATGGCTCACACCTTTAATCCCAGTACTTGAGAGGCAGAGGTAGAAGGATTGCTGTTAGTTCAGAACCAGCTTGGAACTACATAGTGAGTTCCAAGTCAGCCTGGACTACAATGAGACCTTACCTTGAAAAACAAAACAAAACAAAACAAACAAACAAACAAACAAACAAAAAACAGATATATGTCTTCATAAAGTATTTCTTTTTCTATAATATTGATTCTTATGTTGAGCTAATTTAATTTATTGTAATTTAGGGGGTATGATATTAGCGACAAGAGGATACCATTGTAAAAATATTTTGTCATATTTGAGATCACATTCAATGTTATATAGTTTTAAAACTGCATATTTTAATTATACATTATGTTGCTCGTACTTTGATTCTATTCTGTAATTCTGGAAGTGGTTATTTTGCTGGAATGAAAGCAGTACTAAGCCAGGTGATATAGATATAAAATTGGCCATTTTGCTGGCCTGGTTGCTCATGACTTTAATCCCAGCACTAAGGAAGCTGAGGTAGGAGGTTTGCCATCAGGATACCCTAAGACTATATAGTGAATTCCAGGTTAGCGTGGGGTAGAGTGCGCCCTTCCCTCAAAAAACAAAACAAATAAACAAACAAAAGGCCATTAAAAAAAACCTCATAGCTGTATGACTATCACTGTTCTTCCTGTTGATTAGTACAGGTAGAACAGTAATCCAAGTCATCTTCATGAAATCGGTTGAGAGAGAATAATCATATGTTAGGTACTGAGTTCATTTCTCAGCACATTGTTACTTTGTTCAGATACAAGGCAGGGATACTGGTTCTTTTATTTTTCTTTTAAAAGTCATTAAGTAGTTTATGATTTTTTTTTCTTCCACCTTAGCCAAAATTCATATAAAGACTGTAAATCTTTCTGCTTAGTGAGACTTTGGGAACCCTAGAAATATGTTTACAATGGCCAATGCAATGGGATTTTGATAGCATATTCCAATTGAAACTGTGAAGTAAAGAACCACTATCTGTGTAAGACAGGATGTGCACATCTTCCCCTAGAGAGAAATGTGCTTCTATGTAATCTGATGTTAGATTCTGTGAAGACTTGAAATTTTCTTGTCAGCAAACACAAAATTACTCTTCATCCATGCAATGTTTTCTTCCCTACAAAACTAGGGTAATAATTTAGATTGAGGTGAAATATAGCTGAGGGAAAAATAGATTTTAAAACTCATTGCATGTTTTTTAAAAGTGTTAACAGATGCCTTGTCATTTTTCATGTTCCAATGTTATTTAATAATATTGTAATTGGACTGATGGCCAATAGGTCATTTTTTCCCATTATATATAACTCCAAATTTATCAAACCAAGATATGTGTTTAGTTAATATTTTCATATTGTGATTATTGCAATCATAATTCTCCCCAATCATCCTTTTGTTCTTTTCTCCATCTTTTCATTTTTTATAATAATGTGGGAAGATTGAAAAAAATGAAATTTAAAAAAACAGTAATTTCAAGGACATATCTTAAAATAAATCAGAAAACATTCATAATCACAGCGAAATAAGAAATACACTAAATTTAGCATTTCTTATAAGGTGCAATCTTTCTATTTTAAAATCAAACTAATCATTTAGTGGCACAGCAATTCACTCACACCTAATTATTCATTTGTCACTTCCTACATATTTTTTTACAGTTAAGCCATAGACAAGAGTGGAGATATATTTTGTATTTTGAAGTCAAATCCTAAACCTTAGTTTGCATGATGTAGAATAATCTCTATGTAGGTTCTAACCTTGATATATGTTTAAAATCTAACTGAAAAAGAGTTTTTTTGATATTTATGCAAAAATAGCTACAAGATATTTAGCATTACCACACCACTTAACAGCATGCCTTTTATCAGTGACTTCCTAAAGTATAATATAATGGAAGCTTGCATTATTAGTTTTTTATTGTATTTTCATCTTTGACCTGTTCTGATTTGCATACCTAAATAAACATTGAGAGAGTAAAGCTGGGCATCTTTTGATGATGAATAATAACTTCTAACTTCTTAAAAGAAACAATTAATATAAATGATATTTTAGGGTGGATTTTAACATTTGAGTATAAACTTTAAGGTTTAAGATGGCACTAATATTACTTATCATTGGTTCTAAGAGAAGATAGGAGATGGGCTAGTCTATAATGTATGTTATTTTGCAATCCTGTGACATAATATTCAGGTCTACATTTATCACAATTCCTAAAGTTGTTGAAAATCCTATGCACAAGGGACATATAAGATGGAATATTCAATGTTTACATTGGAAAAATGATTAAGTTTATCATCTAATTTTACTTCTGGAAATACATTCTATTATTACAAGCAAATTAGAAGAAATGGAGAAGCCGAACATAATTAGTATAGGGTCAAACCACTTAAATCAAGAGAAGGAATTTAATTACATACATTTTGGAACTATATTTGGAAGGAATAAGAATGTTACATTTCATTTTTTAAAGAAATTTAGCCAATAAGTCTGTGTCAATACAGCGCAATACTTCTCATTTGATTTAACGTAATGCTGTTTAGGTAAACTAAATGATTGTATTACCTGGTTGTGTGCTTTTCCTCAACCAAGGCCATGATAACACTTGAGCTAGCAGTTTGGATATTCCATCAGGTATAATGAACTCTTTGTAACAATTTGGAATAAAACAACTTACACTTTTCAACATGTATTTTAAAGTTTTCTTAAGTACCATAGTTTATATCTAAAGCAAGTAAATACTCATTCAACTTTACCAAGGTTTTGTTTTTTGCTGTACATTAGCATTAACCATTAAGAGTTTCTTCTTTCTTTTCCTCTTTTTCTTCTTTTTATCTCTCCTTCTCTTTCTTTTTCTATTCCATTGTTTACCTTCTTCCACCTGTAAGGAATAGGAAGCCCTAATCGTCCTTTTGGTGCATACCTGAAGTTTATCTCCAGATCCCTCAGGGTTTTAAAACCCCATGAGGATAATCCTTAAGAAATGAGTCCTGCTTTAGAAAAAGACCTGAATGTCTTCAACTGAGTATTTTTTCCTTCGGGAAGAACCCACCTATAATACTTTTCCCAAAGAACTTGGTACTCCAAAGGAAATCTGCAGTCCATCTGCAGTTCTCCTGCTTTGCTGAATGCCTCACACTGATATTAATGCAGATGTTCACATTTAAAACATAGCCTGTGCACTTAGAGCTCAACTTCATCCTCACCTGACCCAGCAGCTTTGTTCCGGACAGTCCAAGTAAACACAAGTTGTTCTTGGCCAGATAAAGTGTTCTCTTTCCTCTTTATCCATGTTGACAGGCATCATCTTTACATTTTTAGAAAGCTCTCCAAGACCCATTAGGTGTGACCTCTTTTATCTCCTACATGACTAAACTGAACCGTGCTATGAGCAATGTTCAAACACAGTGCACTGGGCAAACAAAGGAATTTAAATTTCTCTACCCATTTGATTGAGCATCTAAGTTGTTTAGATATCATCTTGTTTTTCAACATAAGGTAATCTAACATCAACCAAAAGTTTCTGAAACCTCTGTAAAATTGCAAAGTGCATTAGGACAAAGTCACTTGCTCCTGTCTTTGATGATTTATTTCTCACTAGGAGGAAAAAAGAATGTAGCAACACTTGGTATTTTGTTGCCAAATAACAATTTGTCTTATAAAACTCCCTGTCTTTTCCAGGAGTACCTCATATTATAAAAGAAATATTCCCTGTTTCTATAGCACTCCCTTCTCTTATGAAAGGAAAATTCCATGTCTGTACCAGGGCTACCTTACATTTTTTACTCTGAGGTTAAGAAGAAAATGCACTTGCTACTCCTTCCAGTTAAGGGGTATGTTTTATTCTTTCATTTACTCAAAAAAATGAAATTGAAACTAAAGTACAAATACTTGTCTTCCTTTCATAACCATTCTTTTGTGGTCCACAGAGACAGGTAGAAGCTATTATTTAATACGTCATTAGAGTAACAAGAAATTATATAATAAGTTATTTCAGATGTATATATTTAGTAAATTGGAATTTGCATGAAAATATTACAAGGCTATAAATTATTTTGCAGGGAACTATGGATTGAGCACTAATCTTCCAGCTACATTTGCACATACAAGGATTTTCCCAGCAAAATCTCACATTTTCAAGTTTTTTGTATATATATACAAACTTACGTATATATATAGAGAGAGAGAATACTAGTATGTATGATCATTTTATAGTATTTTAAATACATTCATTGATCTATCCTGTTAATTCCTTTTCCTTAGTAGAGTCACTGATTTTGAACTAGTTTCAAGAAAAAAAAGTACATTTCTTATTCCAGGTTGGTGAGCATTTGCCTGTAGTGATAATCTTTCACAGTCAGTGAATATATTTTACCTCATAAACCATGCTATAGTTTTTAAGTACACATATCCTTCTGCATACATTGGCCTTTCTTTACACCTTATATTTAAAGCCATTGCAAAGATTTCTGCATAGATCGCTAACTATAGTGATGAGGAAGTGTCTATCACTACAGTCTTATGTCTATCATATAAACACACAAGATGCACATTTACAAAATAACTGTTAAGTTAAATTGATTTTAGTTAGCTATCACTCTCTTCAATTACACATTTTAGTTTCTTTGCTATTCTTGATGATAACATTTAATTATGAGCTAATTAACTGTGTCACCAGAGAAATCATGGAATATATTTTTGCAAACAGATCCTTTGGGATGATGTCAATTTCTTTCAAGAACTGTTATGAATGTCACATATACATTAATAAGTTTATCTTTTTCACAATAAAAACATTCATTTACTAATATAAGTCTAGGGTAGTAATCTTGAAATAACCGTCTTACACATGGAAAAATTATATCTGCAGACTATAGATAAAGCTTGATGATGGAGCGTGCTGGAACAAAGGTTTTATTATTTGAGATAGATTGTGCTATATGACCCTCCCTGACTAGGAACTTACTATGTAGTCCTGGCTGGCATTGAACTCAAACATTACTCCTGTCTAAGCCTCTTGAATGCTAAGAATGGATATACCACGATGCCTGGATCAGCTACCTGGATGCTTATGTTTTTATCCAGCACCAATATCCCACCATCTTTTCTTTATAGGGAGAATATATTATTTTTCTGAGATTATTTTCCCCTGCTTATTATATAAGCATGCCGTTGATCTAGTTCTTCCTGTGATGTGATTGCACTTTTCTTTTCTAACTCCATCTATTTCTGCAAAATTTGAACTGAACATCTTGCATTGCTCTCTGGGTGGTTTATGTAAATAACAATAATAAAAACCCTTGAAGCTTCATTCCTGTTCCCTGTGGTATCCCACTGACCTCTTTTCAGCTTGAAAAGGTTCTATCTATTGCTGACTTTTTTTTTTTCCCTTTCCTTCCCACTGGCAATGTTCAGCCTCCTGTGCTTCTTCCTCACATGCTTCGACTCTTCCTTGACTTAAGAATTAATTATTGAAATGCATCAGATGCACTCTGAAAATGTCAGTGTATTTTCTTGGATTTACTGAGAAGCACATCTCTTCAGCCAACATGATATTGGTACTGAATTCCAAGTAGAGCCTTTCTCCACACATCCTTTCACAGGCAACACAAAAACATAATGCAGATGATCTATACTACCTCTGAAAAGCCTGTGTTGTATGAGCCCACTTGTCTCTATCACTTTAAAGCAGTATGTTTACCTTTGCATTTTAGTGCTTTTTTCATTGAAACTTTAACAAAAACTTTGTACAGAATGAGAAGAGACTCAAAGAAGCTGTTCTTATATCCTCCTGCCTCCAAACTGGCCTGTGGCTAATTTAATCTGTCCAATTCAGATGGTTATTGATCTTGGTATAAAAGGATTTTCAAAACCTCCCCTATATGTGCTGAAATATTCTACAAGCCTTATTCTCACAAACTCAAACACAGGAATCCATACACTGAATAGAAAAGGCAGGTTAGGAGCAGCAGCACTTTAAGTAAAAAGATTAAAATCTCCTGAATAGAGATGTAGAAGAATTTAAGATAACCTTCCTGGAATAGGCTGATGAAGAGAAAAAGTACCTTAACTCAAAAGACACAATGTCAAAAGGATTATCATGAACATATGAGCAAATAGCTTAGATTCTGTGATCATTTATTAACCTGAAAATAATTACTATACAGCTACTTTATACTAGGCCCTACCCTAGATGCTTCTGTTTCTTTTGTGATTATAAGTAACCAATAAAACAAAATCTCAAGGCTTAGGGAGTGTATATTCTAGAGAGGGAAAACAAATCATAGAAAATAAGTAGATGTTTAAATACCCAAAAGTGAATGATACTATAAGAAACCATAGATAGTGAGTTGGGACATGCCTGGATGAGAAGATTGCCATTGTGAGTAGAACTACCAGAATAAGACCTCACTGAGCAGTAACACTGGTCAAATTTAAGGTGACATGGGATGGACTTGAGGATACAGGGGAAAATAACATGAGTACAGAATGAAAGCAGTTCAAGACCCTGAGGCAGGAGTCAGTTTGGCTAGCATAAGACACTAGAAGTTTGGCTGTATGAACCATAGTGAGGCAGGGAAGAAAGGAAGACTGGAGGAGATGAATTGACAGGGTTTAAGGGTCTGATTGCCAGCTGGACAGTATGGGTTCTTCCTTTGCTCTAGTGCAGAGTGCCAGCATAGAAGCCACATTTTCTACTCGTGACTTGGTTGAATCATTCTAGGAGCTGTGCTGGTGGGAGCTGGAGATTTTGTTAGGTTTGGGTATGTATGTGTGTGTGTCTTTGTGTATGTCTGTCTGTTCTATTAGGTATGTTTATTGGTTGCTTTTTGTCATGTATATTTGGTAAAAGAAAATAAAACAAAACAACTACATTTGATGTGAAAGGGTAGCCAAAGAAATTTCATTGCAGTGAGTCGACAATACAGAGAGAAAAAGAGTCCACTGTGTCACTGAGAATTTGTCCTATACCAAATGACACATTCCCTGAAGGAATGCCATTTCTCATTAAGTGGGATAGAGAATACTATAAGAAAGAATGTTCAGGGTCTGTGTGTTCTTGGATGTGCTGTACAAGCTTAGCACTTTTGAGGTCCACTCCAATTCCCAAAATACCTCCTGACAAAAATTATAATTGAAAAACAATGAGAAAAAATAAACATTGTTACATATAATCTCTATAGCTGAGTCAAATAACCGTATCACATATGGTATAGGCAGTAGTTATATATAGTAACTATGATATACTATATAAAGAACTTCTGTTTTAAATACAATTTAATGTTATTATTATACATTTCCTTAAGGTAACTACCAAGATCTAAGGACATTAGCTTAAATGTTCAAACTATATAAAAATGTTCTTACATATTCCAGATGTAACTACTTTTATCAAGATCTACAAATGGACACTAGATTAAATTTGTTTGACCAAAACTCAAATTTTCCTAAACACCTTTTATACAAAATCAGAGCCGTTTTCTTAAATTCCTCTCTTATTATCAATCATTGCATATATGGTGGTAAAACACCCCTCCTCACTCAAATAAAATCATTCCAGCACATTATCAATTCAAGTCACTTAAGAAATACAAGGCAGATGGTAGGAGGATCGCCACCCTGAGATTAACAGTGTGGGGAATATACTTTTATCCAAAACTGATGGTTCCAGGTCAGCCTGTGCTAGGAGGAGTGAGTCCCTCACCTCAAGTCCCCCTCAAAAAAAAAAAAAAAAAAAAAAAAAAAAAAAGAGGGCTGCAGAGATGGCTTAGTGGCTAAGGGCTAAGGCACCTGCCTCCTAAGCCTAAGAACACTGGATCCAATCTCCAGCGGTTCCAATCTCCAGGTCCCACGTTTAGCCAGATGCAAAGTGACGCAGGGGCGCAATGCCCCACTTACCCACAAGGGGGCGGACACATATGGATTTCGTTCACAGCAGCTGAGAGACTGCTGGCACGCCCATCTCTGTCTCCCTCTCAGTCTCTGTCTCTGTCTCTCTCTCCAATAATAAATAAAAAATAATAAAAAAAAAATGTTAAAAAAAAAACTACCCAAAAGATAAACTTGTACATCAAATGGCTACATGTAATTTTATGGCATTTGATTGATAGCACCAGCAGCCATTGAAGTAGAGGTTACTTGGGCAATAGCAATTCAGGTTTTCTTCTATTTCTTTCCAGTTTCTAGAGACATGATTTCTAGTACATAATTATCATGATTGGGATTACTAATTTTTTATAAAGACACCATTGAAAAATACTTTAGGAATCCTGGGCACTACTGTCTACCAATTCATGATAAGGAGATTGGTATTGAAAATGAAGATGAAGATTGGAATTTTAACAGTTGTTTCTCTGTGCCATGATTTGGCCACATTCTGCATGCAGTTTCTCCAGGCCAGAGATCTGCCTGCGTAGCATTGCCAAGAATCCTTAAGAACCACTGGAACTTTAGACTCCCTCGCCCCCAGCCTCTCTGCTGGTTCTTTGGTATGAGAACTGATGTGACTCATCTCCTGACCGGACTTGTACTATATTTCTTTCCTAATCTTATTGATTTTCAAGGCTTCTTATTAGTTAGGATTTTAAAACACAAAAACTAACATTCCATTTTCATGTAATTTCTGAATATGTACTTTATCTAAGAATATGACACTAAAATGGCTATTACTTGATTTAGAGGATTGAACAGCTTGAAGAGAATACCTTTCTACCTGGAGAAAATTCACCAGGAAACACATTGGCACAGCTGAGACTTAGGTTCAGTTTCAGAGAAATGCAATAAAGTGAATCATAAAATAACATGTCACTGAAAATTTGGTTTCCTGGTTGGAAACAAAACAAGACAAACAAAACAAAACAAAACAAAACAAAACAAAACAAAAAAAAGAAAACAAAACAGTTGCTTATTTGGTCCTGAAATCTGTGAAGTGTACAATAACATAATATCTAAAAACTGTAAATAACTTACTAAAAAGAAATTTTATTGCTGAAAATGCTAACACCTGAACTTATTATAAAAATTATCCTGATATGCATGTTTGTTCTAGAGTGGATAGAAATATTGAACTTGTTTAAAAAAATCAACCCTATCTGGGGGCTGGGGAAATGGCTTAGTGGTTAAGGCATGTGACTGAGAAGCCTAAGTACCCAGGTTCGATTCCCCAGGACCCATGTAAGCCAGATGGACAAGGGGCACATGTGTCTGGAGTTCATTTGCAGTAGCTAGAGGCCCTGGTGCACCCATTTGCTCTTTCTCTCTGTGTCTTCCTCTCTCTCTCTCTCTCTCAAACAAATAAGTAAATAAAATACCTTTTAAAAAATCTACCCTGCCTTCCAGGTGCAGCATATTTCAGTAAAGGAACACACAGTAAATTGAGTTATGCTTGCCATGATTATTCAAAATAAACCATCACATTACAATGACCACCACAACAGCCAGTACAAATAGCTTTCTATACTCATGTGGCCCTTAAACTTCTTGTTTAACAAGCAATTTCTCTTACATTGTAAAGAATAGTCCTTTGTACAAATCTGTGTGATAACAGATTTCTAGATGAAGAATATGAAATTTAAGGATGGTAAGCAATTTGTTTTCAGATCTCCTATGAATAAATAGTACATAACAGACACACAGATCTTCATGTACCATGAAAACTTATTTTCTACTTCACACATCCTTACACATTTGTCCATTAATAGTGGTTAGTCCTCCATCTAGAAGGAAAAGGTTAATATAATACCTGTACACAATGATGAGAGATAGTTGGGAGGCCAGAAAATGTACAGGTAATATCTTTGGAACAGAGAAAAACAGCCTGTCTTAACTAAGCTGCTTTAAGGGAAATTTAAGGTCTGGAGTCTGTTGTGATATTTTAGTCATTTATATATGAAAAGACGATGTTAAATTCATACAATAGTAGCAGTGAAATAAAGAGTACAAATCAGCATCCCCACATGTATAATGCAGACTTTCAGCAGTTAAAATGGAAGAAAACCTTTATATATTTCTTGAAATTTATTAACTTGTTTGTTTTTAAATAGCCACTGTCTAATATGTGATTATGTGTAATACATTGCTTGTGTAATAAAGTTTAGACTGATTTAATTTGTGTTAATTATTTTTTCCAGTTTTAACATTTTCTAACATGCTATAGTGTGGCATAGAGGCTTCAGATAAAAAGGCATAGCAAAGGTTATAGTGAAAACCATTGATAGAAAGTAGTCTTTTTTTTTTTTTTTTAACCATTTGATATGGCACTAGAATTGAAGAATCTGATTCTTTTTAAAAATTGCTATAATCACAAAGCAGTTTCCATGTTTTTGTTAAAACAGCATATGTATGAAAATGCTTAATAAACTTTAGAATTGCCCCCACCAACTATTATTATCATTAGCAGAAAATAAATACTTTCATAGAGATTTGTTTTCTTTATCAAACACTCAAGAAAATTCTTCTCCATATATCAAAGTCATTCTTAAATTTTACTACTATTAATAGGCCTCACTGTTGGTAGATTTTAAAGTATAAGCATTGAAAAGTTCATTTATATTCTTATAATCAATTTTCTCTTATTTGTGGCTAAACAGCCACACCAAAAAATATAATTATTATTATTTTTTTTAAAGGCATTGCCAAAACTACAGGCAAGCAGATGTTGGTGTCTGAACTGAGGGTGACCATGTGTCTCCTTCCCAGTCAGTGTATTTCTCTGCCCAGCTTTCTGTTGGCCTCTGTTGTTTTCAGGGACTCTACTTCTGCTGATGCTTCTTATCAGAGTTCAACCAAAACAGAGCCCCACATGCAAAAGGAATGGTAAAGAGGAGAAAAGATTTATGTGTTAGACAAACCACACATGTCTGAGTTTCATGTAATCTGAAAATCTTCCCTCCACACACATTATTGCCCTTTCTATAGCTGCTTTCATCTCAGCCCCATTTGGGTGGCCTTCTTGAAGGTAATCTCTTATGTTTGTTTATATGTATATCTCTTAGCATTTAAAATACATAATTACATTTATTTTAGGGTCCCTTTATCTTCTTAAAGTATGAGAAACTTTGCTATTCATGAATATCATGTCTAGTCCTCTACAGGTATTCAATGTGTCTGTGAAATAAATTAATTATTTTGAATATTCAGATGGTACACAGATTAAGACAACCCATGGCATGCTATAAAAATAAATAAATAAATAAAAATAGCAGTAATGAAAATATAAATAGAAAGTTCTTATGGTATAATTGATAAATGGAGGTGTTTTGCAAAGCATTTTCTGTTTTGCCTCATTTTGAAGTTATTAGTCAAAGAGAAAATATAATTGTTGTAGGTCTCACTGTTATAAAATTTGCATGATTGTTATTCTGATATTTTCACTTTCCTGATTTAACCCAGATTTTTCTATTTGTCTTGACATTATTAAATGCTTTAATGAAATGGAGATAAATCTTGTTATAAATTGGCAATAAAGGAAGACTATGGCATATTCTAAAATAGATCAAAATTAGGTTACATTTTGTAAAATATTCCAAAAAATGCTGGTAGGAGAGGACATGTTATGACAAAGATTTATGTGTTATTTATTTATGCTGTGTGATTATAGAGGGGACATACATAGTGCCATCATTATGATCATGTGGCAGTCAGGTTCACATTGCTGGCAGAAATCACCTGACCAAGACCAGCTTGCATGGGAAAAGGGGTTATTTTGGCTTATAGGCTCAAGGGAAAGCTCCATGATGGCAGGGGAAAACGATGTCAAGAACAGAGGCTGTCCATCACCTTCTCACCAACATCAGGGAGACAACAGCAACAGCACAGTATACCAAACACTGGCAAGGGGAAACTGGCTACAATACCCATAAGCCCACCCCTGACAAAACACTGCCTCAAGGAGGCCTTAATTGCCAAATCTCCGTCAGATGTGAACCTAGCATTTAGAATACCTAAGTTTACGAGGGACACCTGAATCAAACCACTACATTCTGTCCCTGGCCCCTATAAACTGATAACCATTCATGTTGCAAAATGCAATGCATTCACTCTAACTTTAAATGTCCCATAGGTTTTATCAATCCTAACATTCCAATAGTCTGAGAGCTTTCAACTGGGCCCTAATAGCAAAAAATCCTCCAAAAACCCATAATGGCACACAATAAACACTCACACTGCAAAAGATAGCATTGGGCATAGAAAAAAATATTCAAACCACAGAAGATTTAAACAGGGCAAACATCAACCTCTGTAGCTCTAAGTCCAACAACTCTTGTCAGTGACAAATCTCTAAGTCTGATAATTCTAACCAGCAACAAATCTCTGAAGTTCCAATTCCATCCCTCTGGCTAGGCTACTCACAGTCCTAGAAAACTTCATCTGGGGTCAGCAGGTCTCCTTTGCAGCCATCTCATGGTCCCAGCATCTCCACTGGGTCTCTACTGCAACCCACCGTTCATCCTCACGGCTCCATTGGGCCTCCATGCAGGCAATCCAGTAAACCTGCTCCATACTGCTCATGGCCATTTCCAAACACAAGACAGTGCTGCAAATTCAATGACCTTCTCTTTCCTGCATTTCTCATACTCCACAGTATCAGGTGGAGTGTCATTTTTTTTTTTTTTTGATCCATGGGGTGGGGAATAAAGCAGACTTTGAAGGCCCCTTCAAAACACTCTGCATTCTTTCTGTTATGTCATTTCATGTCAGCTGGCCCAATCTCAATAGTTGTAATCTCTCAAGAAATTGCAGCTCAAAAGCAGAAGTTTCAGCACAAAGATTTCTTTCTTTGCCATATCCCTCTGCACACACCTGTCCATTTCTACATAATGCAACCCTGCACAAGTTCTCAGGACATGGGAATAACAGACAGCCTCTCACACAAACTGCTTCTAGCCTATTCCAGGAAAGCTTTTTCTCACCTTCACAAGCCAAACCTCACAGTCCATACTTCTTACTGCATTCAGGTCTTTCAACTCTGACCAGAATAGTCCACTTCTTGGAACCAACTTTTCCTTTGCAGTTAGGTTCACATTGCTGCCAGAAATTACCCAACTAAGAGCAGTTTGTGGGATAAAGGGTTTATTTTTGCTTACAGACTCAAGGAAAAGCTCCACAATGACAGGGGTAAACAATGGCATGAGCAGAGGGTGGACATCATTTCCTTGACAAAATCAGGTGGGCAACAGCAACAGGAGAGAGTGCCAAACACTGGCAAGGGGAAACTGTCTACAAGACCCATAAGTCCACCCCCAATAATACACTGCCTCCAGGGGGCTTTAATTACCAAATCTCCATCAGCTGGGATTCTAGCATTCAGAACACTCAAGTTCCTGGGGGACACCTGAATTCCCCACAGATCAGTAAGACTAGAATATTTTATGAACAAATTGTCTTGTATTGAATGAAGTTTTAAACAGAGTAAGTATGCCATGATTCTCCTATTCCTTTCTTTCATGTTCAAGTACTAATTCTTAGTTGTTAAAATTTGGAGATAAATGTGACATCATTTTATAATATTGTTGCTAGTGTCTAGTTCCTTTGGGTATGGCACCTTTTATTTTGTTTAAGTTGTGTATTAGCTGTTCTGGAAGGTTTTGTTGAATGATGGTCAGGAGGATGGTAGAAACCTTTTAATTTCAGCTTATAGTTTTTTTTTTTTTCTTTCTGATAAATTAATCTTGTTGTTTTGTTTTATATATTTGTAGTAAACACTATTCGTCTAAGAGGTGCAATGAACTGTGTGAAGACTTTTTTTCTGAACTTTATAAACTCTTATTGTTCAAGCACTCATCATGGTGTTTTCAGTTCTCTTCTGTTTGTGCATGTGAATGTCTTTGTGTGCTTTATGAGACAATTTGCCATCATGTAATCTTGGCTGGCTTGAAACTCACTCTAGGTCAGGCTGTTCTTGAGCTATCAACAGTCGTCCTGCCTTTGCCTCCTGAGTGTTGAGATCACATGCTCACCTTATTATGCATTTTCATTTTGTAGAAAATATACAGCAAACTTTTTGTTTATAAGTTTGACATCATTTGGGATGTGATTTCATTTTGAATTGATTTATTTTGATATCTTGGTTAGCATTATAGTTTGGTTAAAAAAAAAAAAAGGTGAAAAGTATATTGCTTATTTTCTAAGGTCATCCTTCCACCATATAAAAAATGTATCATTTGTCCATCTGTCTTTAATGTGTATTTGAACATTGAGGAAAGTTAGGTTGTTATAGCCAGCACAACTAAAAACATGAACATCCTTTCTCTAGGTCTTTTGACATGTTGAAAAATTCTGCAATGAGTTCTCAGAATGAAATCATCATATTTTGGGAATTTATTCATTTTTTAAACTTAATGCTTATTTTTCTTAAATGAATATTAAAGACTGGATGAAGAAAGCATTTAAAGGATGAAAATATCGAATGCCACAGCAGAGCATAATTAGTATTTTGAATGTTTGATGTTGATAGTACACACGGAGAACAAAGCTGTGTTGTTAGCATTGTTATCATTTTTGCAAGCTTATTAAGCTTCTGTCCTCCATGCTCTGAGCAGATAACCCAAAGGATACAAATGTAACTTCACATGAAATACCATTTATCACATCTTAGTCCTGAACAACTTTGGTAAGAACTTGATTATTAACTTGATTATTAAAAGTAAACATTGGAAAATTGGGTATAATATAAGCATTTTATTTGGAATTTAAATAAAAGAGAAATTTAATATTAACTAAAACAAGCATGAAAGAACATTTTCAGGAAGTAATTAGTCAGGAACATTGAGATTAGGAATGAGAGAAGATGGGTTAAATTGGGAGGAAGTGGAGCATGGGGTCTTTTGCTTGGGAGGACCTGAGTGCTGAGGCCGGGACGGTAGTGGCTGTGACGGGGGAGGAGTGGGAGAATGCCATCTCAGGTAAAATGCACAAAGCATGAACATCCTTGAAGAACAATATGTGCTGGTTGGGGCTGGAGAGATGGCTTACAAGTTAAGTGCTTATCTTTGAAGACTAAGGACCCTGGTTTAAGGCTTGATTCCCCAGTACCCACATAAGCCAGATGCACAAGGGGTATATGCATGTGGCGTTCGTTTGCAGTGGCTAGAGAGCCTGGTGCATCCATTCTCTCTCTCTCTGTGCCTCTTTCTCTCTTTGTCTGTTGCTCTCAAATAAATAAATAAAAATAAACAAAAAAAATTAAAAAAGAATATGTGCTTGAGAAAGGAAGCTCCTGTTCATGAAAATAAATTACCTGCAAACTGAGCTGTTATTTCTCCAAAGAAAACTTACACCATCTTTCAGAAATTTGAAGCAGGAACAGTTAAAGGGTAATTTTGACAGGTGAAAAGAATCCTTATCATATGCTATAGTATTTTGATTATATATATATTTGAAATACTATATTTTATAAAGTACATGAATTGATAAGTTGTGGTTCACTGCTTCTTTCACAATTCAAAGATCTCAAATATCTTTGACAGCATAGTTGTTGCTATCAAAAAAAGCCACATGTTGAGGGTTGCAGAGATGGCTCAGAAGTTAATGTACTTACCTACAAGGATTAATGACCTGGGTTTCATTACCCAGTACCCATGTAAAGCCAGATGCACAAAGTGGCACATACAACTGGAGTTCATTTACAGTGGCTGAGGGGCCTGGTGTGTCCATTCTTTCTCTTCTCTTTCTCTCTCTCTCTGTCTCTCTCTTTTCTCTGCTTCTGCTTGCAAATAAATAAATAAATAAATAATAAAAACCACATGTTGACACATTTAACATATTTCCAAAGTATATCTTCACTTCACTCTCAGTGGTCTGTTAATTATCAACCCTTTTCAGTTGTCAATGATAATAGAACTTACAATTGTATTGCAAGCCTAACAGCTACTTGCTATTCATAATCTATGAAAAAGTATCATTTAATATATTGCTTTATCAATCTTTGGAGTATTTGATAGCATATACTTCCAATTACACCTATATCAAATGCTGTATACTTTATTTTCAGTTTTCAAAGATTATATCAAATGCCCTTTTCAAGTGTCATGTCTATCATTAAATGAAGTAATTTGGTAAATGTGACTTAAAAGCTAAAATGTGAGATCATTCATAAACACTAATATCTATAGTAACATTTTATTTTATTTTATTTTATTTTATTTTATTTTATTTTATTTTATTGACAACTTCTTTAAATGTAGACGATATCCCATGTTATTTCACTCAACCCACTTTCCACTTTGAAACTTCACTCTCCATCATATCCCCTCCCCTGTCAATCAGTCTCTCTTTTCAGTTTGATGTCATGATCTTTTCCTCCTATTATGATGGTCTTATGTAGGTAGTGGCAGGCACTGTGAGGTCATGGATATCCAGTCCATTTTGTGTCTGGAGAAGCATGATGGAAAGAGTCCTACTCTTCCTTTGGCTTTTACATTCTTTCTGCCCCCTCTTCCGCAATGGACCCTGAGCCTTGGAAGGTAGTTTTGAGATGTTTCAGAGATGAGCACTCCTCTGTCCCTTCTTCTCAGCACCATGATGCCTTCTGAGTTATCTCAAGGTCACCACCATCTGAAAAGATAAGGTTTTCTAACCAAAAGTGAGAGTAACATTAATATATGGGTGTGGCCATTAAGAGAAGTGCTTACTGGGCAGTTTTGTGAGCATAGTATCTGCATTTAGTCACACACCAGCAGACATTACACCCTTAGGCCTCATGACTACCCCTGTCATACATTTTCAGTATCAGGGATGTGTCCCCCCACCCATGGAGTGGGCCTCCAGTCCAATTAGAGAGCAGTTGGTTTACCTCATAACAGACATGCCACTATTGCACCCATTGACTCATTTGGTCTGGCTTGCCAAACTTAAAGCTTGTAGCTTGGTGATTCTCTCTTGGGACCTGTCAGACCTAACACAGACCAGGTAAAGTTATGAAGGAAAGGATATTTATTGAAGCTTATAGATCCAGGGGAAGTTCCATATTGGCAGAAGAAACTGTCCTGCTTCCACAAGAGAGAGAGAAAGTCAAAAGCAAAAAGCCACACAGCACAGTACACCTCAGGAACTCCAGCTAGGCACACTTTGAATATCTTTAGATTGAAATCTCAAAACCACCACCGTACCTTAAGGTCTACCCAGTGACTTTGCCTCCAGACAGGTGGCTGCAGATGCAAATGACAAACTAATAAAACACTGAATATATTGGGGGCCATCTATTCAACTACCACAGTTGTGCTATTTTTTTGGTTAGGCTGTTTGGGTCACAAGATATGGTGTTCTAATCAGCTTTGCTGGATGCTGTGTGGCTGGGAGGTGCGTGAGTTCTCTGGTGGTTCACAGCACTGGCAGTTGGGAGAAGGGAGCCTGTGCAGGTGCCCAGAGTTGTTCCAGACCTGCTGAGCTGGTCCATTTGTGATTTCCTTCAGCAGTTGCTCAGCTGGTCCCGGCTGTCTTCCCATTCAGGTTTCTTGACTTTTCAAGGAAGCTGATGTGAGGGGAAAATCCCCTCACCTGGCTTCTGCTCGTGTGGCTCTGGGCCAGGCTGGGTGGGCACATGGCTGGGAGGGCCACCACCGTGGGAGTCTATACTGGCTGTTTTCCTGCTTGCTAGAAGCTTTTGGTCTCTCCTCCTTCTCTGTTGTATTGTAAATGTAGGGCAAAGGTAAAAATATTAATTTTTATAAGGCTTTAGTCATTTAGTCATAGAATATAAACAAGATTCCTGAAATGCAGGCAGACAAAGGTGTATGAAAAAAAAGAACATCTAAAGCAGAGATGAAAAACAAAGCACCTTGAGAAAAAGACAGACAAAGTAGAATTTCCCATATTAAATGGTGAATTCTTCTCTGACTTGGTAGGTACAGATCAAAGATGTTCACGGGGATATATTTGTCATGCAGCTGTGAAGGTAGACAGATCTGCTTCTAGTGATTGATGGTACTGTTTTTCCTTCCAACATGACGTATTTGTTAAAAATAAATAAATAAACTGTGCTCCCCAGATATATCAGAAGCCATTCCTTGTATAGCAAATTATTGTGTGTTTATAATATTCAAACACATTACATGCTTCCCAAATGCTAGAGCATTATTGAAAAAGTGGCAGGATAGTTCTACATTTGAAGCCACAAGAAAGGGCATTAGAAAACCATGATGGCAAAGGCAAAAGAATGTAAAAGGAAGCAGTGAGGATCCAAGTGAGGACATGCTTAAGGAGAAGCTGATTTTCACTTAGGAGAGTATATTAAAAGAGAGAAAGCAGTTATACAAAAAAAAAAAAAAAAATCAAACACCAGGCTATCTAACATACTATATGTCTTCATATAGTCCTAGTCAGACACATTTTTCTTTTCTTTCATAACAACCAATTTTACCATGAAAACACATACATTCATTCACATACAAAGCACATACACTGGGCATTATATCAAATGGGTCTGTCTGGGTTACATTCTTATTTGTTACCACAGCTTCTTCTGTGCTAATGATCTGGAACTAGCAATGATCAGCTTGACCAGAAGAAAGAAACAAACAGAAGCAATGAATACAAAAGTCCTAGTTAGCATCATGGAAAACCCAAGGGCTGTGGGAATGTGGCATGTCTAAATTCAGGATTTTGTAACTCAATTTCTGGAAAGGGTCTTACCTGCCTCTGCATGGGCCTAGGCCTCTGTTCCCCCATGATCATTATGTGCTTTCTTCTGCCTTCCATGTAACACTCTATGAAATATTAGCCTCTTTAGGTACATCTGAGGCACTCATCAGTTTGGATACTTCTTCTGCTTGATCACAAAACCATACAAAGCCAGGTCCTTTTTTTTTTTTTTTTTTTTTTTTTTTTTTTTTTTTTTTTTGTAAGCATGTAAATATAAAGTAAAATAAAGGCAACTATCCCCACTGAGGAGGGCGGTCCCAGTGGAGTGGGGACAAGAGAATGAGATATAAGATAACCGGAGGGGAATATAGCCAACCTACAATTTGTTTATACAGTAAAGTTTATAATTAATGAAGTAAGTAAAATCTATAAATGCAGAGTACCATTATTTTAATTCCAGAAGCAATCCCATTTTACAGAAGGTTGAAATGGAAATACACACAGAAGCTAAAAATACTGAAATTGACACAAAATAATCAATGATAAAGGCAGATCAGTTTTATTTCTGAACTAGATGACCAATTTTTAAATATATATATTAGGGAGAGAAAAAGAGAAAGGGAGAGAGAGAATATTAATGGGCATGCCAGGGCCTCTAACCACTGCAAACAACCTCCAGATACATGTGCCACCTTGTGTATCTAGCTTATGTGGTCAATGGGGAAATTGAACCTGGGTCTTTTAGGCTTCATGGACAAGCTACATAATCCCTAAGCCGTCTCTTCATTCCTAGATGCCCATTTTTTAAAATATTATATAGATATGAGGTTTTCAACACCAAATCTCTGACATCAACTTTCTAACTCATTATTTAATTAAAGCCTAGTAGTAGACAAAATTAGCATAAATACACGTTAGGCATCAATCACACAACACTGCCTCCATTTCAGATGCCAGTGTTGTTTATTAGCAATTCCCCAAGTTACTCAAACTTCTCTTTGGCTGAATAAAATTTTAAATGCTCCAACTATCTTTCCACAGAGGAGAAAATTAGTAAGAAGCACTAACAGGACTCAGAAGCCCTGGGATTATAGTTTTCTTTTAAAGAATAGCCAGGGGACTAGGGATAGGTTGGTGAAGAAAATGGCCACGTCACAAACACAAGGAGTTGAATTTGCTGCCTAACGATGGCTGCGGTGTTGTGGGACATTCTGGAGGCTCACAGGATGGTCAACACATCAGTATTTTGGGTGGGTTGTGTGCAGTTAGTTATGTGCCACTTACCAGGCATGGCTTTATGTGTCTCCTGGATTTGGCTAGTCCTGAAGTATATACAGAATTGGTCATTATTTCACTCCTATGACCAATGCATGACAAGGAGCAATTAATAAAGGGAGAGTTTATATTCGCTTATAGTTTGTGGTCATAGGCCATCGAGGGGGAAGACGTGGTAGCTGAAGCTTAAAGCATCTGACCACATGCAGTGTACAGTGAGGATGTAAAACCTCAGACTGTTGCTACTTCACTGGCTTTATCCATTCTACTCATTCTGGCACACCAGCCCTAGCATGACCCTGTCCTCAGTTAGTGTGCATCCTCCAACGTCAATTAACCTAATCTAGAAGCTTCCTGACTGACACTTTCTAGGATTTGTTTCCAAGGAAAGACTAAATCCTTTTAAAGCTGATACTCACAGATTAACCATTACACATCATTTATTGATTTCCTCATTTATTTGTTTTGTTTTAGACATGTCCGTCTATGTATATTTGTGCCCATGTGTTGTCACACAGAGTACAACCTTAGGTGTCATCTTCAAGGACACAATTCACTTTCTTTGAAATAGGGTCTGCGATTTGCCTTAGATCACCAGTTAGCCTGACCTACTTAGGCAGGAACTCCAGGCATCATCCTTCCCCCATCTCCCCATTGTTAGGATTGCAGAAATCAAAACTGTTCCAGGAATTTTATGCTCTTTTCTATAAATAGAAAATGGCCTTTTCTGTTTACGGCATGATCAATTAAATTGCGATACGTTCCAAGCTCAAATTGCTTGATGGGCCATCTTATTGAAAGGAACTCAACTATGGGACAAAGAGCTCATGAATAATGAAGACCTGCTGGTCACTCAGGAAAATTGAAGGGTGTTTGGAATTTAGAACTAGCCAGAAAAAAACAAAATCTTTCTCTTCCCTCCCCCTCTCTCTCTTCTGTTCTTGCTCTCTCTCTCTCATTTATGTATCTGTTATCAGTCATTTAATTATATAGCATACTATAAAATAATTTATTGATTAAGTATCTGAATAAAGTGATACTAACTTTCAACATAATTTGATGTAAAAACTCAATATCATAATTTCCATTTATCATCACTTGTCTTTATGTTATTCTAACTTGGCTGTATTCTTAGATGGTCTTTGATACTATTAGACAATAATGGATTCTGATTACGGATTCTGACAGCTCCAGCTATTTATCTACATATATGACTTGGCACTGATTTTCCCAGGGTCAGAATGAGAATACAGTCTTCCCTTTCTTAATCAAATTGTTTCTGTTTCACACATACTTGCACACTCTCCCTCAATCTCTCCTATCTCATGTTCATATATGTATAGTGTGTGTGTGTGTGTGTGTGTGTGTGTGTGTGTGTGTGTGTTTATATGAGTTGCTGAAAACAAAATGTTGCCTTTGTGAGTTGTTTTCCTTTTCAGGCATCAGTGTCATTTTAGAAGGACTAGATGCTCTGAATTTTGGGTCTCTGGGGACTTAGGTTCACCTTTAAGTAGAAGGAATCAGAACCAAGTGATGGGCTTTCCACCCCCACTCTCTTCCCTCTGCAAGAAAGTGAATCCTGAAAACGGCGCTTTGGTTGTCAGACAGAAAAAAATAGATGCTCACTCTAGTCCTTTCTGGGATTTTTTTTCCAATACATTTTTCATGGAGAAGTGAAGGTAATATGAAGGCACTTGGCACAATGTAGAACTTGACACATGGAAGCAGCAGTGCAGCCTGGAGTTTAGATTTAGTCATTAAATATTACTGAGAATAAATATTTTAGCAATTCTCTTATTGTTATTTTTATTAAAACAGAAGAACTATTTTTATTGCTTCTAAAATTTCCTCTGCTCACAAAATTTTAAATGTCTTCACAGAAATAAGTGATTCTAAGTATCTGCTAGCTTTCTTTCCAAGACTAAGGCACTTTTCTTTAATGTTAGGTTTTGCTTTAAAATTAGAAAACTAATTGCCCATAACTTCAAAAAAGTCAGTATTTTATTGTATTAGTTGAATAAACAACACCCAGCCATTGTCAATTCAGAATTATAGCATTTCTTATTGGTTATTTTAAGGGACTTTGAGAAAGTTGACTGATTTTCACAACATTTGAAAAATATCTAGGTTTATAAAATGAATCTTTTCATGTATCCTTGAATTTTCCTCTTTGTAATAATATATGAAATAATTAAGTGATTGTTTTTATTCTTTAAAATAAGATTTCATAAAATTTGAGTGGAATATAGTAAGCTATGATGTTTTATAGGCTGTAGTTTATAAACAAGAAACCTTAGTGAGTGCAAATTGACAACATTGTTATAATAGATATGCATGATGTTTGAAGTGATTAGGTAAATAAGTAAATTTTATTTGATTCCTGTCATACCATTTGAATACTTCATGCCACATTCAACACAAGAACTTTTGAAAAGTTATGCAGTAATTGCTTGACACTTTTTATCATGACAATATATTTATTATATTTATTCTTCAGACACATGTATGATTGATAGATGGATGATGATAGATAGATAGATAGATAGATACATAATATCTGAGAGGTAGATAGATACCATACTAAATTGTAAATTATTTACCAGAATAATCCCTTTAAAATCATGTCAGCACAGATAATTTATTAACTTCTTCATTGTGCCTTCTTCCAGTTTGAGCAATATTGAATAGTTCACTGTGACAGAAAATAGACTGTCATTATATCTGCAACTTCCACACTATGAATTTAAGAAATGCTGACAAGATTATTTTCAGAAGTTCAGAATTCAGGAAGTGGAAAAATTATGTAATCGAGTCTTTGACATAGAATTAAAAATAGAATGGCAAGATGGTTTAATAGAAATCATTCTAATTTTTAGTACAGAGAAGCAAACATTTCAAACAATTTAGTTATCTCCATTTGCACTGTCAGGCCCCATGAAAGGAATACTATCTTAGGTAAAAGTCACTGAAGATTGGCTGTTTTATGGCCTGATAAAATATTCATATCAAGAATAGCTACTTACAAAATTCAAAATATACATGAGCTCAAATATCATAACAACTATGATAAGAAATTAACATTTTAATGTTTTTGGAAGGATATTAGAAGGATGATCAGAATTGGGTTCACAAATGAATATTTGTGCATTCATTTATTAATGTATTCTAATACATTTATGCATTGAACCACTGCATTATTAAAATAAATACTTTTTAAAATTATTTTGATATAGAAATATAATCCTAGTTCGTATACTTAAGAAGCTTGCAGTGGGGAGCACACTAAGACGATGGTCCTTTTTTTGAGTAGAACATACTATGGCTACAGGTAGTTCTACCACTCAGCCTCTTGTTCCCTTCCTGTGTACAGCACAAACCTGTCTTTCAAAATAAATAAATAAAATTACACAGGCACATCATCTTATCAGATAAATATATAGATTGTTCAAAGTGAATGTGATATTAGTTATACATACTTACTGGATGATATGGGAACTTCAGGTACAGACAATGTCTGTTTTCTTCTTGCCTATGATAAAGGGTCACAGATGACAGCCCTATATCAAAAGATGATAAGTTAACAAAAGGAAAGTAGGAAACTTATTTGATCATAGTTTCATGTGACACAGAGGCTGTCAGATTAAATATCTAAAAGCCCAGGGCAGTCTATCTATCTTTACACTTAGGTTCCAAGACAGCTATGTAGAAATATGACTGGAAAAATGGCAAAAATAATTCATGGAAAACTATCTTAGAAAAAAATGTCAGAAAGTGTAGTTTTTCTTTTTTATACACTGGGGTGGATTTGGGGGATAGATGTTCTGATTTCTGTGAATTGCCTTGTGGGTGAATGAGGGGAAAGGAGAGCGAACAAGAGAAGCTCCAAGGGAAACAGGAATTCCTGAGTATTACTTGATGTCTCTAACTTACGTGGTTTCATTTCCTTAATCCCAGAAGACATGTGAAATATTTTACATAAACTAAAGAATTTAAGTAACAATATCTGAGGTTTGAACTGTTAAGGGTAATTGAGTCAGATACTAGTGCATAGAAATCTGTACAATGGATGCATGGCATTGTGATTCTAGAGATTTCAAAAATTGATGACTAGGGCATATGGTAAAGAGAGGGGAGTATTGGAAGATTAGGCAGGAAGGTAGCCGTCGACTCAGGCACTAATGAAGAATTTTTGCATTTAATCATTGTGAGTCATCACAGGAAGTTAGTGACTGAAATCTTCAAATTTATGTTTTAAAAGATTTTCAACATTAATGGGCCAGTGTAATATTACCTTATCCCAGGATGACTTAACTTACCAATTGAATGGAAGCTTTATACATTCACCAGAGTACAAAAAGGATGCAAACTACTATAGACAGATGGAGAAGTGTAAAGTTCAGTTGCTTTATTCGTTTTTAAATTATTCAATATATTAGTGGCTTGGCAGTGTTCTTAGAGAGCAAGGAAGGTGGAGTGAGAATACTGGGGAGGGATATATATACACACATACCTACATAAAACAGGATATGTTTTGTTGGTAGCATGGAGTTCAGTAAATTAGTACCAGGTTGGTACTGTCACATAATTTTCTGGTGGGAGCACTGGAGAGCTGCTTGTAAAAACAGATGAGCCAGGGCACACATAAAGCAATGAACATAAATCAGAGAAACTTAATTTAGCATTGGACATTGAGATGGTGATCAGTGGTGCAGATCATTATTACCCCACTACCATGAGCAGAGCAAAGACAAAAAATATTTGTTGACGGTAATTATCACCTCAGCAAGAATCATGACTAGCATTCTTCTCCATGTAGACCAATCTTTCCAGAAAGCATTGAGATGTTCATCATTGCAAGTAAAAAATGCCTTGTGAAAAACATTTTGTCCATTTTTTGACCTTTATATACTCTTAATTACTATATTTTATTTTTTTTTAAGAATTTTTTGGAATATATTTTATTTTTAAAACAGAGGAAAATTTATTCACATATTATGTTCTGTTCCCAGTGGAATGCATCAGCTTTGTATGCTCCTGATAAATCAATATTTAGTTTATTTTTATTAGGAATAAAAGCTTAAGTATTTTAATCCACTAAAGTTAAAGGCAAACATTGCTAAGCAGGACTGTGGCTTTCAAAGTAGCAGTAACATAATCCATAATAAAATCTCCTTGGCTCTTATGTCACCAAATTCATTTAGACGTGTCAATCTCACATTAATTCCTCATATTTTTGAAACTAAAAGACTCAGTATTTTTCTTTACTCTGTGTGTATGTTTATTGGACTATGAGAGGGAAAAATTGTAAATACAACTTTTAGCACTTTGTCCAGAATAAGAATAGAAGAAAGAAATATAAAATCTCAAATAACTCCTTTACATATTATAGACTTGTTAGATAAAGCAAATTTTGATGAGAGTATATAACTCTATTGTCCATGAACATAAGGTTATGATTTTAGACTGTCATTTGCTGTCAGATTTTGAGTAGGTAGTTACAAAGAGACATATTTCATTTATTTATGTATTTATTTATTTGAAAAAGAGAGAGAGAATTATGGAGAGAGAGAGAAAGAGAGAGAGAGAGAGAATGGGTGGACCAGGGCCTCAAGCCTCTGCAAACGAACTCCAGATACATGCCCACCTTGTACATCTGGCTTTATGCATGCATTGGGGAATCATACTTAGGTCCTAACATGGGTTCTTTGGCTTTGCTGGACAGCACCTTAATCACTAAGCCATCTCACCAGCACTATTAAATCATTTTTTAATTTATTTTATTTTATTTTTGAGGGAGAGAAACAGAGAGAGAGAGAGAGAGTGCCAGAGCCTTGCAGCCACCCTGAATGAACTTCAGATGTGTGGGCCCCCTTCTGTGCATGTGAAACATTGAATTGTATCACTGTGTGTCTGGCTATGTGAGACCTTGAGATTTGAACATGTGTTCTTAGGTTTCACAAGCAAGCACCTTAACCACTAAGCCACATCTCCAGCCCCTGTTATAACATTTTTAAGCATAGTTTGTTCTTGTTGTTCTTTCTCCTCCTTTCCTCTTGTCCCCCATTCCCCTGTCATCACCTATTCATTTTTACTCACAGAAACCTCCTTTCTGCTTTTGTGTATCATGTATTCTATTGCCAGCTCCTTTCAGCAATAAGCTTTTCCTCTCTCTTGTGGTCTCCTTTCTGGTTTCATTAAAAATAATTATTCAGGGCTGGAGAGATGGCTTTTGAGTATGGATTATCATGTTTAAGATTTCATTGATTTTAAAATAATTACTTCAATATGTGATTAGTGCTCTGTTATCATTCCTTACTTTGTGATTACAAGTTCTCTCTTCTGAAGATGGGGGACACTGGCTAATACCCTCGATAATATTTTGGTTTTTCTGTATTGTTCCAGTTTTCCCAAACTTGCCTTTCTACTCAAGCTATTAAATGTCTAGCAAATAAAGAAAATGTGAAACAAAATTAAAATGTTTTAATGTTCAAACTCCTGAATAAAATTTAGTAGATTTACATTTCCTATATAAAGAAACACAATATGTCCCAAAGCAATGCATGATAAAACACAGTGAAATAATTCCATGTTTTATAATCAGTTAATAGGACTTCCACTGCCTATTTAAGAATATTGCTCTCAGGCTGGACAGATTGCTTAGTGGTTAAGGCTCTTGCCTGCAAAGTCTAACAACTCCAGCTCAATTCCCCAGTACCCATGTAAAGCCAGATGCACAAAGTAGCACCTGCATCAGAAGTTCATTTACAGTGGCCAGAGACCCTAGCATGCCCATTCTCTCTGTCTGTCTCTCTTCTCTATCTTTTTCTGCTTACAAATAAATAAATATTACTTAATTAAAAAAAAAAAGAATATTGCTTTCTAGAACTTTTCTGTTTCAATGCTACCATTTCATAAGAGCCTTTTTATTTTAAGTTTGACATGCAAAAAGTACCAGAAAATAGGAGAGGTATTTAAATGTTCTTTATTCACAAGTCATTATGTAAGACTGGCTTTTGTTTTTCTTCTTGCCCATAATTTAATTACATTGTTATGCCTACCTACAAAGAAAATATGGAAATAGAATTTTTATTGTATATGTCACATTTACCTTTTCATGTCTGGGGCAAAACACTCAACCAAAAGCTTACAGTCTCAAGGGGAAGCTTCATGACGGCAGGAAAATCATGACATTAGTGAGGTTGGACATCAGTTCCTTGACACAGAAGGATGAAAAGACCATTAGGAGTGTGATCTGAGCTCTGTTAAGGGGAAGCTGATTACAACACCCAAAGCTCACTAACAAAGACACATTTTCACCATCATGGCTCCACCTCCAAATTATCATCAGATGGGGACTTCCAAGCATTTAGAACATATAAGTTTGTGGGGTACATGAGGTTCAAACCATCATATTCCACTTCTGGCTTCATAGAGTCTTGACCATTTCAGGATGGAAAATGCATTCAGTCAAACTTTAAAAGTACCCATACATTTTATCAAACCCAGCATTATGCAAGAACACCCAAAGTCCAAAGTCTCTTAAATGAGAGTATGTAATACTAATACACAAATAACATGTGCCTAGTGGTACAAAAGGAAGAACAGAATACAGAAAATTATGAGAATTTTCTCTGGTTTTATGATATTAGATTTTTCTCTCTTTCTACTTTGATGCATCCTTTTTTGTGGTTTTGTTTGTTTTATTTATTTGGGTTTATGTGTATGTGAGCAGGTGTATCAGGGCCCCTTTCATGGCCAATGAACAGCAGATGGCTGCATCACTTTTTGTGTTTGGCTCTTGTGTGTGGTACGCAAATTTAATCCTGTGCCAACAGGTTTTGCGTCACGTGATTTTAACCACTTAACAATCTTCCCATTCCCTCCTTTCCTAGTTATTGAATGACAGAATTTATAAACATTTTCATCCTCAAGTTCTCCATGTTCATTTAAAAATATAATTTTTGAGGATAAAGGAATTTATCTTGACAGATGAAGAATACATAAGTTTTGAAATTTTTAAGAACAGTACTTATTTCCTCACTGCTTTGCTCTTCCATAAAATATTCACAAAACTGTGGCTGGTCTCTTTTGAACTGACTCAGTACCCTTGTTTTTATAAAGGAAACTTCCATACAGAATATTGAACTTACTAAAAACACCAAGTTTTGTGAACTCTCACCAGTCTGAAGAAAGTTTTTTTTTTTTTTTTCCTAAAATTAAGTGTACATGCTTAGAAAATGTTCAAATCAATATGCTAGCTGTTATATTCAAAATTCCATCACGGTTAATGAGATTTGCAGGCATAACATGCACAGCAAGTTACTTTGAAATTACTCCTCAGCTTCATCCTTGAAAGATGGATGTTGATGTTTCCTGTAAGAAAATCATTTCATCTGAGCTTTTCAATTCACTCCATTTGTGCACAGGTGGCATTTATTCTACAGGAAAGATTGGGCTTATGTATAAAGAAAAAAAAAATAGGTGCTTGTCCACTGCATCTGTATGAAACACAGAGACATGAACCTGAGCACGTGAGCATAGTTTTGGAAAGGTGCTCTGTATAATCCATTATAAAGGACATGAAGCATTTGGAAGTCACTTTTCATTCATGGATTCTCTGCAGTATTAGCTGTGGGAAAAATAAACCTTCTCTATACATTGTTTATGTGAATCATCTGGTAAGTTTTAAGGATCATAATAAAGATTTTCCTATTTATTTACAGCTTTTGAAAAAATATTTCTTAAATAATACATGAATAAACATATAAAAAGATTCTATTATCATATTACATGTATTATATTACTATATTATATTATTTTTTTACACTCTTCCTTAGAAGAAAAGTTATAGTGTTTGCACCCAAGTTTCTAAAAGAAATGTTTTTTTTTTTAAATTATTTATTTGAGATAGAGAGAGGGTAAGAGAGAGATGGAGAGTGAGAATGGGCGCACCAGGTTCTCTAGCCACTGCAAATAATCTCCAGACACATGTGCCCCATTGGGCATCTGGCTTTTGTGGGACATGGAAAATTGAACCAGGGTCTTTAGGCTTTGCAGGCAAGCGCTTTAACTGCTAAGCCATCTCTCCAGCCCAAGAAATGTTTCTGTAAAATAAGTAATATATTAAGATTCAACAAACATTAAAAGGATATACTTCCTTTAAAAATTAATAATATTATTTGTATCTAGTGTTGTAATATATCAAAAAGACTTGTCATTTCCTAAGAAATGGAAAATTGATTTTTATCATGCACAAGTTCATCAGGCAATATATATTCAGTGCTGATGTTTTTAGCCAATTCCTTTAGTTAGATTTTGTACAAGGAAAGAAAGTAAGAGAATGTAAGGATAGCCTACAAAAACATTGTGTAAGGGCTGGAGAGATGGCTTAGTGGGTAAGGTGCCTGCCTCCTAAGCCTAAGAACGCCCGTTCCAATCTCCAGGTCCCACATTTACCCAGATGCAAAGTGACACAAGGGTGCAATGCTGCACTTGACCACAAGGGGGGCACATGCATCTGGATTTTGTTCGCAGCAGCTGAGAGCTGTTGGCACGCCCATCTCTATCTGTCTTCCTCTCCCTCTCTCTCTCTCTCTCAAAAAAAAAGGGGGGGGAAACATTGTGTATATTCGTGGCCATGACCTACTCAACAAACTGTTGACTGAGTCACAGCATTGACTGGACTTTTCTGTGTTCTTCCTTTTGGGATATGGGGATAAAGAGAAATTAATTTTCTTACTTTTTTATTTTATTTACTTATTTGATAGACAGAAAGAGAGGGATGGAGGGAGAAAAAGAGAGAGAGAAGAGAAAGAGAAATAAGAGAATGGGCACTACAAGTCCTTCAGCCACTGCAAAGGAACTCCAGAAGCACCTACCACCTTGTCCATCTGGCTTACGTGGGTCTTGGGAAATTGAACCTGGCTCCTTTGGCTTTGCAGTCAAGTGTTTTAACCACTAAGTCATCCTTCCAACCAAGGAATAAATTTTCTACAAATTCTAAAACACAATTAGCATTTTCATATAATAATACTTACCAGCTCATTAAGGGGTATGAACAACCTCTGCATATATTCCCATACACATTGTTACATCTAAATTACTAATACCAAACAAATGTAATAACATGTAAATAGTGGACTGCATTATTTAGGAAGTAATAGCAATTAAAATGTCAGCATATTTGTAATAAAGATGATTTTTTTTTTCAAATAAGTCTTATATGAGATACAAAGTGCATTGATGTCATAGATATGACAGTTAAAATAGATGTTAGATAGTAGATTATAGTTAGATAGATAGGTGGATAGAAAGAGAGACAATACATTTGCTTTGGGTACAAGTAAAACTCCTGTCAATAAAATGTTGATATACAGAAAAACCATAAAGAATGATGTTTTGTAAGTAATGCAATAATGAATTCAAGTATTGAGTAAATACATGGTTTCACACGTATCTGTTAGTCACATCTTGTCTATCCTCTCTTTCATACAAAAAGTTCTTACCATGTATAAATTTGTCCTCAAGTACCTTGTGGGGTTTAACAGCTTTTTGCTGGACAAATAAATCTGTGTACTGACAAATAGTGTGGCATAATTTTACATGCCCAGGAAACAATCTGGAAATGTGCATTCATTAAATAAATATTAGACAAAGACAAGAATTATAAAGTTACATGTCCACATAGAATGAATCAATACAAAATGACCAGAGTCTTAGGTGAAATTCTTCAAGAGAAAGGATCTAAGAGATATGAATATGAACTAAGCATGAGTGATCAGGACTATCAGTAATGGAGCCAGGAAAACTGTCTCCACAGACCTTTCCATGAGCTTTGGAACTTCAAAGATTTTGAAAGATGTCCTCTTTCAAGATGTTGCCACCTCAGGAAAGGAGTGTGACACTGGCAAGCAACTTTCTCTTTATGAAGGAGCACTGCTTAACTGCGGGGATGGGGAAATGAGCAACTAAGGGCTGAAGTGGAAGCAGAAGCCAAGTAGCATCACTTCTGTTTTGCTTTAAATTTCCAAGTTCTGGTTGGGTGGCTTGGGCCTCAAGGAAATGCTAAATAAAAGGAATAGTGTTTCTTGATTTTGGTTAAGAAGCTTGTTTAACTAGCATAGCTCATTATTTTTTATGTGTCTATATGTATGATTGTGTGTTTGTGTGTACATGGTTGTGGGCAATTATGGGCATGTGTGTGAAGGTTAGAGAACAATTTTTGGGTGTCTGCCTCACTTTTCACCTTGGTTGAGGCAGGGTTTTTCATTGTCCCCACCTTTTTCTTTTAGCTGGCCCTTGAACTTCAGCGACCCTGTTACTGCCTCCCTTCTCTCCAAAGCAGATTAAGATTACAAACACCAGCCACAGTTTATAGCTTTATATATGGGTTCTTGTCGCCCACTCAAGTCCTCACATTTGCTCCAGCAAGTGTTTTAGTGCGTGAGCCATCTTCCCAATCCACTATAGTATAATTATAAATACTAATGGGATTCAGTGACACATTTAAGGAATCAGGAAGCAATGTGTGGCTGAGACGATAAATGTAATGTTGACATACAAAAATGCCAATATATAAGCTTATTTGGGGTCACAGAGAAGGCTCAGTCCATAAAGTGCTTGTGGTATAAGCATGCAGGGCATGAATCTGAGTACCTAGCACCACAAAAGCTGGACATGGTGGTACCCAGTAGTAATCCCAGTACTAGGGAAGCAGAGACAGGAGGATTCCTGGTGCTTGCGGCCTAATATAGTCTAGTTGGTGAGATCCAGGTACATTGAGTGACCCTGTCTCAAAAAATCTCAGGTTAAGAGTAATTGAGGTGAAATGATGTAGAAACCAGACTCTAAAGCCTTACCATCTTACCTCTACATGCATGTACCCACACAGATGCATCCAAAAAAAAAAAAAAAAAGTTAAAACTATCAAGGAGAAAAAATGATAGATATAGATATAGATATGGAAAAACTGTTACAAGAGACATCACTGTCAACTACAAGGTCATGATTGGAACCACAACATATCTTCTCCATGGGTTCTGTAAGAGGGGTAGAATTTCCAATTTCCTACCTACTGCAGATTTAGTAGAAGCAACACTAATTTCACAGATTTTCAATATTTTTTTTTTTTTTTTTTTTTTTTTTTTTTTTTGGAGAGAGACACAGAGAAGACAGCCAGAGAGGGAGAGAAAGACAGATAGAGATGGGCGTGCCAGCAGCCTCTAAGCTGCTGAGAAGAAATCCAGATGTGTGCACCCCCTTGTGGTCAAGTGTGGCATTGCACCCTTGCATCACTTTGCATCTGGCTAAAAGTGGGACCTGGAGATTGGAACCACTGGAGATTGGAACCGGTGTTCTTAAGCTTAGGAGGCAGGTGCCTTAACCACTAAGCCATCTCTCCAGCCCGAGTTTTCAATATTTCTTAATTTCCTTTTTATTTTCTTTTTCCAACCTCTACTTCTTTTATCCTTAAACTCCCATTTTTGTCTTAATTTTCTACCATGTCTCCCTTAGTCATGCACATCTTAACTATATCAATTATGGTTGTGATGCATTATTTAATCATATAATACTTATTTAATCTCTGTTATTTCATTGAAATGATGTATCCCATTTTACTAATGGAATTACAATGATACCCTTGCTTGAAAATATGTCATCTTCATCTCTATATAGATGGCTTTACATTACCTCCCTTCCAGTGGCTCTTTTGTAGAAGTATAATCCCATGATATATTAAAATCTCACCAACCTATTCAAAGTGAGGAAAGGATCTCTCCATTCACATCTGCATCTCCAGGACACACTTCTTTCAGTTGTGAACAGATCTGTGATGTCGCCCTCATTCACATCACTGCACAGCTCTAGCTTGTTCTTCCTGCTGCCCTCCTAGAATCAGTTGTTAATCTGCAACTACCAAAAATTATCTTTGGGGGGCTGGAGAGATGGATTAGCGGCTAAGGCGCCTACCTGCTAAGCCTAAGAACGCTGGTTCCAATGTCCAGCGGTTCCAATCTCCAGGTCCCACGTTTAGCCAGATGCAAAGTGAGGCAAGGGCACAATGCCACACTTGCCCACAAGGGGGTGCACACATCTGGATTTCTTTCACAGCAGCTGAGAGACTGCTGGCGCACACATCTGGATTTCTTTCACAGCAACTGAGACTGCTGGCGCACCCATCTCTGTCTCCCTCTCCCTCTCTGTCTCCCTCTCTCTCTCTCTCTCTGTGTATCTCTCTCCAAAAACTGAATAAAATAATTTAAAAAAATTGAAAAAAAAAATGATCTTTGGAGGCTGGTGAGATGGCTCATTGATTAAGGCACTTGCTTGTAAAACCTAATGACCCAAGTGCAGTTCCCCAGTACCCATGTGAAGCCAGAGGCACAAAGTGTCACATGCATCTTCAGTTGGTTTGCAGTAGCTAGAGGCCCTGGGATGCCCATTCTCTCTCTTTCTCTCTCTCTCTCTTTCTGACTGTCATCTCTCTGCTTGCAAGTAAAATAAAATGAAATAATTGTTTAAAAGCTTAGTAAAACCTTTAGAGGCTGAAGATAATGTTCAGTGGTTAAGGTGTTTGCCTATAGAGCCTAACAACCCAGGTATGAATCCCCAGTACCCATGTAAAGCTAGATGCACAAAGTGGAGCATGCATCCAGAATTCACTTACAGTGGCTGGAGACCCTAACAGATTCACATTCTCTGTCCCTCCCTTTCTCTTTCTCTTTGTCTGTGTATCTTCTCTGCTTGCAAATAGGTAAAATATTTTTAAAAATGAACTTTGTGGCTGGAGAGATGGCTTTGTGGTTAAATGCTTGCCTGTAAAGCCTAAGGACCCTGGCTGGAGGCTTAGTTCCCCAGTACCCATGTAAGTCAGATGCACAAGGTGGCACATGCATCTGGATTTTGTTTGCAGTGGTGGAGGCCCTGGTGTGCCTATTCTCTCTTTCTCTCTCTGCCTCTTTCTCTCTGTGTCTGACTGTTGCTAATAAATAATTAAAAATAAACAAAATTTTTTAAAAATGATTTTTGCCATTGTTTTGACTGGGATTCTTTCCTCATTTGTTTTCCTACAGTTTCATACTCCAGACACCAGGCAGGAGAATGTCAGTGTGTGTAGCAACACTTTTCATGAGAGCGTTTATAATTTGTGTTCTTGATTCTTACCAATGTTCTTGTAGATACTACCTGGCAATTTTGTAAAACACATCTCTCATTCTTTTCTAAGTCAGCCTACATGGACTTCTTTTTTCCTTATTGCAATATCTTCCTTGCTATACAAGATACTTTTCCTTCTTTGGAAAATGTATCTTATTAAATATATTAAGAAAGAAGGGGCAGTATTATAAAAAAAAAACAAATGTTATTATCATGGTTATATCTATACTTTCTTATTATATGTTTCTTATATATTTAACATATTTAAAAATTTGGTCTTGACTCTCTATGTATATGTATTACTTTTGCTGTGTGTTACATAATAAGAAATTTTTAGATACTAAAACTTCTTGCACAGAACATATCTTTTCAGAGGAAAACACTATGGGTACTTCTACTAATAGAAATAATTTAGGGCCAGAGAAATGGCTGAGGTGTTAAGGAACATACCTGTGAAGCCTAAGGACCCAGGTTCAATTAATCAGTACCCATGTAAGCCAGATGCACAAGGTGGCACCTGCATCTGGAGATTTTTTTTTTTTTTTTTTTTTTTTTGCAGAGGCTGGAGGCCCTTGCATGCCAATTCTCACACACACTCTCTCTCAAATAAGTAAAATATTTTTAAAAATAATTTAAGCCGAGCGTGGTAGTGCACACCTTTAATCCTAGCACTCTGGAGGCAGAGGTAGGAGGATCACCATGAGTTCAAGGCCACCCTGAGACTACATAGGGAATTCTAGGTCAGCCTTGGCTAGAGAGAGACCCTACCTCAACCCTCCCCCAAATAATAATTTAAAAATTAAATTAGGAACATGACCAAAAATGCACACAAAGAATTTTTACATGAACATAAATTGATGAAGCAAGCAAACATAGCTAATGACCATGTTCTATATATGAGCAAGTGGGTATGTTCATAGGGTGGGTAGACATGCTATATTTAAGTCAAGTTTTTAATATTTTGCAAGTTAATTTCTCAGTACTGGGACAAAATATCTCACTAGAAGCAGACTATGGAAGGAACTGGCTTATTTTTATCTTACAGTTTTGAGTCCAAATTTCATCATGATCAGGAAAGCATGGCCAGCATCATATCCTTAAGGAGGACACAAACAGCGGGAAGAAAGCAGGGCTGGGTTATTATAAGAGCTCACCCAGTGACACACTTGCTCCAGCAAAGTTCTACTTCCTAGCAGTTCTACAACTTTTCCTAATAACACCACCAAGCTCACTAAATATTCAAACACAAGACTTTTATAGGAGCCACTTTACAATAAATCCACCACAAACTAAGTATATTTGTTGTTTTATAGCAAAATCTAAAACTAACATTGAAAAAAGTCAACAAGAAACATTATCTATATAAAATATCTGTAAAGTTCGCAATTTGGTCTTTATTAACAGATATCAACATATGAGGAGTAAGGACATTTCCAGAAAGAAATATGAGAAAGACACTTGTTCCTCTTAAAGAAATAATAAAAGCCTTGAATAATTAAACAGCATTATGCATTATGCATTATATAGCAAAATGTTATAAGATCACTTTCAATTTATTTATTTCCTTTTATGTTCCCACCAAAGCTATGAAGTTCGTATTGCAATCATTGTTTTTATGAATTGATATACCAAGCCTGAGATGGTGAGTGGTATAGTAAGGATGGTGCAGAAAGTAGGTAATACTAAACATGTACTTCAAATTTATATTTTTCCTTTAAGTAATTTTTAAATTAATGTTAGGGAAGTAAGCTTTGGTACGAATCAGGGACAATGTAGCAAACTGAATTCTTAAAATTAATTCCTTTTTGGTGGCTGGCCATGTGTTCTGCAATGCAGCGAGAATAGACTCTAAGACACAAAGTCCAAGGATATGAAGCGTCTCCTCAGCTTAGAATCATTACTGTGATTTCCTCATGCAATTTTATAAGATCCACTTTAATGGAGAGTTCATTAATGTTGTCTTTCAGGTTATAGAAACAGTCAATCTTCATGTGAAGTGCATTTTCATTTCCATATTTATATTTAGTCATCAGAGTTTCAATTATGCTTATTTCCCCACTAATGTTCCACACTTCATCCCCAACCTTTACTACCACAACTATGATCATATTGCCAACTATTTTGTTGTTGTTGCTAGTGTTCAGAACGAATATAACTTAGTTAACTGAAGCAGTCCTCAGTTTCCTGATATTCCCACCTTAAACCTCTCTTATACTTGATTTCCCTACATACCACTTTCTGAGACATGAGCCTGTACCACCTTATGCAGCCCACTATATTAATTCTTTTCTATCTTGTTTTCAAAATGAAAATGAAAGATATTTTCATTATTTCTTGTTGTTACTTTGCTTCACTTCTAGTATCAGTGAGACATTTTATTACTTCCAAGTCAGGTATATGTGCAGGCAGTCCAATGTGTGTGTGTGTGTGTACATGCATGAATGCATGCTCGTGCGTGCATGTGTGGAGACTGAACCTAGAGCCTCTCACAAACTCTCAAAAACAGCTTCACCTCCAGCCTCTCCATACCATATTTAAGAAAGATGAATAAAATCAATGAGAATAGTTGAGAAAGAAGAATGAACAAAAGAAAAAACAAAACAAAATCATATGAAAATGAAACTGTAGAAAATAAAATAAATAGAAGGAAATTAATAATATATTGGAAACCTATTATTAATTTCCTTCTATGTATTTTATTTCCTACAGTTTCATATGCTTTTGTTTTGTTTTCCTTTTGTTCATTCTTCTCGACTATTCTCATTGATTTTATTCATTATTCTTGGGTCCTATTGAGTATAATACTAAGAAAGTCTCATCTATAGAGTAATAACTAGTCAAGGCAATGTTCCCCACCAGGATTTAGTTTCTGTTTATTTATTCAAAAATCAGGTAATTTTATAATCTGTTTATGTTTTCCAATAGTGTACTGAGAGTTTATAGATTCTACTTTCCAGCAGAATTTTCCTTATTTTCAAATGTGAGATAGAAGTGGTGCAGACCTCCTGAGATAATTTCCACTGCCTTGTTAATATACAATTCTTATCTACATATCAAATAAAGGCACATTTTTCCACACTCCCCCCCCCTTTGGCCTGATACTTCAAGTTAAAAATATACCTGGACAAAAATTAAATACAATAATCACAATGATAATACCCAAATTCATGATATTTACCGCACTTTAAAATGTTGTAATTTCCTTCCTATAATCAGTTGGTATTTACCAATAATAACCACTGTGGGAAACATCTAGAGTATAGATGTTTTAAGTGGGGTACACAAGCCAGTTAGAGTCCACAGAAGGAAAATATGAGATTAAAAGGGTTTTCTTTTACACTTATGTAACAACACTGGTATATACTTACTATTATACCGGAAAAAGTAGGAGCATAATCACCCAACTTTTAGGGCATCAGAAAGAATATAGGAAAGCAATTGTGGTGGTTTGATTCAGGTATTCCCCATAAAAATAGGTGTTCTGAATGCTAGGTTCCCAGCTGTTGGAGATTTGGGAACTAAAGCCTCCTGTAGGCAGTATTATTGTTGGGGGTAGGCTTATGAACATTATAGCCAGTTTCCCTTTGCCAGTGTTTGGTACACTATTCTGTTCCTGTTGTCCACCTGATGTTGGCCAGGGGGTGATATCCACCCTCTGCTCTTGCCGTCGTTTGCCCCTGCCATCATGGAGCTTCCCCTCGAATCTGTAAGCCAAAATAAACCTTCTTTTTTGACAGGCTGCTCATGGTTGGGTATTTTCTGGCAGCAATGCCAACTGACTGCAACAGCAATATATTCCAGAATGTGATAGGTAGGTCATAGAGTCTGTTCATTGCAAAGTTACCTAATATGAAGTAGGAGAAGAGTTGGTTTGCTGAGTGGCACAAATGTGGGCATTCAGAGGTATGAAGAGATGCTAAAACACATTTTAATTTTGTGATTGCAAAAGCTTGTTTTCATAATTATGTGAGTGGAAAGTAAAAATTTCATTTTCACTCTTTAAAAATCTTTTACATCACAGTGATTTTCCTGAAATCTTCGTGTTATATTGATAACTTCCAATTTATATGTTTGTCACGTTTTTCACTTTTTTCTGTCTTCATATTAATTTATTTGAATACTGATAAAAAGTGAATGACAATGTGTTAGTCAAATTTATTTAAATTTCTGTTTCTATTTCACTCAATTTAATTATATGTGTCCTTAATGAGATGTTGAAATCTACTCCAAATTAAATTTTATGTATTGAACTTAACACATATGAAGTCAATATTTTTTCATGACACTTTGTCATAAATTACTAACACCTACAGGATATGAAAAATATAAATTCAAAAATAATTTATATTGAAAACACATAAAAGCATTATGCTTTTTAACTTGCTTGAAATGTGTTAAACCCTGCCGTAATGAGTACACACAAGATACTTTTCTTCTATTAACAAGTAACAATATACCTTAATGTGAAATTCTAATTATATTAGAATTATTATATTATATTTCTGATATAAAAACACATGAAAAGCATATTTTAGAGGTATAAATAAATATATGATTGAATGCATTGACATATCCTTCTAACTTATTGAAGGCTGGATATCAATACCAGTCATGAGAAAGTATGATACTGCTTCTAATGTACATGTAACCTGTGTAATTGCCACAAAGACTTTTGTAAAAAGATAATGACCAAAAAATAGAAGTATCAAGACATAAAATTGAGCCTTTACACTCATGATTTAATCATTGTAAGATTGCACCCAGTATAAAAATCACCAATTTTATTTATGCTAAGAAAATAAAGGACAAAATGATCATGAATTTAATTCATGAAAATTTAATCTTCCTTTATATCTGCAAATGTCTGAAATATTTTCTGATCATATTTTAAATGATCATTCTAAACTTTTGCATCTCTCTCTCTCTCTCTCTCTCTCTCTCTCTATATATATATATATATATATATATATATATATATATATATAGTTTTTATGGTAACAGGTCAATTAAAGCTCACATCCTTTCCTTTACCACAAGCTCACTAACATGTTTAAGGTCATATGGACATTTATTTAAAATAAATGTTGTCAGGGCTGGAGAGATGGCTTAGCATTTAAGGCGCCTGCCTCCTAAGCCTAAGAACACCGGTTCCAATCTCCAGGTTCCACGTTTAGTCAGATGCAAAGTGACAAAGGGAGCAATGCCACACTTGACCACAAGGGGGTGCACACATCTGGATTTCGTTCACACCAGCTGACAGGCTGCTGGCGCGCCCATCTCTATCTGTCTTCTTCTTCCTCTCCCTCTCTCTCTGTCTTTCTCTTCAAAAATAAAAAAAAAAAAAAAAAAAATGTTATCAGTAAGGTACACTGATTCCACTTCCATGCCATTTAGATCAGTAAAGTATCATTAGTCAAAGCTGAAAATCTAAGATGAGAAGACTTTACATATTTTACTAGTATACTAAACTAAATTTGGTTTCATTGAAGTCATATTTTTTTTTCTTTAAATTTCTACTTGTGGTCAATTTGTGTTGAGCTAAACATTGTGACCTAACTGATAATAATCACAAGTATAGTGATATACATAAATTTATCATAATTCTTAGGTTGTGGATTATTTCTAGATAGCTCCATGTTATTGATGGAATCTACTAAAAAATTAATTTGTGTTACCTGTTTCCCTCTGACTATAGTCTTAGGTCAGATTATTATTTGTCCACTGAGACATATTTTAAGTTCTGTATTAGAAAAATCTCATGTTTTCTTCTACAGATGTATAGATTTCAGTTATGTTAATAGATGATGATTCTTGGTTTTGTCTCATTTTGTAATATAAGTTAAGAGTTGATATTTTGTGACATCTATATTGCATTGTTCAGATTCTGGTGATTAGGTAAGGGGAAAAACAGCCATTAACTTTGTTTGATAATTTGATGGTGAATAAAATATAAAAATCTTGATGACACAAATAAATAAGATCTCAAATGTTATGTGCTAACTCATTACAATTGCATATGCAATTAATCTATAAAGGTATTTCACAATCCAATCCCATTTTCAGTGAGATGTTATCTGAACTAGCCACTGGATGGGTCAGCAGGAATCCCAGTCTGCCACCAACTCATCTAGCTGGGCTATGATATCAGTCATTTCAGCAGTCTATGATTTGGGGATCTCAAATGGTATATGACAAATGAAAATCTCACAACTTTCAGTATCAGCTCTAAAGCCAAGAACTTTTCCACATGTATATATGTGAGCGAAAGCTAAACTGTTAAGTTCTTCAAAAAGAAAAATAAATAAATAAATCCTTTAACAATGAAACACAACTAACATTTAAATATATTAACCAGGATAACAGGTCTTTAAACATGAAGGTGGATTTAAGATAATAATTATAGGGGCTGGAGAGATGTCTTAGCAGGTAAGGCAGTTACCAGCAAAGCCAAAGGACCCAGGTTTGATTCGTCAGTACTCATGTAAAAGCAGATGCACAAGGTGGTGCCTGCATCTGTAGTTTGTTTGCAGTGGCTAGACAACCTAGCACGCCCATTTTCTCTCTATCTGACTCTCTCTCTCTCTCTCTCTCTCTCACACACACACACACACACACACACACACACTTCCTTAAATAAATAAAGTATTTAAAATATTATACTTCTATACATGTGTAAGAGGCCTGCCTAGGTTAATGTGGAGAAGAATGGCAAATAGGGAAATATACAGCAGTAGATATGTATTTTCTGGAACAAGTCTATGGATTCCATATTTTCAAAGAATCAGAATTGTTTCCTTCTTTTTCATGCCCTGATTTAAGGACAGGAAATGTTTTCCCACTCCTTTAAATCCAGCATGCATTTCCATATGCTTACATAATTTGCTTCCCTGCAAGAATGTTCTTCACTTTAATATCTAGCAAGGTAATATGATTTAACACTTGGGCTTCATGGTCTGCGATAGATAGCATTTACAATGTGTCCTTTGATGGAAGTAATTTACAAGGTGTATCTCTTTGACTCTGTTAACCCTTCTCTTATATGGATTATGACAACCCTCTTACTTTTATGTACAACCAAACAATAATTCTTCTAGTAAAGGCATGTTAGCCCTGGAAGTGAGCACTTTATCAATCTAAATTAGGCCATAGGCATTTTGTTCAGTGAAGCATGGGCTACAGTTCATTGGTTCAGTAACATTGAATAATTATCATGTGAGGATAAAAGCACTTCTGAACTTCTTAAATTCATTGGTCAATCCAGGAATTAATCCGTAGCTCTCTTCAGAGAAGTGAAATAAAAGTTAATGTTCCCATGAATGCATTAACAGAATGTGCATTTACTAACTTAACTTAGAGTGAACAGAAAAGCTTCTCAAAAAAGGTTCTAGAATGCCATATTTTTGTACTATCTGGTTGTGGAAACCCCAGCTTGCTTTTAAAGTACCATAAATTGTCTAAATGAAAGTGTCTACATAAAATATATATTTCTGATATTAATATTTTAAGTTTGTTTTTAGCTTTTGAGGCTTCAACTTCTAGTTACATAGTTTTAAATATTTTGATATGTTTAATGAAGATATTTGGGGAAAATGCAGATGACAGATGAACATGGATAAAAATAAAATTAAATTTGTTGGAAAAAAAAAGAAATGGTGTGCACACTAAATGAGAGTTACATGTTGAAAGAATTACTTCAAAAAACATTTTTAGTCCCTTAAAATACATATAGTTTTTTTTTTCCATGTTCCATCTCTCTAGATGGAATATCTGTAATAAAATGAAGAAAGAGTTTTTCTCTTTCCCGAGTATTTTGTCAATGATCAGAAAGAACTGCTTCCATTTCTTTCCAAGTTGAACCAGAATGTAACACACAAATCAAGAAAGGTGAAGTTTTTCTTACCAAAAGGAATAGCAAATGTGCTGAACCTTTACAAGCTGGTAGAGTATTATATTTTTTTGGTGTGTATAAAATGTATTGATAAAAGAATCTGTGAACCTCTGACACTATTGGAGGCAAATGGAAATATCATAGGGAGAGAAAGAAGTTAAGGTTAGCAGGATCGTTCCTATCCAAAGCATTTTTGAAACATAAAATGACTGAGACCATTTTAAAACTGAAGAGCACAAGATCCTCATATGGATTCAAAGAAAAAGAAACTCACATTGTTACACATTCTTCAAAGCTTTCTCCAATCATTTTAGTTTTAGAAGCTTTATACCTCAAAACTGAAATTTTCTTTAACTTACTTAAGTGTGTGTTTATATGGGCATGTATTGTTTTGTATTGTCTTTGTCTCTACATCAATTTGGGAATACTTAATTTTTTGCATATAGTCCTTGCATTTGGATGAAGACTGATTCTCAGGAACAAGAAAGATTTATGTATTTTATACACAATATCATTTTTTAAAACTTTTTATTTTTTTATTATTTTTATGGAGAGAGACACAGAGAGAGACAAAGAGAGAGAGAGAGAGAGGAAGACAGAGATGGGCGCACCAGCAGTGTCTCAACTGCTGCGAATGAAATCCAGATGTGTGTGCCCCCTTGTGGGCAAGTGCGGCATTGCGCCCTTGCGTCACTTTGCATCTGGCTAAACGTGGGACCTGGAGATTGGAACCGCTGGAGATTGGAAACGGCATTCTTCGGCTTAGGAGGCAGGCGCCTTAACCCCTAAGCCATCTCTCCAGCCCCACAATATCATTTCTTTAGTGGTGATCTATAACAAACATATGATTTACAAAAGAATTCCAAAGCATAGATTAATAAGTAGTCCTCAAATGTTACCATTGATCCTTTTTTTATTTCAATCAACCAAGATATTTGCATATAGGGAGTTAAATTTAAATTCAGTATACATTTAATGAAACCTCCAAATTAAAAATATATTGACAATCCACAAGCTTTTATCTACTTTGCACTTACTTCTATCTGCTCTAGTCTTGAGAGAAGCTTGCTGTCCCCTCACATGCCTTAGAATTATCTCTAATATTTAGCAACTCAGTAAATTGTAATTTACTTTCAGTTTTAGTTTTCATTTCTCTCCTCTTTATTTTCTGTTCCAGGTAAGAGTGTGCTCTCTTTGCTCCGTGATTTCTTCTGATAAACAAATTGGTTATGTAACATTGGCTGCTGGAATGGATTAAAACCATGCTGGTTTCACCTTGTTTCTATATAATTACCAATCAGGTTATAGCTACCTTGTTAAAAAAAAAAAAAAAATGCTACTCTTACAGATAGTCTGACAACTAGCTCCAGAGACATGGCAATAGACACTAAGGACACACAAAACTCATCAAAGCAAACACCCAGAGGTTACAGAGAACTCAACACTAAAGGAGACTTATAATATACCTACCAAGGCTTAGAAACATTGCAGAAGAGGGAGCAGAAAGAATGTAAGAGCCTCTGGTAGGAAGGACAGTCCTGAGGCAGTCCCCCACATAGATACTGACTGATGCATTTACAAACCCATGGTGAATCACACTAATCCCACCTAAAAGGTCCTTCACTGGAATAGGGATAAGGGGGAAGGGGATATAAAAGGATAAGCCAAGGGGAATATGACCAAAATATGATTTGTTCATTCAGTAAAGTTAATTTTTAAAAAGAATAAATATGGCTAGAGAGATGGCATAGCAGTTAAGGCATGTGCCTGCAAAGCCCAAGAATACATGTCCAAATCTCCAGAACCCACATAACCAGACACTATATACACAAGGGTTTGCACGTGTCTGCAATTTGTTCACTGCATGTTCATTCTCTCTCTCTCTCTCTCTGCTGTTTCTGTATCTGTCTCTCTTTCTCAAAAATAAAATAATAAAAAAATATACAAAACAAAATAATAAATATTCCCCTTGTAGGATTTCGTAAAACAAAAATCCCCATTACAATTTTTTTCAATCATGAGTAGGTGCTAGAGAACATTTTTGTTGATCTAAAAGTGTCTTTGTGTTCATTTATGGTTTAACCATATAAAAACCATTCATAAAGAATAACATGGGCAAAGCAGTCCAGCTGTGAAAGAATACATTTTTGTAAACTAAGTGTCACACCACAAAGAAGTTGACACTAAAATGCTAATAATACTCCTTTAATCGCCCCCTGTACCCAACCACCCTTATCTCCAAGTCATTATTTTCAAATGAAACAAATGGCCACATAAGTAGTGTTATAATCATTTAATATATTCAATATATCAATTTTAAGTCTACTCAGAATTAAATTCATCAGTTAATAAGAGCTGTGGAATCTCCTAGTCATAATGTTGTTTTTACTCATACTTCTAATATTGTTCTCAGGCAAATATTTGAAATTCAATCAATATCTCAGAAAATGGCAAGGTATGTCTGATTATCGATTGATTTTCCCCAAGATTTTCCACTATAAATTTAATGAGCACTAGAGTCTATGCCAACTATTTCTGATCTTTAATATTAATTAGATATTTTTCATAATATCTACTGAGTTGTCTTACATGTGAATTGTGTTGAATTAAAAATAAGATCAGATGTTGATGTGACAGTTTAATATTCTTTATGAAACAGCTAAATCATTACCTTCAGTATACTAGATATTTCCTCCTTAACAGCTAGATGTCATATATATATATATATATATATATATATATATATATATATATATATATTCAGAAAAGACAGGGTATATATACATACATATACGCATACACATACACAAAACACACCCACAAACATATATTTACTTATAATATATATTTATATGTATATTTATGAAGAAATGTATATGTACCTAAATGTGCATATATAAATATATAAAATAACAAGAATCCAGGAATCAAATATTATTTTGGACTTGCAGAACTTGACCCTAATACATAACTTTTGTAGTTACATTGGACTCTGCAGATTTTACTCTACATCATTCCTTACATACATAATTACTTTCTCCAAAGCATAGATTTTGTGAATTTCCAAGTAAAGATTAACTGAAAGAAGTCTAGGAATAATTATGATATATGACTCCCCAAAACAAATGTATAGTCTTCTGGTATAAATAGAAGGGAAAACATTCTTTGATGTTCATATATTTAATGTGGATTGCCCAAAAACATTTTATCCAACATTATTCACATTGGAATATTTTACAACTGAAGACAGAAAGCAATTAATAACTGAAAGGTGATTATTTTCAGCATTTTAGAGAGGAATATACTGCAAACTGTTAATTATGCTAGTAGTTTTCTTGTGAAAAACAAAATTCATATTTGAATATAATGATATTCAAGAAACAGTTTTTCATGTGTATAAAAACAATTTCATGGCATACTTTATTTAATGACTGTTTTTTATACTTCCAGTTACAAAAATGTTTTGATTACTGTCTTACAACCAGACAGATTATTTTATTTCTGTTTACTTTTTATTTATATTTTAGTACTGATAAGTCATGGGCTTATAAACCTAGAAGTTATTTTCATGTTTGGAAATACAACGAGAACACTAGGAGAGTAACACAAGTGTATAGTTGACCTAGGCTTATTAATCCACAGGACTACCAAATCCATGTTTTATTAAATCTTCAGCAAATAAAACAATTATAATTCTTCTTTATATTCAATTTATCTGTCTCTAAATTGGCAGTAGTAAGGCTAAATCTTAAATACATTCATATGTACACATATGAATTATGTAAGAATAAATACATGTGTATATACACATACCTGCACATTATAATGATGATGACTCTTTACTATGACATTTTAATGTGATTCTGTAAACCCATAATAAAAAACATGGATCTGACAACAGTGAAGATTGTAAAGAAAATTAATGTTTAATATAGGAGCGATGTGGCCACAATGAACACCTATCTCAAACAGTAGAAACTTTGCTGTCAACTATAATTCAAATTCCATACTTTGAAATTTCATTCATTGGGCTTGTTTTAACTTGCTTACTTTTATTTCAAATACTAAAAAAAAAGGATATATTTGCATGTCTTTGAAACAATTCAAAATTACCCCATTTCTAAAGGCTTTGCCTGACTGAAATGGCTCAATTGGAAAAGAGATTGTGGTGAAGGCTTGAGGACCTATTTTCCAGCCCCAGAACACATAGAAAACCTCTGGGCCAGGTGACATGCCAGCAATATCTGTGATGGGAATATAGAGACAATGGGATCCCTTAGCCTTCCTAACCAGCCTCACTACCTTTGAGGCACGTTCTAGGCCAGTTAGAGAACCTGTCTGACCAAAGGTGTATGGTTCCAAAAGGAACAAAAACTGAGGTTGTCCGCTGGACTCCACACTCATGCTCAGTTATATGCACTGCACACATAAACACACATACACATAGACACAGACAAACAATGCACACGTGAAGTATCTGCCGTAGAAAAATATGGTAATATATTAACTGTACTTGTTGGTCCTATTAATACAGAATATAATAGTATATGAGTATGGAGTTAAGTTCTTTAAAATACAGTTCAGGTAATTTGTATAATACTTCACATATTATTATGATCAAATGTAGCCATATAACCTAGAAAATAATATTCATTTAAATTGTCCCATCTCATTTAGAATATTATAAATTTTGCTTTATATTTATGTTAATTTTAGTTAAGAGTTAAATATTTTTGCGTTTTTCAAATTCAACCTATCAAATAGATTTGTGGTACGTTAAGGTCGTTTGTGTTTTACAAGATCACTAATAGTTGATCTTCCATTATTTTCTATTGCATACAATCTGATAAAATAAGCTTACTCACTGTCATGCAAAACGAATTATGCTCTCCTTTATGAGAAAACCATGCTCCAACCCACCACTGATGTGCAGATAAACCCACTTGTGTCTTCATGTTATTAGGTACTAAATTACCTTTAAAATAATTCAGTAATTTAAAAAGTAGAAGATTTTTATTAAAGGACTCTTAGAGCACAAGAAGAAATATACTTTTAGTACAAGCAACCATTTCTAACATGAATTCACTGATCTAGAAAATTACTTTAATGTACATATCAATATCCAAGCCAGTTGCTTATATTTCTGCATTTAAAATAATCTCCAGATTCTCTTCTCATAAGTATGATAAAAATACATAAGAATTTTTAGAGTGAAATCATATTTAGTCTATCAATTTTGTTACTCATTAAAATTAAGTTATAACCAATGAAAAGTTGCAAATGAGGAAAATAAGTTGCTCACTCGAGTCTTTCCTTGATTGACAGAAAAACGAATGCTGATATATATATATATATATATCGCAGAACTTTTTAATGAGAAAAACTTAGTAGCCCCATATTTAGGAATTTAAAATGAGTGATTTTATATATTAATAACATGAAAAGAACTGAGTGAAATAGAGATACAGAGATATAGAGAGGAGAAAGAGAGAATGTTAATTAAAAGATAAAATAGATTTGTTCTATATGATAGGAAGAACAGAATAGATCTATATATTTTCTGAAAGCCAAAATAAATAGTAGGTCTTGATTTGATATAATCTTTGAATCACAATCTTATTCATTTATATTTATTTGTTCCCTTAGTATAAGTTTATGCATGATTTATTCACTTTTCTTATAAACCATTTCAAATTCATTATTTATAATTTTCTAAAATGTACATAAATATGCATATATTCCTTTCATCTATTTCCCAAAATTCTCCCTTTATATTTTAGCATTATCATTTCCTTAAATGAATTCTTTATGAAATTCTTCCCTTGCCATTCTAATGTATCTAGCTTTATAGAATATTTTTGCTAGACTTGTTTTTTCCCCTTATATTCCTTCACAGTTCTTTTTATTATCCTTCCCAATGTACTCAATTTAAAATAAATTCCATCTGCGAAGTGATTTCCCACAACTTACATTATTTAGTAAACGTGTGTGATCTTAATTTTTAGCAAGTTTTTATTTGAAGCTGTATAAATGATAGAAGAAATAAGTTACAGTAAAGCTTTTAAGTCTTCCCAATTCATTGCAGAGATAGAAGCCCCTGTAGTCCATGAGATGTATGAACAATCTCCCTGAAGTCAACTAATATCCACAGTGGATGAATTCTTGCATATGACACGTGTAGTCTGCATAGGTATGGAAGGTGTGCCTAAGAAGATGGTAATTTTCTCTTCATAGCTAGTCAACTGTAGGGAAGATGCTGAGTGATTTGCCTGTGAAAGTCCAAAAGCTGATCTAATTAATGTATCTATGTAAACAGAAACTGATTTGGGGTTATTTTCTAAATTATGGTAACATGAGGAAATCCTTTGAAAGCCACTAGTTGAAGAGGAGATGGAAGTGGTTTGTTAGTATTTTCATATTAGTTTTGTATTGTAAAAAAGCCCTATTTCCTGCAGCTAGAAATATTTAGGTATTTATATGTGAGTATAAGCAAAATTTAAAATGCAAATAGAATTTCTTAATCATTGTGAATGTACCAAATACATTTGTTTATCAGTCGTTGTTCCACAAGCATGTCCCAAGATCATTTTGAGGTTAATTGGACTCTGTCTTACTTGTCCATTTAGCTATTTCTTCCCATATGAGCAGAAACTTCCATGTATGTTCAGAGAGTTCTTTTTATATACTTTATGATCCTTGTGTAATGCAAAAAGTTCTATTGGACTTGAGCTATGAACAACCATATCTGCCTTGCCAAATGCACATGATACAGCTTCTTTTCCCTCAGCACAAGAGGGCTGAGGTGGAAAATCTCGGTTGTCGATTTGATAGAAATGAGAACATCTAGATCCATAAGGTATAAGTCTGCATGTGCTTTTGAGAACATTTTTTGAAGAGATTAGCTAAGTGAGCAACACCCATACTGAAGGGAAGCAGCAGCACCTCATAGACAGAGGGTCAGGAAAATAAAAGGATTCAGAAAAAGGAGAAAACTAGAGTGTACAGACTCCTCCTGTTCCCTCCCACCCCCTCCATCTCCTCTCTCTTTCCTGGATGGCATGATGTGGACTTCTTTGCTCAGCCACACACCCCAACTGTGATACACTGAAACCTTAGAAACTATGAGTTGACATAAGTTTTTACCTTTTTAAGTGGTTTTTCTCAGGTGTATATTGGGACATGGTTAATCAGTGTTAAATGAGTCTATGAAATTTTTTTCTTACCCATTTCATGTATGCGTGATTGTTCCATGTTTAATACTTAAGGATGTTTCTAAACATTTCATGGTCATGAATCTCTATGCATAATACTTTTGATGAGAGGAGAAATTGTGTTTGTCCAAGATAATTAAGGACATTTTGAAGTCATTGCAAAGACTAAAGTAGTCAGCAGTCAACTAAATAATGTTTATTTTACTCGACTTAACATCATTAACCCTACACTTAGAAATAATTATACTATATCTAACTTTCTGTAATTCCCAACTGGGCACATTTAGATTATGCTCTATATGTTACACATCTGTCAATGACACATTACCATAATGTACAGAAAAATAGACATAAAATGTATATTGCTAAGATCAATCCATGAGAAGATTAATTAGTTTCTTTAGATTTTCTGCTAGATATACCTAACTAAGTTCAGATCAAGAACATTAGGAAATAATAAGTACAATAGGCATCTTAACCATGATTGGACTAGTAGTGTGTTAAGCAAATAAGTCACATACTATGGTCCACTATCATTTTATAAGCATTTTATAAAGAGAACAGAAAATGTTTATAAATGTTTATTTGGGCGCTGCAGCTCTTGAGGGTGAAAAAGTCACTATAAGAATGACAAGAAGGGCTGGAGAGATGGCTAAGTGGTTAAGGCACATGTCTGCAAAGCCTTGGGACCCAGGTTTGATTCTCCAGGTCCCACATAAGCCAGATGCACATGTAGGTGCATGTGTCTGGAGTTAAAAGAATGCATCTGGAGAAAAAAGAATGATAAGGAAAATTTAGGAGATTAAATCATTTTAAATTAATTAAATTAAAATGAACATATTTAATATAAAGCTTTAACATGAACTAAGGTATATATTCATTTACTTTCATAATAATAGCTTTTCATTTTGGTTTTGTCAGTGCTGCCATTAGAAATATAAGGATGTGAGCTGAAGGGATGTCTTAGCAGTTAAGGCTGTCACCTGCAAGGCCAAAGGACCTGGGTTTGATTCTCCAGGACCCTAGATGCACAAGGTGGCACATGCTTCTGGAATTCATTTGCATTGGTTGATGGCCCTGTTTCACCCATTCTCTCTCTCTCTCTCTCTCTCTCTCTCTCTCTCAAGTAAATAAAATGAGGAAAACAAAACTAAGGATGTGATCCTAAACAACACATTCTCATGGAGAGAACTGCTACATTGGATTGTGATGGATTCTATTGATTGAGAACTTGACAGGATATAGACTCACTGTGAGAGAGTATTTAGAATAGGTTAGCTTCTGGACATACCTGTAAGGGAATAACTTGATGATGTTAAGTGAGGTGAAAAGACTGACCTTAACTCTGGGCAATGTCACTCCCTGTCCAGGGTCCTAGACTATAAACAGGAGATCTGGCTGAGGAGATTCATTCTTCACATTTCTGCTTTCTCACTGCGCTAAGTCCAGCTGTCTCAAGCTCCTGTTGCTGTTTCTTCACTGCTGTGATGGGCTGTAGTGGGGAACTGTATAATGAAATTAACCTTCCTTTCCCCAAACTGATTTTTGTCAGTAATTTTGTCTCAGCAGCAATAAGGTAACTGATAAAGGACCCATTGTGAGAACATGATACCAGTTTTGAGGTGCTTCCCTGAAATGGTGAGACACTGGAGGTGTTACTCCCAGTTTTTACATCAACAATACTAATGGATCACAGCAAACATTGATCATACAATTGATTGAATCAGGAGATAGCAACTGAGACACGGGAGGTATACAATTCTCAGACCTGAGATATTTGATGAAAACAAAGCAATGCAATCAATCCTCTTTAAGCTTTAAAATCCCCTGCTGACAAGTTTGTTTTTTAAGTATGCCTTATAATTGAGTTGTTTATTTGGTTATTTTTCATTTACAGTTTAAAACACTTCATCCTGCTTTCTCTTTTTATTTATTATTTTCATTAATTTCTCCATAGCAAGTCTGTTGGGCATGTTTTGTTTAGTTTACATGGATGTATTTTTGAAAGATATAAACTTAACTGACCTTTGACATATACTATAAAATTACTTATTTTCTTGACTGGGTAAGTTATTCTTTGTCAATAATCAAAGAATTATGTCTCCCCTCACAATTTTCTAACACTACAGTCATGAGTCCTTATATTTTGTCCCTTAGCTAGTTATTTTTCCATGTAGAAAAATGGGCTTGAGCAAATAACTTTTGTTTATCCAATGGAAGAACCACAATAAGTAAAGTATTTAATTTGAGGCCATGTGCTAGTAATTCTAGAAGTGAAGGCATGAGCAATCACCGCCTCTTACCTCCGCTTAAGGTCAGTATAATCTCAGAGCAAAGTTTCCAAAATAGATGAACTATAGCTGAACACAGAGGTAACAGGGAGATGCACCAATATCAGAACTGCACAATAGAGACCAAGATCAACTGCACACCAGGGAACTACAGAAGGTTGCTTATATAAGCATAATAATTTGAATTATTCACTAAACAGCCCAATCGGGATAAATTGTATTTTGGGTCCCAATCTTAGTGAGTGGCCTCAGGATGTATTCAATCCTTTGATATTATTCTTTATGGCTTTCATCCCTGTGTGCCCTTCCTTTAATTGAATTATACTGCTATTTTTAAGGAAATTATTTTAATTCTTAAAGAACTGGTTTCTACACATAACTTATGCTTCTGTTTACCTGACATAAATTCACATTAAGCTCATAATTAAAGATAGAATGATTCATTCATTCATTTAGCCTCTATATTTTTGTCTCTTTTATCAAGTAGTATTTTTATTGTCTTAAGTAAGATAGATATACCATGAGCATAGTTGAGGGCATATTATTAATAATTGTATTTATTATTATGATTGTTAGTATTTTAATTTTATTTTGCCTAATTAACTTAAAACTTTCTGAATGTCCATTATAGATTAGTTTATAAAGTTAATATACAAGATGCAAAGAGATCACTATGATCCTGATTTCCCATTTATTCTTTGCACAGCCTGCAATGAATACTTTTGTGGAAATTAAATCTTCACTGTGCCTCTGTCTCAGGGACATGGATATCAGCATTCTAGATGAAAATTTTTGATCTTACTTACAAAACTAAGTTATATATCATTGCAATCCCTGAATAAGTTTCAAAGTAAGTTTCTGATAATTAGAACACATTGAAGAAAAAGATAGAAAATGTTTGGATTTGAAAAATATTTAACTATGTGTCATAACAACCCTATGTGCAAAACAATCCTAGAATACTATTGATTATTTTTTAGCCATTTATGCTTTGCAGGTTTCTTCAAAACAGCATGTGTTCTTGAAAGTAATTATGGAAACAAACAAGAAACAGGCTTCTCCCTAGTAGCCACTCACCATAGCTTTTGGAGTTGTTAGTGTATTCCCAAACATCATGAATTCTGACTTTGATAAGACAATGCCTATCCATTATGATACTATTATTATATGTGATTTGAAGTCATTGTGCCTCAATTATAGTTGGGTTTCAACACAAAATATTAGAATACATGAAAAGTTTAAAAATTATTTTATTTTTGCTGCTTTGTTGAAGGAAAGTGTACATTACTGTCATACAATAAATGGGAATTTGTCATGTCAGTGTCAAGAAAACATGCAATTCTTTGAATATTTTTGTCCCTTTATATGATTATGTGGATTTTATTTTTTAAAAACTTGCTTATATGAAACATAGGATTATACAATACAGAAATTGCATATAAGCATTTAAAATTTAAATCCTATTAAATAAGTGGACAGTCCATTCTATCAACATAATTCAGAGATAGAAGAGGGTGAAAGAAATAATAAATATATCCATTTATTTAGTCAGATCACTTTTCTCAGAAAGTGCACTTAAAATTTTACTGAAGAGAAAAATATTCAGTAAAGAGTGGTAGCAGACTTTAAAAACATTTTCTTAGTCTTTTATGTACTCTATTCCCTTCTGTCTTCTCATTTGAAGGAGATCTTTATAAGTTATCTTCTTTCTCTCCTCTTAATTAAAAAAAAAAATCTCTCCAAAGCTTAAAAAAAAATCAACTAACTTTTTGAAAATACAGCATGTAATATCTGTACAATTATAAAATATATATTAAATTTGATACTCTCAATTCATGATTAGGTAGGCAGTTTCCTTATTGTAGATATTCAAAATTTTTATTGTTTATTGAAAAATCTAGCATATTCAAAGACCAGCTTTATACAGTTAGGATAAGTGGTGTTATGTAACAGCAGCAGGGATTATTGAGATTTGGTTAAATGAAGTGGCAAATGCACAAAAATAAGCCATTAAAATGGCTTAATAGTCGATTCAAACCACTGATGACCACTATTTATAGATAAGGGTGTACCCTGCACTCTCACCAACCCTTGTGTTTCTCATTTGGCATGCATCCAACATTCTGCTGTGTCAACATTTGCTCCTGGGAGGACATGAAGGAAAAAAGGTCCATAAGGTTCCCATTGGCCCAGACAGTAGAAACATCTGCTGGATTCATAAGCAGCTTGCTGGCCCAAGTCTGTAGGGAGAGTGGATGCTCATCAACCCTGCCACATGAGTCAGTATTTCCTGTGCCTGGAGGCTACACAAGCTAATTAAAAAAAAAAAAAAAAAAAAAAAAAAAAAGGTTGTGGTTGTACATTACATGTCAAAATTCTCTTGTTAAATGATGTTGCATGTATTTAAAAGTGCCATGATATAATAAGTTATGAAGTTAATATTAGTAAAATTCAATTCTTGTGAATAACAATTGTGTTATCATTTTAGGTAATGTTTACTAATGATACATTCTGTGCATTTAGACATAGGCTGATAGGCTCTGGGGAGCAATGAAGAGTCACTGGCTTTAAGAGAACATGGAGTTGGCTTTTGTTTCTCTTTGCTGAGACAATCATCAGTTAAACATGCATCACATTTTGTCATTTTGTTGGTTATTTTAATGTTAACTGTTGGATGATTTTCATAGTGCACACATAATAATACCACACATGAGCTTATCAAATTATTACTAAATATTAGTATTGATTTTAATATGTAAACATTTGTCATTTCAAATCTAGTTATGTGTGAAGTTGTCTCCTGAATATCATATTGCTGCCAATTATCTGGACACTGGAACTGTTTGCCACTGTACTCTGAAGCTTTTTTATTACATTTATTAGCTTATATTTGATACATTATGCCTTCCAGGAATTAAAATTTTTATAAACAACTAAATGTCACTTTAAAAAGGAGATACATTTTACATATATTTAATTAATTAATTAATTAATTTATTTATTTATTTATGAAAATTAGAGAGAGAGGGAGGGAGGCAGATAGGGAAGGGGAGAGAATGGGCATGGACCTCTTCTCACTTCATACGAACTCCAGATTCATACACCACTTTGTGCATCTGGCTTATGTGAGTACTGTGGAATTAAACCAGTGTCCTCAGGCTTTGTACATAAGCACATTAACCACTAATCTATCTCTCCAGCCTAGGAGATACATTTTTAATTATAAGTACAGGTAACTATGAAACAATATGATTACTTTTCATTTAGAATTTTTGTGAGATGAATTTTATTAATGTCAACTGGGTTGTGATCATTATATTTTGTCTCATGGACTGATTTGACAGCACTAAAATTAAGGGAATGTGTAAATTTAAAGAAAGCTACTATTTATAGATCATTATAGTTTAGAGAAAGACACTAAATCTAGTATCTATCTATTGATTGATCTGTTATCTATTCCTTATCTATCCTATCTTTGGTTTCAGTTTTGTGCAGTCTTGGAAGCCTTTACATACCTAAACTTCATGGATTATGTTAAATGCACTTTGTTCCATCTAATATATAAAGAAAACAAGTCAGTACAGCACAGAGCAGGAATAATGTGACTAATTTGCTAAGATTAGAAGAGGCCCCGTGGAACTCTGCTGTCATGTTCTTCATCTGGTATGGCTACAGTGCTCATGTTTGTCAGGCAGAAGCACAGTTCTTGGCTTTGTAGATAGAGCAAGGCCCATGGATCACACCAAGATTTCCCCAACACCAAGCTGATCCAAAAGTTATAGGCTAACACAGTGCAGACTTCCATAGCCATCAGAGGCTACTGCTCCCTTTAAAGTGGACTGGGTCTGCATGAGCTACCTCAGCTGTAGAAAACCATCTGTCCTGTAACCTCTTCAACTTTTTTTTTTTTTTTTTTTTTTTTTAATGGGAGAGAGAAAGAGAAAGAGGGAGGCAGAGGATTGGCACACCTGAGAATTGGCTCGCCATGGCCTCAAGCCACTGTACTCCAACTTCAGATGTGTGTGCCACATTGTGTGCATGTGTGACCTTCTGTGCTTGAGTTACATTTGTGTCTGGCATATGTGGGCACATGTGGGACCTGGAGAGTCAAACATGGGTCCTAAGGCTTTGCAGGCAAGTGCCTTAACAGATAAACCATCTCTCCACCCCCTTCAACTTTTATATTTGCATATCACACAGCCTCTTCAAAATTTTGTTAACAGTATCCTTTTTCTAATACACCTACTTATAATAATAATGAAAAAAATATTTTAATAAATAATCTCAACAATGATGTTGAAACATTTAATCCAGCTCCCATTTTATTAACTTTTTTGTGTGTATGTATGTGTATGCACGTGTCTGTGTGTGAGAGAGAGTGAGAGCGAGAGTGAGAGAGAGAGAGAGAAAGAGGAAGAAGGGGAGAAAGAGGGAGAGAAGGAAAAGGAGATAGAGTGGGTAGGCAGTGAGCATGTGGAGGTCAGAGGACAACTTCTAGGTCAGTCTTCCCCTTTGTATCTCATTTGATGCAGGGTCTCTTCCTCTGATTCTCACTCTGCCATTGGTGATCATGGCTGTGCTTGTTCCCATGTCTCTGCCTCCATCTTGTTATTTATCAGCATGCCAGGATTATAGAACTCCACTCAGACTTTCACCTTTTTTTTTTTTTTTTTTTTTTTTTTTTTTTTTTTTTTCCAGGTAGGGTCTCACTCCAGGCTGACGTGAAATTTACTATGTAGTCTCAAGGTGGCCTCATGGCAATCCTCCTACCTCTGCCTCCTGAGTGCTGGGATTAATAGATGTGGCCCACCATGCCAGCTAGCACTTTAAATTGGGCCTAAAGATGGAACTCTGGTTCTCAGGAATGAGATGTGAGCCCTTTGTCCACTGAGCCACTCTCCATTCCACTGGCTTATTTTCGATCAGTGTAACTCTATGAATTTCTAGAATTACAAAAGTCATCATGGTTATTTCTTGAAAGTTTAAAAGAGAAAGAAAGTAAAAATTGTCATGAATCCTGTGTTATCCCCTTCCTTCCAACATTACTTGATAACCATAAACTTTGCAATGGACACATTAGATGGATGCTCAATTTTCTACTATCTCCAGAACTAGATTACTAAAGTTTTAAGAATTAGAAGATTTCTTTACATTTACTTATTTATTTATTTTTATTTGAGACACAGAGAATGATTCATAGAGGGGGATTGGTGAGCAAGAATAGAAGAGAATGGCCATGCCAGGGTCTCTAATCACTGCAGACTCCAAATGCATGTGCCACCTTGTGTATCTGGCTTATATGAGTATTGGGGAATTGAACCTGATTCCTTAGGCATAGCAGGCAAGCAAATTAACTGCTAAGCGATCTCTTCAGCCCAGAAAAAAATTTTAAATCCCACCTTACTATTTTTATTCTAAGAAATGGAGTTGGAGTTCATAATAACAAATGTGTTAAGATACAACTTAAAGAGAGCAGTGCTTAAAAGAGGCACTTAGGAAAAACTCAGCTAATTATAATTTTCTAACTAATACATTTGGAACATAGTAACCACCATCCTGTCAAAAGAGTATGAGAAGATAGTCTTCATTCCTTCTTGGCTTTATCAGAAGTATTCACTGAGCTGATTTATCTGCACAAATCTATACAAAATATCAACTTTCATTTTAACATTTTCCCACAGCAGTTTGCACTTGCTCTCACAGGGTAATGTTCCCCTAGATCTAATGTGGCACTACAAAGGGTTTGCACATCAAAGCATGTAAACATGGACAAGATGGGTGAAATCAACATTAATGAAATCTTTGTGCATTCAGAAATGATCAAACAGTGCAAAACACATCCTATTAACCAGTGTGTTATTACATTTTTTTTTTTCCAAAAGAGAGCTTGTTCCTTAGGGAACATCATAGTTGATTCACGTGTTACTACATATCGATTTCCACTTAAATAATTAAGGTACGTATTATCTGAACAATGTGTTCATGTTTTCAAAACCATAGCTTCATGATTGCTGGTACAATATTGTTGGCTTCTCAGGGAATGAAATTATGTATATATATATATATATATATTCTAATATCAAGAATATATAACTTATGATATATATTAGTCAAAGAACTAATTTTATTTATAAAGTTTATATAATGTACTAAAGTAGGGAGAAAAACTAAAATTTTTGGCATTTCCTTTTTCTTGTGTCTTTATAACACATTCTTTGAGCAGGAACTGTTTTTATCTTCTTATGGAAATATGGCTTTAACAAAGAAAACTGTCTTATGTACACCATTTATATCTTGAAGTAGTTACCACATAATATTTTGCTTTCTCCAAGATAATTGCTGCAGCTTTTAAATAAGCAGTAAAGTGAAAACCCACCATTATTAATAAAAAGAAACTTACCCAGTGAATGACATTTTAGAGTGTAAATAAAGGTTTGGTTATCTATCAAACACTGTGAAATGGATGAACAGAGAAGTTAATAATTCTATTTAATACCAGCTCAAGTCAATAAAAGATGAGGCTACATTTGTCAGAAAGTTATTTATGGCATGAAATTTTTTTAAAAACTCAGAGAATTGTCATCTTTACAGAAAAAGTGCATGAGATTTTAATGGGTTACTTGAAACCTTGTCAATAAAGTTCTTAATTATATATATAATTTCTACTATGATTCATGTGAAAGGTTGGAAATCTTTTAAGTATAAAGACATTATGTTCTAAGAATGTAAATGGAGTCATGCACAATAGTTGCTATTGCATAACTGTAATCTCTAAAGTCAATTCAAGATTGTTAAAACACAAAATGCTGTATGATCTGGCCTTGATTCTTGCCTATCTCACCTTGCACCTAATATCACATTCTTACTTCTCATACACTAATTTAGTTTTTTGTTTGTTTGTTTGTTTTCAATTTGTTTGCTTTTATTTGGATGTGTTTGACTTTAGTTTGTTTGCTTGTTTATTTTCTATTCTATTCCTTCAACAGCCAGCTTTCTTTCTTGCATCCATCTGGCTAATAATGACTTTTGCATAGGTTACTTTTAGGAACACTGACTGGATGTTTCCTGTCCTTGTCCTGAAGCTATATTGAAAGAGCTCACCTCCTCTTCCATTATAGAATTAAGGTTAAATGTTGCCACCTTATTCACTGGCACATTTCTTTGTGTGTGTGTGTGTGTGTGTGTGTGTGTGTGTGTGTGTGTGTTTTGTAGCTTTGCTTTCACTTTTTCAATCTATGTTTTGAAAGAGCAGTAATCAGGTCTACCTTGTCGAATTACACCCTCAGTGTACAGCATGGTGAACACATCCAAGCATTAAATATGCATTTGTGAAGTAAATGCCATTGGAAAATGCTTATTGACAAAAAGCCATTCAAATATCAAAGATAACTTGAAAAGTCTTATAGATATATGCCTAATATATGTGTTTAAATTATTTACTAATGTTTATATCTGTACATATTATGAACCTGTGTTACTTCAAACTTCATTGCATTGCATAATTTATAGATGGGTAATAAAACAAATAGTAATCTGCATAGTTCTTTTCATAAATAGATATCAATTTTGCATTCAGGTGCAATATATCATTGTAATCAAAGGATTTTCTGCAGAGAATAACAAAAAATACTTTTAAGGGCAATAGTCATTATAATTGTGTTCCATACATATATTCACAATCCAAAATGGTTCCTAAATATAAAACACTAAATCAAGTAATCAGCTACCAAATCATGAAAACGTAATTTGAGTTGCTATAATTTTTTATTTAAATTTTGACAAAACCAGCATTAAAGCAGGCTGAAGTCCTACTACCTTCTCAGTTTATAAGTTTGTCATAATCTTTATCTTATTTTGCCAAATTATATTTCATGTCTGTAAATTCTATATTGTTATATCTTCTCAGTGAAGGTGTTAATGATACTTGTGCCATTTTGTAATACTTTAATTTTTTCTTTTTCTTTTATTGGCAATTAAATTTTAATTGAAAGATTTTTCTATTTAAAAATGTTAAATTTAGCATTATCATTTTACTTCACACAGTCTGGGACTGACTAGATGACACAAATAGTATATATCATTTCTCTCTGTTTAGATCCTAGTTGCCACCCCCCAAGGGACTGTAGTTTTAAATATATTTAATTTATTTATTTATTTGAGAGAGAGATGGAGACACATGCAGAGAGAGAGAGACAGAGAGAGAGAGAGAATTGGCATGCCAGGGCCTCCAGTCATTACAAATGAACTCCGGATGCATTTGCCCCTTGTGCATCTGGCTTACATGGGTCCTGGGAATCAAACTTGGGTCCTTCAGCTTTGCAGGCAAATGTCTTAACCACTACACTATCTCTCCAGCCTCAGGACTGCAGTTTTAAAGTCATGTCTTACACATTCACCTTTTCTCTACCAAAGATTGATTACTGCCCTTCCTCTCAGCACTATGTCCCTCAGCCTGCCTTCAGGAGAGTTTGATCATCTGTGTTCCTTTCCAGAGGATTTCCTCCAGATTGACATCTCACTTTTGAATTTAGTTATGTGATTGAGCTTCACTGTTATCCAGACTGTGATTGTGGTCATAAATTTCTTCTCTCTGGAAGGCTGACTCTCTAATGTTCATCAGTTAAAAAGTGAAGCTAGTCACTTCTAGGTCTTACTCAATCACCCTGAAAACAGCCATCTAGAAAGACTAAACAACTGTGCACTCAGGATAATTGATATGTAAGCCTGTTTTGAAGTTATAGAGAAAACTTTCAAACTCTCCTACACACACACACACACACACACACACACACACACAAACACACACATAGCTTTGAGAGACCTACATGTTTTGTTTCAATTTTAAATTATTTCCATTGCTTTTTATTCTTCAAAGATGTATTTGTATAGGAAACAAACTAGCCTAGAGAATAAATATGTAGAAAGTATCTGATGATTATAAATATTAGCAATTCAACAATTTTTCTTTTTGCTTGAAAGACTGAATGCTTATATTCAATAAACTATTGTTTGAATAAGTGGGAAAGCTCAAGACATTTTAAGGGATGAAATAAACTGAAAAATTACTTTAAAAATCGTACATTCCATATAAAAGATTTAGTGGTAAAGATATTTAGATATAATCACTAAGTCCATTTTATGTAAATATTTTGCATGTTGACACATAGTGAGCAGATAGACACTGTAACAATTATTGAAAAAAGTTTGGTATAGATACAAGCTATAATAAAGTTGAGATTTTACTTTTAAGTTGGTTTAGACTTTACAACAATCAAATACTATTCAACAACACAGTAATATAACTTGTAGGGAAGAACCTGAAGCCATATTACAAAGATATGTAACATAAAACCATGTACCAAAGTAACCTAGAGTTTCATAATCTGTAAAAATTACAAAAAAAAAGTTCTTAGTTATAAAACATAAATTTAGAGAAAGGCAGAATAATATAAAATTAATTAAAAATATGGAAAATGATTTTGTGTAAGAATTTTGTGCTGGGAATATTATAGAATACCAAGGTATATGATAAATTCATTTTTGAATTGAAGGAGTATGGATGTCATGTTTCATGAACCTTACAAATTCCTGCAAGGCCAGCACTCATTCTGACAATCACCCTTTACTATAATTATAAATTCCATCAGACAAAGAGAATGGAGGCTAGCTTCATTATCAAGTTTTGTAGTTTACTGGGTCAACTAAACAGGGTCACTGTACAGGTCAATTGGAAACAACCCAGTAGTTATTTTGGAAGTCCCCTGGCCGCCTTTGAGTGGCCTAGAAAACTATTATCCCATTGTGTGAAAGAGAGAACATGAATTTTTTACAGGAAAATTATTATGCTGTGGGTCAGGAGCTGTGGGTGCCACTGTAAATCTGAAAGTGCCTTTTGTCATGGATCAGAAGCCAAGGAAGGACAAGGGCCAAGCTTTGGGTACACATGAGCTTCTGTTCTCTGAGTTGGTAGCAGACTGCAGTGCTCACAATTGCTACTGTGAGCACCAAGTTCTCGTCTACAGGATTGTGACTCCTGAAGCTGCCAACTTGGCAGTGCTATATTCTCATATCAGGAAGAGAAAGCCCTTCCAACCTTTTCTGGCCTTGCAAGACCCACTGCCCGCCAGCTTTGTCTCTTCCTCTGCTTTGGTCTGGCAGTTGTGATGGAACATGGGTCTCCAACCTGCTTCCTGTCACCATGGAAACTGGCAACCAGCATTAGCCTGATGGCCATGCTCCATAGTGGCTGGGCCAGGGGAGTTGTGCAGAAGGGAGAGACCAGGTGTTGTGCTGTATAAGCAGGATGAATACAAAAAGGTGAAAGTAGGCTAAAGGAAAAATAAAGTAACATGGTATAGGCTAGGAAAATTTTCAGACAATTCCTAAAAGCTGGAATGCATTGAGAGGACATAAATGATTGGCAAATTCTAACTATGTGAAAAAACAGAGAGATTGTCCAAAATTAGAAACAGTTGGCTATTAGTAATCGCTCTTAATTTTTCCTCCAATTTGCTTTTTCACATGATGGAGCATCCATTGTCATTCACGGGGGAACTGGAAAACTATATTAATGACATTTGTGCTTTTCGATTTAATAGGCTTTAGTATGCAAAACATGTTTTCGTCTACACAACTACTGAGCCACAACTTTCACATTAGAAGGTTATTTGTTTAGAATGCCTTCAGTAATTTAGTGGAAGTAATAACATGCTGTGTGTGCACTTAGATATATTTTTAGACTCTCATTTAGGCGACATGAATGATCTTGAACTCTCTAAGATGCAAGATTTTTTGTGTAAACACCCTAAACCAGTTGATAAAATAGATAAGTGAAATGGGAGGATAAAAACACAGAGAACACAAATATGGAATACAGAGAGAAAGAGTTGAACATAAGGAATAATAGCAAGCCAACCTTGTATTTTATTTAAAAATATGTTGCCTAATTCAGATATTTCTTATTGGCTTTTATATAAGAACAATTATTGTATTTTGTATTTACTGATTGACTTGGCTCTTATGCTTTTCATAGCTAAGATAAAAAAGCTTTAATATAAGGACAGTTTTTCCATTTAAATAGGGTTCTTGAGAGAATGAAAAAGAGTTCAAACTGAACCCAAACATTAGATATTCTAATTTGATTCAGGTAACAATGGTGTTAAATTAGAGAATTGTATTAATAACCTAATAGCACTTAAAATATATACATGGGCCCACAAAGAATGTGTCCCATTACATGGCTTTTTTTTAACCTCAGGAGATTTTTACACATTGTCTTTGGAAATCCATATGCTTGCAAATCTTCATGTTTTATTTCTATTCTACACTGTTTTTAAATTTATTTGAAGCATTTTGATCATTTTCAGGGTGAAAAATATAATGGGAGTGCCTCAGTTCCTGTTAAATATCCCACAAAATTTTACAATTTTTCTTGAAAAAACGCTCACTGTTACATCCTTCTTGGCCAAGCAAAGCCCCAGCTTCTGCCCATGTGCCTATGTGTGTCTCAGACAGCCATTGCTCTTGGAGAGAGAGCACTCATGCACACAGTGCAATGGTCCACTGGTGCGGCCTATGTTTAAGCCAAAGGTCAGGCAGAGATATGAAGAAAACCATTGGTTTCATTCATCCACTGAAGAGATAGTAAGGCTCCGTTGGTGCTGTTTTTGTAAAGGGTATGCTTTTGGATTACAGTTAAAACACGGATCTTCATCTGACTGCTCTCTTTCCACTCTACTGCTGGTTTCCAAAACCTTTCTTAACCAGTTTTACTTATTGTTTTATTTGTACCCCTGATGCATCACAGCCTCTTACCAAAGTTAGAGTGGCAATAATCTTAAAACTGGCTTATGCCCTGCTGGACAGATTTTATGTGGTTAGACAGTAAGGTTAGCACAAAATTTATGAAGGTAGGGTAGCTTTTATAAACTGATTCAAGGATTCAAGACTCAGGTAACATCATTTTAATCTTGGAGTGATTCCATTGTAGAGAAGGAAAGGTGTTAGGTATTCTCTCATTATTATATGACAAATCACCACACCAAGGAAATAATGGCAAATGTTTAGTCTCCTGTCTAAAGGCAAGGCCAGCAAAATTATCTTTATATGTTATCAAGCCATTGCTTTTCATGAAAGTGTGTCTCTGGGCAACATATTATCAAGTGATTTCTGAGAGTCACTGCTGCTAGTTTAGATAGACATAAACTGGGCAACCTAAGAAAACCTGTCACTTCAACACTACTGTATCCAGTTGAAGGAAAATCAGAGCCTGTTTGAAAAATTTTTATTGGAAGAATGATGGCTCTGCGGGAGGAAAAAAAAAAAAAAAAAAAAAAAAACACACCAAAAGAGTATGCATCAGTTCCAACAAGAGACATAATGGATGACTTTCAGTGGTGAGCTGTAAATATTTAACTACTTGTTCTATGGGGAAAATCAGTGGCCTGTAGCTGTTGCCAATTTCCATGGTGAAAATACTCCCTCTGTGGTCAATTTCAAGCTACCAACTTATGTCACTGAGCTTAGAATGGGAAGAGTTCCCTTCAGTGGGAACTCAGAAGCTGCTGTGGTGAGCCAGCTCTCACACATAATGCCCGTACTTGAATTTCAAATGAACTTTCATTAGTTCAAGAGAGACATAAGGGTCAAAATACATCTTGGACATGCTACACTGTCAGTGATGCTCTGTTTTAAATCTTAGGCAAGCACAATTCAGTTTATTTTCATAGCCACACTGTGATTAAATAAATAATGCTTGAAAACAGAATGCAACAGTTGAAAATCTGGCTCCTGTACTTTCTAGTCATGTGACAGGGGCACACTTTAAGGCAGTGAGCATCAGTCACCCTAAGCCTCAAGGTGCAGAAGATGGCAAGATGGGCATTACAGAGAAAATTTCTGATACAAAGAATCTACCAAGAATTGCACCTAGCTACTTGCACACTGCAAGCATCTATCTTAATGATGGTTTGATGGTTGAGGAATGAGCCAGTAATGGAAAGGGAATCAGATGGGTATTGAACGAAGAGACAGAAGGCAGTCCATTTGCCCATAAGGCTCAAATAGGAAGTTTAGTTAATTACCAAGAAATAGCTTTTTCCTTTAACTGAATAATATTTTCACATATATAGTATTTCTGTCCCATTTGGGGGCTGATATGTCTATACATTTGTTCTCAATCACCATGTGTTATATATTCTTACATATACTCCTAATATATTAAAAATGTCTGTGGTAGTTTGAATAGATGGCCCCCAATATATTCAGTGTTTTATTAGTTTGTTGTTTGCATCTGCAGCCACCTGGCTTGAGGCAATGTCATTGGGTGGATCTTAGGGTCCAGCCCTAAGGTGTGGTGGTGGGTTTGAGGTTTCAATCTAAAAATATACAAAGTGTGCCTAGCTGGAGTTCCTGTGGTGTGTTGTGGCCATGTGGCTTTTGGCTTTTGGCTTGTGGCTTTTCTCTCTGTATTTGGTCCTGTGAAGGCATGCCAGCTTCTTCTGCCATTATGGAAGTTCCCCTGGATCTGTAAGCTTTAATAAATATCCCTCCTCCATAACTGTGCCTGGTCTGGAAGTTTATTTCAGCAAACCTGAAGCTGTTTGCTACAATGTCTTACAATGTTATCCTGATATGACCAATAAAGCCTTTCTGATTCATTGTTTCCATTATTTTCCAAAGTGAAGTTAACCTATACTTCTATTCTTTGATTTCATTGTGAACAGATTCTGCAAATCTAAACTACTCCTGGTCATTGTAATGTCGCAAATCCCTCTTCAAATGATACGTTTACTTTATGTGATGAACACCTACTGAGAATTTCCATTTAAAATACAGTGTGTTATGCAATGTAGGAATTCAGCATTTCATCCTTCTCCTACATGTGCTAAATTCCTTCCTTTTATTATTTACATATGAGTCCCACCATTAATTCTGTAGTCAATAAGAGTGTGGTAGCAGAGGCATGCTATCTGGGAATGAGCTACAACTTGACAAAAAAGGGCTCCTCTGAAAACTAGGATCTCAGTGAGTTTAACCAGAGCCAGAAATATTCTCAAATAATATATCAGTCTGAGACATGCATCATAGAAATCCATGAAGACAAAAGTCAACACCAGATCATCTTTCTTGACATCAGTGAGTATGTGGTCTGATTAAGCCTCTTCCCCTGATACTAAAAGTTAAAACAAAATTAAATAAGCTCCACAGTCTTTTCTTCAACTTTCACAATGACATCACTTTAATAAATGAATATTAGAACTCTAAAAATTATGTTGATTGACATATGAATAGGCATGTTTATGTCCTGTGAAATACACATGAATGGATGAGCTAAGAATGAATAATCAATTGGATACTACACTAATCTTCTTTTAATTGGGAAAATGTTCCCAATTGGGAACTTTTGGAAATTGAAAGGCAATGTTGAGGAGTAAGGAGTTAAAAGAGAAAAGTCACAGACAACTCCATGTTCTCCCCAGGATATAACCAGAAGAAAAGGCAATTCAGACCTCAGAGAAGAAGTTTGACTGCCTGTAAAGCAGGCTTTTTAAATTGATTTTGGAAACCACATACCCTAAGGGTATTTAGGATTAGTAGATTCTCCACATGAATTTGCTCTCTATTGGGAAAAACTAAATTATTTGACTGCAGGGATTTCAAGCTGCAAGAGTCAGGGAACAGAAGTCATACTACTTTAAAGTCAGAAACCATGTGGGAAGAAAGGTGGAGAGACACTCTCCTAATCTCTTCCCTGGAAGAGCCAGGGGTAGGTGTGCTGACGTATACAAATACTGGCCATATAAGAAGACCCCCACACAAATTGCTCTTTCTTCAGTTGGACTATGATGAAGTACTGCAATAATTATCAAAATTTGATTCTCTATGTCACAGGAGATGAAATGGCAGTTATGATGAGCTTCTCTTATCTTAATTTACAAGTTTAAATTCCATTGTATAAATGGTTATTAATTTTTCTGTCATCATTGTTGTCTGAGCCACATTTAGACCAAGAGTGATTTAGTGATTATGACCTGGCATCCCTTGCAGAAGCAGAAGAATAAAAATGTTGAACTTTCAGAACAATCTCCAAATGTCTCATTGAGTTTATTTCACAATGGAAAAAACAATCACTTAACCTCCTAGTGTCAGTTTACCCATCTGTGAAATGAGAAGGATAATATTTTCTTAAGGGAATGTTTAAAAAATTGTGTTGCACATATAGTAAGTAAAAACATTGCAAGCATCACTCCTCTTTTCCAACTTCTTTAAAGAGGCAGATAGTATTTTTAAATGTACCACAGGAAATGTCATCTATATTGAACTACGTAAATTTATTAACAGTTGTGTGCAGTTTATAATTTGAAGACTCATCCCCCAACCCCCGTTGCTCAATATTTGTATGACATCAGTATCTGGTAGCACAAAGATGGTTTTAAAATATCTTAAGCTTCACGCTTAACATCTGTGGATCCTTGGTCATTGTTCCTTCTTTCAGTCGGAGTTGATCCGTTGATCCCTCACATTGTCTGATTTTCTTTTTGTTGTTGTTGGTGGTGGTGGTGGTGATGGTGGGTTTGTTTTTGTTCTTGTTTTTTTTTTTTTTTTCTTTTTGTTCTGTTTTTTGTTTTCTGGGTTTTTTTTGTTGTTGTTGTTGTTGTTGTTTATTTTTTTGTTTGTTTCTGCCTCAGCCCCCTTCCCAAGATAGAATTGACAGTTTCCATTTGTCTTTGCTAGAGGTTACCTCTGAGCTGATGACAAAAAAAAAAAGCCTACTCTGCCTCCTGTTGTCTTTCAAGTCTCAGTGGATGTATTTCAGGCAGACTGTCACTTCACTTTTAAACTCCATCTTAAAGATACAGACATGTATTATAGGGAGTTGCCCATAGTGACTCCAAGAGGTTGGTGGAGATGTGTGAAAGCCTTTGACATCAGATCTTTACACTTTATCAAGTTATCTAACATGGTCATAGTGCTGGGCACCGCCATCCTTTAGGCCTGGAAAGATGTGTTTCCCTTCAGAGTCTTCCAGATCCTATGGTGCCAATCAACAGGTTTTTTGGTAATAAGATTCTTTATAGCAATAGCTCCCACAGAACCTCGTAATGACAAAATCATTATAAAACCAAAGAAGAAAGGGGAAGTACATTTCATGGGTGTGATTAAGCCATCCTAATGGCCGTGCATATGTAAATTATCTTTGACTTAATCAACTACCTTGCTCACATAATAGTATTTTAACCTGGCTCTAGAAAGTCATTTTACCCCTGTTGATCCTGATCAGACTTGACAGAGCTTATCTCCAGATAATCTTGCAGAGGTGAAATTTATGCATCATTTTTCTTCAGGCATGAATTTGGTTTTATAAACAGTGCATTTATTACGCTTCTTGTTTAGATTAATTTAATAATATATAAAAGAAGACTGAAATCTTTGTTATATACTAATACAATCCAAATCGACAGGGGCCATTTAAAAATTTCAAGAATAAGTATTTTCCTGCTTATGGAATACATTTATTGGAGAATAGCAGTCATGGTAACTATAAAGCTATTTCCTGGTTAATCACCTTGTAAGTGTCCACACACACGTGTGTGTGTGTGTGTGTGTGTGTGTGTGTGTGTGTGTGTTGTTGTTGTTGTTGTTGCTGTTGCTTCTGACACTGTTGTTCTGGAGATAGAATGCTGTTATTGTTGATCAGAATGGCCTCAAGCTCTTGGGTTAAAGGGATCCTGCCTGCTTTGGTTCCCAACCAGTTAAGTTAATGGGTGCATGCCAACGCACCTCATTTTTAATACATTTTGATGAATATTATGCATAAAGAATTCATTTTAAGGAATGTTTTCATCATTTTCTCCAGCATACTCTGTATGTCCAAAAACAGATACATTTCTAAGAAATCTTAGTAACACAGGATTCATTGTCAATTTTTTCATCAAATATTCACTATAAAGTACTAGGTTATTATTATTATTATTATTATTATTATCATTAATTTGGGAGATAGAGAAGTAGGCAGTGGAGAGAAAGAGAGAATGGGCACACCAGGGCCTCCAGGACTGCAGATGAACTCCAGATATGTGCACCCCCTTGTGCATCTGGTTTATGAAGGTCCTGGGGAATTGAACCTAGCTCCATTGGCTTTGCAGGCAAATGCCTTTAAAACTGAGCAATCTCTCCAGCCCCAGTACTAGGTTTTTATAAATATTCACTTGATAGCAAGAGAAAGAGAGGGAGAGAATGAATGAATGAATCAATGAATGAATGAATCAATCAATGAGAATGGGTATGCCAAGGTCTGCTGCCTCTGCAAGCAAGCTCCAGATGTATGTGCCACTTTGTGCATCTGGCTTTATATAGGTACTAGGGAATCAAACACAGGCCATCAGGCTTTGCAATACAAGCAAATGCCTTTAATTGCTGACCCATCTCTCCATCTTCTAAAGTTCTAGTTTTTATGTTTCCTTGATTTTATTCTGCATTATAATAGCTACCAGGAAAAAGTTCATTTGTTTCTTATCTCCTGCCAAGATTCAATTCAACCAAACTCATTCACTGCCTTACCTGTCACAGTGACCCAATCTAGCATGGCATAAGCAGTGCAAGGTCAAGGGAAGTTAACAATTATTGTGTTACTATTAGGATATTAAACTTCATGAGTGCCTGGGAGCAAAAAGGTATTTGGGAACATGTACGGAGAATACCTAAGTTCTCATCATGTATCAGTTGAACTGTCCTCTTGTTAAGAATATTCAATTACTTCTCCGTCTTTTAGAATATATGCTTTTTGTTGGTTTGTTGGTTTAAATTTCCTTTTGAATTAGAAATGAAGCCAAATGTACATCTTCGGAAGTTAATCATTTCATAACTTTCATTTAATCATCATTCTCTTTAATCTCCTTTTAGGCAGCCAAGGGCAGTTTCCACTAACACAGAATGTAACAGTTGTTGAAGGTGGAACTGCAATTTTGACCTGCAGGGTTGATCAAAATGATAACACCTCCCTCCAGTGGTCAAATCCAGCTCAACAGACTCTGTACTTCGACGACAAGAAAGGTGAATACATTTCCTTCTCAATGTTTTAAACATATTCTGGAATATCTTAATTATCATGAATCTATTTTCCTGAGATGATTCAAATTATTCATTTTGATTACCAAATGGCTGTTGCTTGTATTTAAACATGCTAAATATTAAATACTTTAGTTTGCAAGTCATAAACACCAAAGATAACCTGTGTCAACTTTTTAATAAAATAAACAGATCTAATTCTATTAAAAAAAAAAAAAACATTCCATGCCTTCTCATAATAAGCATTTTATTTATCCATACTGTATACATTCATTCTTGTAGCTGCCTTGTTTGAATTGACTGAATATTTCTCTTATTCCTGGTAGCATAATGCTATTTTCATTATACTTAATTTTACCTATTTACAAGCTCCTATATGACTTTTGAGAGCCTAGTGATTGTATTTTCTTAAATTGGGTATGCAAGTAAAAGTTATAGAAATGATTACTATAATAAGATTAAGTATATACATTTTTAACCTGAATTTTATTAAGAAGCTGTATATGTGTGTGCCTAGAAGGAATGCCAATTTGGATGTAATTTGGGTTTCTGATTAGATATAAAGTAGATTTTTGTTGCAATTATTTAGGTGTAAGTACATTCAGAAAGATAATTCAAGCATATATCTAATAATATATACCAAATCTGTAATATTTCACCCAATGTTACAAACTGAGGTGAAAATTGGGATGATAAACTGTAACAAAAACATGGAAAAGTATATAATGTTAAATAAATTTAAACTACATAGGATAAAAAAATCATTTAGATATTACCTATTTAAAATGGTTTTAACATCTTTTATATGTCTATAAATAACAATAAAATAAATTAATTTTTCTTTCATGTTAGCTATTAAAATTTGGTAAGTCTAATATTTTCCCCAGTCCACCAAAAATGTATGTTCACTATGTTTTGTGTGCTGGTGGTGTTTTGCCCTCTTTTGATTAAAAAAAAAAAAATAGTAACTCTTAAAATTAGTTCTTCATTTAGTTTTAACTATTAAGACAATTTACTGAAGGACTATTTAACTAGCTAATTAATTGATTCAACAAATATTTATTGAAGGTTCCCTTGCAAAGAATTAGTGACAGAAAGACAAAAATCTGTCTTACACAGTTCAGAGTGCTGATTCTAGCACAGGGGAGGGAAAATAAACAAATGAATAAAAATACATGTGTGTGGTCAGAAACATACCCTACATGAAAGCATGAAGGAGGAGTTCAGAATGTTAATGAGTTAGGAGTGAGTTCTGCAGAGAAAAGGAACCAAGAGACAGATGAGAGATTAGATAGGTTTTATTTTGGGACCGTGGATCAAGTCACTGCAACAGGAGCATTAGAAATCGGTAAGGACAAGCTCATGAGTAAGAGGAACAAGGACCAGATGTTGTTGTTGTTGTTATTTTGGGGAAAGACACAGAGACACAGAGGGAGAGGAAGACAGATAAGAGAATGGGCGTACCCGCAGCCTCTCAGCCACTGTGCATGAGCTCCAGATGTGTGTGCTCCCTTGTGGGCAAGTGCCGCATTGTTCCCTTGCTTCACTTTGCATCTGGCTAAACGTGGGACCTGGAGATCAGAACTGAAGATCTTAGGCTTAGCGGGCAGATACCTGAACCATTAAGCCATTTCTCCAGCCCTTCTTGTTGTTTTTGTTTGTTTGTTTTTCAAGCCATGGTCTCACTCTACCTCAGGCTGACCTGAAATACACTATGTAGTGTCAGGGTGGCTTTGAACACACAACGATCCTCCTACCTCTGCCTCCCCTTCTCGAGTGCTGGGATTAAAGGTGTGAGCCATTTGTCATCACACAGGCAAAAGTGGAATGGAGGTAGAGGTGTCAGGGGATGTCACACTTTCTGTCATGGCCTTCCAGTGTTTGAATGAGACTTGCTTGCAATATGGAGAGCAACATACTTAGTAAAACTTAACTACTTTAATATTGACCTCACCACAACATCTAAACTAGTGTTTATTCAGATATTTGAATATAACAATGAGCCTTATTCTTGAGCCACATGATCCAAAATACCCAATCAATAGCCAAAACCATGAACAGTATCAAACACTACATACACAGTCCCCTCTCTTGACAGTTTTGCATCCTGAAATCTCTGTTACCATCAGTCAACTATATACTTAATGTTGCTTACAGGTATATTGCTATACAGTCATGTTATTAATTTATTTTATATGTGTATATAAATATTAGCTAAAATAAAATGCATTAATTTATAAATAGTGTTTTTATTTACCTACCCCTGAGTTTTATAAACAATTTTCCCTCATTTCAATAAGAAATTTTGCCTCAATCAGTAGCCATGAATGTTACAGTGTTTGAACACTTCATTATTGCTCTGCAACCCTACAAGTGTACAATAACAATCTCCATTTTCTTTTCAACAAACTCTGTACTTCTTTATAAGGAGATCATTGAAAGACATGTTTATAGTGACATCTACCATTGAGAGGTCAAACCCTCAGGCACAAATCTATATTAACTATCCTTGCTTCTTCTTTCAGTCACTCTGTAAGTTATCTTTTACAGAGCTTCTAAAAGTGGAATTGATTCTGAGCATTTCTATGTTCATAGATCTTCCCAGTGGTGAATAGAGCCCAATGTAACAGAAAATCTGCAGAATTGGAAATATGGTAACCCTCCTCTTTCTGTAGATAGTGATGTGGGGAGATGAAGCTCATGTGGCCTCTGGGAAATCCAGCAATGTCTTCTTGAATCTTCCCACTGACATAAAGTATCAAATGGATATGATGAAATTAATTCCTAGTCACTTACTTTAATTGTCTTTTCTTAAATAATAACTTATATTCTTATTCTTTTACTATAAAATAGGGATTTTTTTTTCCTTTTATTAGACTTTTCATTATTTTGTTCTGATATTATATCCACAAAATAAAATACAACTATGGAAAGAAGTTTTTTCATGAATGGAAATCAAACTTGTATCATCTTACCTGTCAGTGGACCCACTCTATGGGACATGTTAGTTGAAAAAATAATATTTAACAGAAATATATTAATATATACATAATTCATATATATACTTTGTATATACATATATTCATTACATACAAGCATTTGAATTGTCTATTCATGTGACACAGATGAAAGAAACCATTCCTACTGTTTACTGTGTCCCTTATTATAGTTACTGTGGGTGCCTATTTATTTTAAAGGTTCTGTATCAATCCTATTTTATTTCTGTGAGAGGACAGAAGGAATAATTAAAAGCTTGTTATCCTTGTCAACAGCTACCACATTAGAACACCAGGCGCAAGTACAGGATGAGCACTCAGAGGCAAGGGATAGAGGGCTTGGGGCATCATACAGGAGGCAGAGGGGCATCAGTGTATTCAAGAGGTACATTCTGGGATCAGGGGAAGAGTAGGAACTCAAGGGAGTTTAAGTTTGAGAGGGCCCATTGGGGTGGAGGTGTACTTATTCCTGGATGAAGTAGGGTTTGATGGAGGTGACTTGACTCTCTTTAGCTGTGATAGGTGGATCTAGGTGGAGGCTGTCTCTAAAACCCTGGGGAAGTACAGTCCAGGTGAGTTGAGAGGTGGAATGAGTATCAGGGTCCTCCCAGATTAAGCCAAAGAGATTGTAGGAATCGGGGTGGAGGAGGATGGAGAAGAAGGTGTCTTTGAGGTCAAGAACTGAAAATGAGTACTGGAGGAGGAGATGTGAGAGAGGAAATTATAGGGGTTGGAGACTACTGGATGAATGGGCAGTGTCATTGACTAGGTGCAAATCTTAGACTAAGCAGTAGGTCCCATCAGGTTTGATATCAGACAATATCAGAGTATTGCAAGGGGAATGAATAGGGAAAACGAGGCTAGCTTGGAGCAAGCGAGAAATAATGGGTTTAAGTCCTTGTTGATATTTAAGTGTGATTGGGTATTGAGGATTGCAGCGAAAGGATGTGGTGTCTATGAGTCTGATGAGGACAGGTGGTGAGAGGCTAGTGCTGGTGATGAAGTGTCCCAAACCCTAGGATAAACCTCAGAGACTCGAAGGGGGAAACTTAGAACACGAAGGTAGGGGGCTAGTCTTAGGAGGAAGACAGAGTGAGAGTGGTTAGTCAGAGAGAGACAGAGAGAGAGAGTTTGTTACATAAGATCTCGACCCAGCATGGGACTGGGACAAGAAGGTGTTAAGAGAAATGAATGGGAGAGGGGAGTGTCCCACACTACACAGGGTGTGTGTTGGGGTAATGCATGGGGAGTGAATAGGAAGTCAATACTCAACACAGAGATCTGCAAGGGAAAAGTCTTACCAGAGTAGGATGGTAGGACTGACCAACTGGTCGGAAAGCAAATGAGACAGGACTTCCTGCCAGCTGGACTGTGACCCTGGGCTCCTCCATTTTCTTTTTTTTTTTTTTTTTTTTTTCTTTTTGTTTGTTTGTTTGTTTGTTTGTTTGTTTTTTTTTGGTTTGTCAAGGTAGGGTCACACTCCCAGCCTGACCTGGGATTAACAATGTAGTCTCAGGGTGGCCTGAAACTCACAGTGGTCCGCCCACCTCTGCCTGCCAAGTGCTGGGATTAAAGAAGTAGGCCACCCCATCTGGCTCCTCCATTTTGATGTGGAGAGTGTTGATAAGGTCCAAGTCCCAGTGTACCTTCAATCTGAAGTTCCCAGGCTCAGAAGATGAGCAACTGGCTCTTGTGGGGGACAAATGGAAGGATCAGGCCTACCTTATTGAGATAAAGAAGGACAGTCAATCTTCCAGTGGCCAGCAAGTCTGCAATGGGAACAGGATTCTGGTAGTGAGCACTGCAGCACCATCCTCTTCTTTGGAGGAGGCCTCAGAGCCATGGCCAGGAACTAGTACTGCTGTCTCTGTCCACCCTCTCAGTCCATGCTTGGTCTCTTCTCTCATTAAAAACTTCAAATCCCAGGTCAAGTAGCTCTGTCTGAGGGGTTTGAGGGTCCTTTTTCAGGCATTTAAGTTTTTTTTTTTTTTTTTGTTTTGTTTTTTTGGGTCAGGGGCTGATTGGAACAGTAAATGGGTATTGAGAACTATCATGCCTTCTTGGGAAGTGGGGTTGTGACAAGTGTATTGGGTGAGTGCCTCAGTTAGGTGTCCCATAAACTCAGGGATTTTTATTAGGCCTCTGGGTAAGCATCCCGAGTTTGTCAAAATTGACAAATATATAGGATGCCTTTTGAAGACCAGCCAGGAGGCAAAGAACCATCATATCATGGGCCACCCATCTGGGAAAGTTAGTGGGGATGTGGTATTTTCAGTCAAGGTCCTCTCTGGGGACAGCAAATGTCCCCGTTAGGAAAGTGTTATCAGTTACGTGAGCCTCATTAGCATGGGCCTGAGCAGCCACCTGGACACATTCTCCTTCATCAGGAGTGAGAGTGGAGGAAAGAACTACAAAGAGATCATGCCAGGTTAGCTCATAGGTCTGGGTGAGGTAGTGAAATTCTTTGATATAACATGATGGATCAGTGAAGAAAGACCCTAGATGTTTCTCAATCTGGGATAGATCAAACATGAGAAAAGGAACATGAACGGAAATGATTCCTTCAGCACCTGTGACCTTACAGAAAGGGTGCACTTTGTCCCTGCGAGAATGAGTACATTGGGCAGGAGGGGAAACAGGAGGAGAGCAGATGGGAGATGGTGGTGGCTGGGGGACATGGAGATGGAACAGGAGATAGATGAAGGGACTGAGAAGGAGTACGGGTGTCAGGCAAGGGATCAGGAGAGGCTGAGGGAGATGAAGGAGCCAGAGGACCTGTTGGGCCACGTCATCTATGGCATCCAGGTCAAAAGCAGAAGATGAAGACGAGTATGGGGGAGAGGTTGAATTAGAGCACATTCCTGAGACCTTGGCTAGAAGGAGCTGGAAAGAAGAACAGATAGATCAGCGAGAGAGGGTTCTGCATGCAGAGTGAAAAGTGCCTGGATATAGGGTATTTCAAATCACCTGCCTATTCATTGACTGAAGTTTTCTAAGTCAGTGAGAATTTGGAAATGAAAAGTACCATTTTTAGGCCATATGGATCCATTATCCAGCTTATATTGTGGCCAGGCAGTGTTGCAGAGAAAGATCAGACAATGAGGTTTGATTTCATCCAAGAGTCATAGAGGCTTTGAGCTCTTAAGGAGCAAAACAAGTGTGAGAAAAAGGAACCAGGGCTTAAGCTGGGTTTACACAGAACACTAATATGACCCCCTGCCCTGTTAGGGAGAACAGGGCCTGCATCTCTCACATGGGCAGAGGTTGTAAAGGTCACAACTGTTGGCTATTTAGTCTGTTAGTGGGCAAAGTGGGCATCTGTGCACCCGATGAGGTAAGCAGCTGGCAGTAAAAGATGAGACCTCAGGAGGTGAGGGACAAGTGGGAGAGAGAAGGAAGTGTCCTGAGACAGACAGAACCAAACCAAAAGGTGCCACTTAGGGTAAAGTAGACCAGAAAGCTAGAGACTTGAGCTGTCAAAAGTGCATCTTTCCCAAGACCTGGGGTTGGGGCCCAAAAGCTGGTGAGGGGTATAGCTTGGCATGCCATGGGGAGGGAATAAACCCAAGCGCAGGCCAACCCAAGAGGGACCTTACTGAGAAGGAGGGAGGAGATAAACCAAGGGAGAAGAGTGTAGCCAAATCATGGTGAGTGGAGGAGCCTGTGCCTGGCAGATAGTCTAAGGCCTTCAGAGGATCAGTGGCAGCTTGGTGGTCTGGTCAGGGGAAAGGACCTCTGGCCACGTAAGAGGGCAACCAGGAACCTCCTATCTGAGTCACAGCACCAGATGGAAGGTTTGGGAGTGACCAAGACCTCACAAAGCACTCTGAAGCAAAGATGAAAGCTTTTATTTGGGAAAAGCACTAGATGCCAGGGCTCACTCATGAGCACAGCCAACATGAGGTTTCATGTAGGTGGTTTTATAGGGTTTTTTGCTTGTGAGAAGGTGAGGAAGGGAAAAAAAAAAAAACAAAACAAAACAAAACAAAACAAACAAAAAAAAACTCGTTTGTTAAGTTGTATAGAAAATTTCCTTTAGGGGAGATCATTACATTAACCATTTAAAATAGCTAGTGTGTGACACCAGAACAGTGACCAGGTGACTTATGAGATAAGTGGGCAGGAAACCATGACCTGGGGCATTGTTAGGCAAGGAGGGATAATAACTGGGCAGTTTTTTGAAGAATGCGGACTGTCCACTGCCCCTTGCTTCTGTCACCATTCTGCTGACCATGGTGACTTCATCTTAGGAGCCTATCCTGACCTACCATCAATGACACTAATTACATAGGAAACATAGGGTAGATAATGGTTACTTTTTTAGGAGCATGTATCTTGATGCAGACTTATTCTTCACTTGTATTAATACATCTTGTTGAATTACAGTATTGGCTAGTAGAAGATACTTCCTAACCATGGCTATCGTACAAACATATACCAAACCTTAAACAAATGAAATATTGCTGTTTCAGTTATATAGCTCTAAAGGAGACATCATGAAATAGTGCACATGCAGTCAGATGTGACTTAAATAGTGATTCTGATACGAATGGCAGGCTAATAAAACTGCTCTTTGACATACTACTATCTCAGGATGTCAATTTAACAGTTCCCTATCTGTTTTGTATATACCTGGAAGGCAGAAATCATTAGCCTTTGAAGTAGAAATCCAATTATAATTATTTATTTTTGCATAGCTTATGGAAAAAGTCTTTTTCTTTAACATTTAAAGACTAAATAGAAAACAAAATCAAGTTGAAAATTAAAAGCCCATATGAGTTAAAGAAACTACCAGCACATGTAGCTAAGGAAGTATTCACTTGTTAGGATCCTCTTATTTTTCTTTTTACACAAATAACATCCCCACTGTTATAAATAGTTACTAAGCAGGTGGAATAGTGCAGGTATGGGGATACAGAAAACATGGGAAGTACAGGTCATTGTAACTCTGCATGAATGCTGTGTAGTATTTGGCAATGGAAATAGAAAACCAATTAGATCATAGTGCCTATTTCTCTGCAGGCAAGGCAAAAAAAAAAAAAAAAAAAAATGAAGTAGTAATATCTGATCACTTAATTCTCAGGGAAGAACAGTTCAATTCTCTCCTATTATTTACAAAGAGTATTTTGTACAGACATCTCCAGGAGCACACAGTGAACACATTCAACAGACACTCCTCTGTGTGTTTGTACTCATTTTCATATAAAAATGGAAAATACATTACTGTATGTGATACTTCACAATTTTTTTGATTTTTTTAAGAAAAAAATGTTCAGTGATTCTCACAAATTTCCTAAAGGAATAAAAATAAAAACTTACTAAGAACAATGCCACAAATCACTAGTATTAATTAGCCAAGTACATTACTGATAATTTTACTTTAATAGTAAGGACAGGGGAAGAGAATGAAGTTGAATAAAATGTCCTAAAATAAGAATAGATAAAGAGAAGAAAAATCAGATGAATTTGAAATTAAAGTAATGTTTCTCCTAGCTCCATACCAATCAATGCCAACTAAAGGTATCTATCCATACACTGGGTATCAATCACCTTGACAGGCTTAAGGTATTAAAGATAAGCTGGATAAAGTAGGTATCAGAGTAGAAAGTATTAACTTGAACTTTGTTTACTTTAAAAATTTCAGTTATTCAGTGTGCACACAATTAAGATGTAAAATTAACAATAGCTTACATTTACACATCACTTTATAATAATTAAATATGTTTCAAGCTAGTTAGCAATTTTTCATTAGATTCTCAGATCATATATATATATATATATATATATATATACAGAAACCCTTCTCATTTTTCATAATAAAGTGGTATTTACTGATTTAAAGACTGTAAATCATACCACAGGAAATATAGATGAGACCTAAGTTTTATTTTTTCTAATATGTATGGCATGTTATTGAAAAAGGGACTACATTTTCTTGCCTTTTCTTTTTACTATGTTTCTGTTGCTTTTTAAAGGTTATATTCCAGTTAAGTTCATTGTCATTTATTCCTTCAGTATGCCTTATATCAAAGACCAACTTTACCACACCACAGTAATTTCACAAGTCCTAGAAAATCTTCTCAAAAAAATGTGCACATCAAATAAGTTGATGCCAGGTTGCAATTAGGAAATAAATGGCACAAATGAGCTAAAGAAGAATGTAAAGGCTATGTACAGAGGTTAAAAGTTGTTTAGTGTAATGAGCAGATTACTGGGCATAAGGCACGTAGCTGTAAGAGGAAATTATCTTATCCCATGTTCAATGTTTGAGTCTGAAGAGAATGAGGAGCTGTTGGTTGTAAAGTGGACAGTGTGTGGAAACCTGTTTAGTCACATCTCCTGCCTGTCGTCCTCTGTTCTCTTGTCAGTCTTCCCTGAGAAGAGCACATTTAGAATCTGCAGGTGAAGGTTTCCTGGCTGTATTCGTACAGCAAGGCAACAAAAATGGATCAGAGAGGATAAACAGAAAAAGTAGCCAGCACAATATATTGTGCATAAACTGTTATTTTGTTGTATCTGATTTTCAGTTGTAACATAATTTATTTTAAAACTTGTATCACTTTCTATTCACTTTACAAGTCCTCACAGATCTGGCCCTGATGCACTAATTCTCTCTCTTTCTCTATTGCTCTCACTCTTGCTTTTTCTTTCTCTCTCAAAAAAAAAAAAAAAAAAAAAAAATACAGGGCTGGAGAGATGTCTTAGCAGTTAAGATGCCTGCCTCCTAAGCCTAAGAATGCTGGTTCCAATCTCCAGGTCTCACGTTTAGCCAGATGCAAAGTGACGCAAGGGTACAATGCCGCACTTGACCACAAGGGGACGCACATATCTGGATATTGTTTGCAGCAGCTGAGAGGCTGCTGGTGTGCCCATCTCTATCTGTCTTCCTCTCCCTCTCTCTGTTTCTCTCTTCAAAAAAAAAAAAAAAATACAACAAAAAAAGTTACATAGACTAGTAACTCTCTCTATTCTATAGTTTGTGTTTATTTATTAGCTATAGAAGTATTTGTGTATAACTTAAAATCCTAGTTCTTATTTTTTTTCAAATGTTGGTTGAAGACTGTATACTTGATAGTCGGAAGAACTTTAATTGAATCCCAGTCCAACCATGGATTGAAGTATACTCTTGAGCTGACTGGACTGATAGCATGAGTTGATCTCAGTGACTTCTGAAAATAGCTATGAGGACATGTTCAATGTCTGGGTGCAGAGGCCAACTCTCACTGGAGTTGTTTTCAGATTTTTAAAGCTTTAGAAATTCAATATCACATTACACACAATTAGCAGTACACAAATCATAACTCAACAATCAAAGGTTGTAAGCATTACTCAGCTAAGGAGAAGTTGTGATTTTATACACTCACTTGAGGCTAAAATTGGCTGCTACTAGTAAATTCTTGAAATTGACTTTTTCATTAAGTGAACATAAAGCAACACAATGCTCAAATAGCTGCAGGTTGTCCCACAGTTTACTATGGGCCATAATTGTGCTATATATACACATATTTAATATATACACATGTGAAAATGAAAGCAGAGCTTCTAAATGGGAGACGGAGTTGCTCATCTAAAGGTTTTGGAGATGAGGACCTCCACGATCAGGAAATAGTTCCCTCATTCTAACTCCTTTGTGATTTTATGAATTACTTTATTATTTATATTCCCTCTTACTGGTTCTACTACTAGGGGGTTTCTCTTTAGAGTAATCCATACTGTCCACAATAACATTGCATCTGTCATTCATCACTCTAGGCTTGGTCTCTATATTATATCTATGATATAAATTGTTTAAAAATTAAAGGATTAAAATAAACATATTTAATGTTTGGACAGCTATGGTAAAAGAGTCTATAACCATAAAAAAAAAAAGAAAGGAAAATAAAAACAATTTTCAGCAGTTAAGTGTGTGACGTGGTGAGGTCCTACAGCACCCATAATGAGTTAGTAAAGCTTAAAAAATATGATCTAATTGCCATTTTGTAAATGAGGAACAACTTTGTCTTTATCAATGTTATTGTTATTAGTTCTTCATGTATCCTTCTACTCATCCATGTATTCCAAGGTGTGACCAAGGAAATCAATCATAATTCTGGGTTGCTAAGGAATCCTAAGACTAGAAATTCCAAAGGTAGTCAACATGTTTACACTTTAAATTTACAACTTACACTTTAATACTCCATGTATCATGCATGTTAGAATGACAAATAGTTACTCCTTTATACATGATTGATCTTTATGCCAAAAATTGTTATGTCCAATTGGAATTTAGCAGAGGACAAACCTTAGAGAACTCTGATCACACATAGCTTATGTCCAAATGGGAACAAGCTGACAAAATGAAATATAAGGACATTGTGTCTGAGTGATACATTCTGTGTGAAATGGAAATGGAATTTTAAATAAGATGCTAGGGAAGCCTTCTGAGGTAATATCAAAGCAGAGATTCCTTGGAGAGCAGAGAGCTGAAAGAGTGACTGTCTTTATGGACAGGAAGCCCATCAGGATAGCAGCCTGTCATGGGCACTCAGAACAAGCTAGAAACCTGCTACTTGTCCAAATGAAAGTAGAGGAGAAGTGGAGATAAAGGCAATGAGTGGGTGAGGAAAGAGAACAGATGGGCCTTGACAGTCATTGAAAAATCCTGGCTTTTTCTCTGATTAAGACAAGAAACTGTTGGAGGATGTTGATCCAAGAAGTGAAGTTATCTTTTGAATATTTTCACAGTATCATTCTGGTTGTCATAAAATAGGTATGAGGGAGGAAGGAGAATGTAAAGCAAGGAGAACAGATAGGTAGCTGTTGCAATAAATCATAAAATAAACTGTTTCCTGTCAGAGATGCAGCAATGGAGGTGACAAGAATGGATTGGATTTTTCGGTGTATATGAAAGTAAAAAAGTGGCTGGATAAAGTGTGAAAGAGAGTTGTGTATGATTTCAGAGCTTTTTACTTGAATGATAGAATAAATTTGGAAAGGAGATAGAAGAGTTTATAGCAGATGGCAGTTGTGAATTTTGGAGGCAAAATTTTGATTTGTCCTTATTTTATCTGGACGTCTTGAGCACACAAGAAGACATTATATAATAGACAACTCAGTGAAATGTTCTAAAATCCAGCTTTGATTAACCTCAGATATCTTGAATATAGAACAGACACGTGATATGTGAGTCAATGTCTACGGCAAGGAGATCTAGAGAGAAGCAGTATAAGCACTGTGCTCTTGATGATAGATTAGGGAATTTCTGGGAATTCACATTCGAATCATGACTTCCTAAGACACTCTTCAATTTTGTCTTTGGATCCTAAAAACCGTCCTGTATATTTTGGCATTTTTGTTTTGCCATTAAAAAACAAAAGCAGAGTGAGACTGGATACTAGATAACATTGATTCTGCAATACATAAGTTGTAAAGCTGTTGATTTTCATACTTTCCAGATACTTACTTTTCCTCTGACAGGTTAATTTTACCTTGAATATCAAATAATAATTAATAATAATGATGATGATGATGATAAATCTAGTTGTGGATCTGTGCCTACAGCATGCTTTCTCACAACTGTAAGTTTTTAAAAAATATTTTATTTTTGTTTATGTATTTGACAGAGAAAGAGAGGGGGGGGAGAGAGAGCGTGGCCTCCAGCCACTGCAAATGAACTCCAGATGCATGCCCCCCCCCACCTCGCCCTGGGTATTTCTTTCCCTAAAATACACTTTCCCAGGGAAACAGGTAGCAACGGCAGAGACTGGATGTTCAGACATCAGTGACCCTAGTAGAGAAATGACATATATTCCAAGGCCATCAGATTGGAAGGAAGAAGAGTAATCCTATATCTGTTACTGTGAGTCTGATTCTACTGTGCTTTACTCCAAAGTTAAAGAATGCCCCCTTTTGTCACTGAAGAAAACAAAGTGAGAATGAGAACAGCCACAAACAAAGTAAAACACCACAGTGCTTAGTTCTGCCTTAGGTTAATCTAGCTTTCAGTCTGGGTTAGCAAAGAGGAGAGCTGTCTGGTTTTATCTTTGTATGCAAAGTGAGTAATATATACCCATTTTATGCACCAATTTTTTTTTTTTTTTTTTTATCAGCAGTGGATTTTACTTTCTTGTCCTTTTCTGAGCTAGATCCTAACTGTGGAGCTGTGATAATGACCATGACAAAGTAACCTTTTTCATGGAGCTTGGTCATGGAGCTGGGAGGGCTATAACTTTTGTTTTTAACCAATGCAGCACACATAATTCTTTTAAAAAGTTAAAGAATGATAAAATATTAGATAACAAAAAAGATTTTATAAAAGACATACAAAGGCTGGGAGTGGTGGCGCACGCCTTTAATCCCAGCACATGGGAGGCAGAGGTAGGAGGATCGCCGGGAGTTCGAGGCCACCCTGAGAATACAGAGTGAGTTCCAGGTCAGCCTGGGCTAGAGCGAAACCTTACCTCGAAAAAAAAAAAAAAAAAAAGACATACAAAATGCAAGTCCCATTATTACATCATCTTGGGGTTCAGGAGGTGTCTCGCAGAATTTATGAACCCCAAGTTTTGGGTTCTGTTCTACATTTAACAAACAATTGATAAAGATGGGCTCAAGAGAGATAAATTAGGAACTATTAAGTTTATTGAGAGGAAAATCACGTGTTATGTGGTTTGTTTAAGGGAGCAATCATAAATTGTGGGGTTTGGAAGCATGCTTTCCTATGGAAACATGCATGGTTTATAAGGTTGGTCCAAGAGAAATTGAGGTTTTTTTGGGGAAGAAACTGGAGTAGAGCCACAAACATGTACACTTTAAGAGAAACTGAGGCTTTAAAGAGAAATGAGAGTAAAGTTGCTGGCATGTGGAAAATAGAATCTAAGAGCTTGTGTAGGGAAACTCGGGAAGAACCTGCACATGGTAGATTCAGAAACCAGAGGAAAATCATGTATGTAATCAAAGAGAGAAGGTTCCCCAAGCTATAAAGCAAAGACAAACAGAAAAACCATCCAAAGCCGGGTGTGGTGGCACACGACTTTAATCCTAGCACTCAAGAGGCAGAGGCAGGAGGATCACCATGAGTTCAAGGCCACACTTAGACTACATTGTGAATTCTAGGTTAGCCTGAGCTAGAGTGAGACCCTACCTAGAAAAAAAAAAAAAAAAAAAAAAAAAAACAAACAACAACAAAAAATCCAAACAAAGAAACAGCCTGGCTGAGTGGGTTGGGAAGCCAGTGTCACTCTCCTTGTGGTCCTAGGGAGAGAGGTATGGGCAGGTGTGGTAGTTTGAATATATGTCCCCCAATATATTCAATGTTTTATTACTTTATAATTTGTATCTTCAATCACCTTGCTAGAGGCAATGTCAGTGGGGGCTGGTCTTAAGGTGTGGTGATGGTTTGAGATTCCATTGTAAAGATATGCAAATGTGCCTAGCAGGAGTTCCTGAAGTGTGCTGTGTGACCTTTTGGCAGTAGGGTTTTGCTCTGTGTGCTGTAGTGGCTGGTTGGCTTTTGCTCTCTCTCTGGCCCTGTGAAGAGCAGGCTTGCTTTTCCTGCCTTTATGGAACTTCCCCTGGATCTGTAAGCTTCAATAAATAATATCCATTCCTCCATAACTGTGCCTGGTCTGGAAGTTCATCTCAGCGAACCTGAAGCTGTCTGCTACAGTAAAGTGGTACTGAGGAGTGTGGGGTGAGATGAACCTGACCGTGTGGATATTCGTCTTTTGGAACCTTTGTTTTGGAGGAATGGGCATGGACTTGGTGCTTGCAACTGAAGATGCCTTCTGGAGTGGTAAGCCAAGTTTTATGTACTATTCTGATCAGAGTTTGAGAATGCTAAGTGCAGACAGTATTGAACTTCAAGGCTTGGCTTATGAGCTTTCTAAGGGGAAGGAAAGAGTGCAGACGACTTTGTTGGAACTGGGCTACTGGCATAAGGGATGGCTACGTTCTACTATCCAGGCCCAGAAAGTTTGATCAAGCTTAAATTTGTAATGGACTGATGTGCTTGGCTAAAGATATCGGACTGAGATTTTAAGATTTTAAGCTGGAAAACCTCAAGCAAGTTAAAAGCAGAGGCACTGAGACTGGTTTAGCTGCTATTGTCAAACACATTAGCAATCTTAAGGAAGGTGGAAGGAAGGTGGCCTGACTTGATTTACATTAAAACAATGGAGAGGATGCCTGAGGAAAGACTGTTAAAAATGCAAATTCTTGGAAAGAGCTGACTGGAGAAGGAACCTGCTTTTCAAGGCTATGATTTATTTTGTCCCTGGATTATGAATATGGCTGTGTCCTGCACACATGGTATTAGTTTTGGAAGCATGGAAAATGCATGGAGTGGTCATGATTGCACATGGTTCCAGGAGCCGCTGCTGAGATGCGGCATGAGGCAGGGCGTGAAGACCCTCAGGAATAGGCTGGAAGAGCCTTTTGGAAGATGGACCGTGGTTTGCATGGAGACCTGAATATGTTTTGGATATACCAGGACTGTGCAAAAGGGCTACCATGGAGTGCAGTGTTAGCATGGGATGAAAGTTTTCCGTGGTGACTGCCCAGCTGGAGGGGCAGAATTTGAAAACCTGGAGACTGTCAGTCTCTGGTTATATTGAACTTGAACTGCAGAAGTTTGATGACTGCTGATGGTGGTTGAGTTGCATTATTCTAGTCTCTCCTTGCTATGCCTTATATTAGTTAAAATGCTTACTCTGTGCCTTTACATGTTGAAAGTATTTAACTTGTTTTATTTCACAGGACTCACTATCTTAAGTTGATCAAGACTGTGAGACCTTCTGAAATTGGACTGAATACAATTTACAATATGTGATAGTTATAAATCTATTGGGGGCCAGGAGCTAAATATATTGGGGGCCAGGGGCGGAATGTGGTAGTTTGAATATATGTCCCCCAATATATTCAATGTTTTATTACTTTATAGTCTGTATCTTCAATCACCTTGCTAGAGGCAATGTCAGTGGGGGCTGGTCTTAAGGTGTGGTGATGGTTTGAGATTCCATTGTAAAGATATGCAAATGTGCCTAGCAGGAGTTCCTGAAGTGTGCTGTGTGACCTTTTGGCAGTAGGGTTTTGCTCTGTGTGCTGTAGTGGCTGGTTGGCTTTTGCTCTCTCTCTGGCCCTGTTTAGAGCAGGCTGCTTTTCCTGCCTTTATGGAACTTCCCCTGGATCTGTAAGCTTCAATAAATAATATTCCTTCCTCCATAACTGTGCCTGGTCTGGAAGTTCATCTCAGCGAACCTGAAGCTGTCTGCAACAGCAGGCCAGGCAGTGCTGAGCTGAGTGGAACAGGGCTGAATTGCAGAGTTCCCAACAGGAAGAAGACAGGGGCCTTCATGGGTAACCAGATTGGTTGTTATACTGAAGGGGTATCTCTGGGCCAGCCCATCCAGGGCTGTCTGTCTAGGTAGTGTGCTAGCAGCAGGGGGTGCTGTAGATCAGTCTCCTCAGACACAAGTTCCATTTCTGCCAAGTTCTGTTTTTGTGTTAGGGCGAGATAGTATGTAGGGTGGTTTCTCCTGACGTTCTCTTTTACCCTCAATCCCTAACTGAAGCTGCCTAAAAAAAAAGCTAGCTTTCTCCTATCCTCCTTCACCAGTGTTTTATTATTAGTTTCTGTGAACATATACAAGAAGAAAGCTATATCAAGAATAATACAGGCAACTTTGATTAAACTTGTGTTTTATTATTATGCAATCACAAATAAAAAGTTCAGAAACAGAAATTGTTTATATTCATCCTTCAATGAACATCTCACTTATGAATGATGTAAATGTTAATATGGCATGTGTGCTTTTTCATGCTATTAATTTCTGTAGTCTCTTTGCATTGATAGCAACATTTCTTGAAGGAAAGCACGTATGAACTGATCTATTTCTATTTCTATGTCTTATATTAATAGAAATCAGTTTATAAAACTGAGTCTCAGACAAATGCATTGACAGGAATGGAAGAAGATTTTAAAGCAATTTCAGCAAGTTCAGGGTACTTATTTTAAACTTTTATACAAAATGAGGCAAATTTTGCTACAGTTTCAAGATTCATCTTACATTTGATATTAGCAAGCCATTTGCCATATTTATTTTACAAACTGACAGGGAAACACAGCCATGAATTCCTTCATGATCATTTTTTTTCTGAGTAATCTAAAATTGAAAATATTCTACCATGCTGTAAGATCACCTTTCAGAAAAGGAAAATGGTAAGATAATACCAATTTCACTGATAAATATCCTTAACATGCTGGGGTCATATAATAAATAGAACTATTCTTTCATGTTTCTATCTTTTTTCTTATTTTTTTATTATTATTAACAACATATTTTGTTGGATACAACATGTGTTCATACCCTTTTTTGTCTTATCCCTGTCCCTAATCTGCTGGGGACCCTCCTCAGTGTAGTTGCAGGTATTCCCCATGGGATTGTGAGTTATGTGTTGTGGGAACAGCAGTCAGTGTTTGGGGGAAGGCAATGCCTTTGGGCATGATGTCTCAACCTGTGGCTCTTAAAAATCTTTCCACCCTCTCAAGCTTTGCTCTTCCCATTGCAAAATGTACTGTATTTCTTTCTTGAACAAGGTAATATTGAACAAATAAAGAAGGCTGGAATGTTCACATATTTATCAGAAAATGGGCTGACAGGAACTTTATAAGTTTAAAATTCATATATTCTTTTAGTTTGTTTCAAGCAAATCTTCTTTAAAAAAAAATAAACAAAACACCTTATTGGAAAAGGGAAAGCATTGTGAAGAAAAATCTTTCTTCCTATTCCATGGATCTATATTTACATATGTAAAGATGTTCATGTACAAATATATTTATTTATTTACTTTTGGTTTTTCAAGGTTGGGTTTTGCTCTAGCCCAGGCTGACCTGAAATTCACTATGTAGTCTCAGGCTGCCCCCAAACTCACAGTGATCCTCCTACTTCTGCCTCCCAAGTGCTGGGATTAAAGGCATGTGCCACCATGCCCGATTCACATACAATTATAAAAAGTATTTCCTATAGAAAAGACAAAGAAAACAGTACAAAATGATGGCTGTATTTGCAAAAAAAAAAAAAAAAAAAAGAACAAATTAGTCATTAGGAAAAACGTACTATAAAATTGGGAGGAATAAAAGATGGCTGAACAATTTGGTAAGCTTTAGACAATGCTGAAAACTTTGTATTCATGTGGTAGTTTGTAAGCGAAATCTCCCATGGACTCAAGCATTTCAATACTTAATACCCAGTAGATGGAGCTATTTGGGAAGGTTGTGGCATCTTTAAGAGGTAGGGCCTTGCAGAAAGAAGTGTATCACAGGAAAGGCTTTGAAATATTATTGCCTGTAGCTCCTCCCTACAGATGAGATGATGTCTGTGCTGGTTTTTTGGTCCTTCCAGACCTTCACTGCCTTAATGGACACTTCCCATTGGAACTGTAAACTGAAACAAGCCTTTACATTCATATTCAGCTTATGGTCAAGTATTTAGTCCCCACCATAAAAATCATCACTGGTACAATGCATTTTGATTTTATACTCCCATCTCGGCCACACAGAATGTGCCTATGAGATGGTAGATAGCTGATAGTACTTATAAAGCACTATTTCTCAGTGTTCACAGTGGTGATATTGCTATATGGAGTTTTACTTATAAGAATATTGAATGAGAAATGCTTCAACATCCTTAAGTCTGCAATATCTGAGGTGGCTGAGGCAGAGGACACTAGGCAATCTTGTCTCACGACCCATAGCCTTTGCCTATTCCCAGGTTGTGGTGGTGTCTTATGAGCAGCAATGGGAGTTGAGAAGGTAAGGTTTGTGCTGGATAGATGGATTAGTGGTTAAGGCACTTGACTGGGAAGTCTAAGGACCCAGGTACAACTCTGCAGGTTCCACATTATCCTGATACACAGTGATAAAAGTGCATGATGTTGCACATGAACACAAGGGGGTGCAAGAGTCTGGAGTTCAATGCAGTGGATGGAGTTCCTGGTCAAATCAATCTCTCTCTCTTGCTCGCTCTTGGTCTCTCTCCTCTCATAAAAAAGGCCAGTCTGTTGGGCTTGCCAAAAAAAAAAAAGGAAAAAGAAAAAAAAAGATAAGGTTAAAGCAAATTGATAAAGAAAGGTAGTAAATAGTGAGAGGGTATTTCCAAAAGGATCTCAGGTAAGCTGATTTCGGGTATACAGGTGACTTGGGAAGGTGGCTGAGGGAAAGAGGCCTGATTGTCCCATGCATTGGAGGCTCCAGTGTACACTGTTGGGCATGAGGAATTAGAACTGTAACTAAGTAGGGTGGAGAACCAAGAGTGGAATCAGGGTACAGACTCACGAATGATTTTTTCAAGGGAAAATCATTTGTAAAATTAAAAATGTTTGAAAGTTTCTAAAACGATTCTTATATGTGAGAAGGGAGTTGGTGAAGGGCTCGTTACATATTCCCACCATAGCAGCTACGGGAAATAGCAATGGTGAATGAAGTGGCAGAATTTCTTATTTGGGCAAAAGCCAGATAAATTAATTGAGAAGCAGTAAGAAACAAAATTGGGATATGGAAAATAAAGGAAAAAGCAAGCAAAAGAAAAACTGGGACTTTTCGATTCATAATGGCAGATACCTAAATATGGAAAACAGGAGTAGGGTCAGTGACAATCAATGATAACTCAGACCTAAGAATGTGATTTCCTACAAAAAAAAAAAAAAAAAAAAGGAAAGGAAAAGGAAAAAAAGAAAAATAATGTGGACTTACGAAGGATCAGAATGTGAAAAGGTTTTAAACGATTCCTAATAAAATGCATATTTTAATACCTTCAGAAAAGAATATACTTTTTGAAAAATTGCACTTTACACTCATGTATCATGTAAACTGAGGTGGCATTGGCCTAGGGTTTACATACAATATAAAGGTGAAAAGCAGTTAAAGAAAATTGTCATGCGAGTCTGCCATCTGTTGACAGTAGAAAGCATGCAGCAACATTAAATTACTCAAGTCAGAGTATCTCATGACCATGGGGGAAGGCCAAAGGAATCTATCAAAGGTGTGTGACACATAGACCAACATTACTTCCTCCTCATAAGCAGAGTAAAATAAAGAACTTCTCCTAAGTGAAAACATGTAGCCACTAGTAACTGCAAACATATAAAATGAAGTAAAATAAATACTAAAATAAAAACCTCTACATTTAAGCCTTTCCTTTCTACCAATGGTCTAATCATTGTCTGGCTGAGCCTGGCTGTCAGCCAAGGACAAAAGGTTATAGGGAACAGGCTCTTTTAGAGTCAGCTTATCAGGACATAGAATAGCTTATTTAGAGTACAAGAGCTGGAAATGGCAAACTATGACAAAAACTACTGTAAGATAACCAATGTATTCACTGGATGACCTGGAAAGGGTTATATGTAGGACTGGAAATGTGAATTTTATTGTGGTTTTAAGTCACTATATGCCAATACTGTAGCTGTGAGGTCAAGATATGAAAGCTTACTCTCAATGCAGTGTACTTTAGATATCACTTTCACTTTCCAGAAATGTGCACAGTATTGGAAAATTTCTATAAAGGAGAATTTGAAGGACTGATTGTCAGGATCCATGATTTTAGTAATATATCTTGATGCTAAAATCATGAAGCTAAGACTTGTTATGTAATTGTATCATGATCTTATAATTACTGAGCTTTCATATTATCACATAAAGACATTCAGCACAATTATAGAAGCCTTTCTCATTCTTTAAGACTTATTTATTATATAGCTATAAAGTACATTATCAATCACTTTACTTGGAACATTATACAGTTCCAATGAGTTAATCATTAGATATGTGCAATTATTGGCAAGCTTGACTCTTTACTTCTTACAAAGTGCTTTCAATGTACCATTTAATGTACAAATGCACTTCGACTTAATCATTACTTTGCACTCTGCTTTTGCTAAAATAATGACAAATCACATGTTCACATTTCAATCATTGCCACAACAGTCACAAAATTAATGGTTTTCCTGATTGTAGGCTTTTTATAGTTCTTTTTGTTCCAAACATTTTTGGTATCACTTATTCTTTCACGATTAGCAGAAATGCAAATTATAGGGATTGTTTTAAAAGGAAGAAACTGTTAAGAGAAAATGTGAAATACTTCCTCTCTCTGCTAATAGTAAGATGAAAAGATTCTCCCTACAGCTCCCAAATGATAGTGGAGAATTGAGGAAGAAGAGAGCAAAGATGGATAAATATTTTTCTTTGACTTGAACCTTGGGGAATTTTTGGAAGATTTACAACCATTTTGGCTCATTTATTACTCAGATGGTAGAAAGATATTCACACTGTGTTCTCCTCTATACTAATGAAAAATACAATTAACCTTTCTTGAAATGAATATTAAAAGTTTTGTTTTTTAAGTAGAAAGCTATGTTTAGCCCGTTTGGAGAATAGCGCTCGTGAAAACTGCCACTCCTTCTGAAGAACTGCCACTGCTAAGACTAACCAAGTGGGAATAAGAACAGATGAAGTGTTATCTTTTGATCACATGATAAATGTGGTTAGGAACCACTGCCTTCACTGTGGTGCAGAGATTACTACAGAAATTTTAATTTCACTGTCATGAAATTGACCTTAACATGGAGGGTCTCATGCTGTAGAAATTACAGCAAATATACTTAAAAGAATGCTGAATACCTTCACTTACAATGAGAAAATTAAGGATTTCATAATAGACTTCATTGAAATCATTTTATTGAGTAAAATTGAATTTTTAAGTAAATGAGTAATCATTACAAAAAAAAAAAACATTATGAAAATGTATGAACACAAATACTTGACAGCCCTAAGCACTGCTTGCAGATGCTAATCTCTTAGAAATGTTATAGCATGTTTTAACTTGGTTGAAAATTATAATGGCTGCCTAAGTTTTAGTGCATCTTGAACAATATGCATTTTATTGCTTTTCAGGTACATATAAATTGTATACATGCTGCACTATGTACTGGGCTGTGGCAATTAGCACAATTAGTCTATTTTCTTTTGATTCAAATAATTTGAGAAACAAATTATGAAACTAAGGAATTCAAATGAGTCTCAGTAAATTTATATTAAGGGATTAATCTGTTTACAGAAAGCTTTTTCAGTATTATCTTGTTTTATATTTCATGTAGAAATCAAACCAGAAGCTTCTAAACAACCAATTCATAAGAAATACTCACTTGAAAGATTTCAAAAACAGTCTTCTTGCAGCTTATTTTAATATAAGCATTTAGAAAAATAATGAATGTTTTTGTGATGTATTTTCACAAAATTTATTTAACTATAGGAAGAAAGTGTGTATTTCTACAGTTTTGTTTTAAAGATTACATGTTTTCAAGGAACATAATATTATTTTATATGCACACACTATAATGGTCACATAATTAAATTAAAATGCATCTAATGGTAGTCGTGTATTATCGTAAATCCACAAAATTTGTTGTATAATGGAAATGTTATAACTTTTGGTTGATTTCTCACTTCTTTCACCATTCTCCTCATCCGTGCTAACCATATTCTATTTTATCTATTTAGAGTTCAACTGTTTTTAGGTTCTTTACACAGGCAAGATGTGTACCATTATTTGTGTTTGTTTATGTGACTATTATAGCATGATCTCATCCAGTTGTATACAAGATGTCAAATATGGTAGGAATTGAATTGTTATTAAAGCAAACACTGTTCCACATGTTTATAAACTATATTTCCATTATATCTTCATCCACCATTGTTCACTTAGGTTGGTCCTTACCTTGGACATTGCAAATAATGTTGTAATGAATATAGGCATGTAGGCACTTTTCTACGTAATGATTTCATTTCCTGTGGCTACATGAATGCTGGAAATATGATATGTTTTATAAACCTCCATATCAATTTTCTTCATGGCTATCAGTTTCTATTTCCACAAATATTGTCCACCTTTTTTTCCCATGCCAGAACAACAGTTTAGTTAAGGTTTTTCATTTTACTATTTAAGTGAGAGAAATTTTTATCACATATTTACAATAGGTCTTTAATACGTACACAGTACACTATCAGCCCCAAGGGATTACAAATGTTAAGACATGTAAGTTAAATATTCACTGACCACTTTGACCACTGAGTCCCTGCTGTATAGACCACCTATGCAGTAGTCACTTAGTTAAACCATGTATCACGCCACCTGTTGGAGGCGTATATAAGTTTGGTTCTGTTGTTTCAAGAATCGGTTGTGTTTCTAAGTGGAGGGTAGGGCAAGTCTTGAAAGAATTTCCATTGGATAAAAGACTACTATATATCAAAACTCCATCAAAGCTAAGGAAGTTGTTAATGGTTACAGAGCCCATAACTCATATTAACAGAAATTAATTAATTTATTAAATGAAATCTAGTTATGTTAGGGCAGAAATTAAAGTTACTCCACTTAGGTTTTCAGTTGCATACAAATGTGAAGGAACATACTTATAAGAGCATATGAATATGAGTGTGATTGTTTATTAATCTCCTTGAGGTGATAAGAATTATGATTAATGAAATATTTAACTCATTAAAATTTGTGAAAACATCACTGGACAATTAACAAATGAAAGTACATTAAAAACACCTTTCTCTGCCCAAAGCTCTAATAGTTTTGTCAGGATAACATTTTCTTCAAGTACTTGAGAAAAATATTTTATAGACATTTTGTGATAGCTTTTAGAAACCTACATTTTTTAAATTGAAATGTGTTAGCAGCACCTGCTATAATAACAGTTTTAACTTTATTTCTTTTCACACTTGTTGGTCTTGTCCTGCTAACCATTGTTTATTTCAAGTTGTGGAGAAATAATCAAAGATAGCCTGGAAGTAGAGCTCAAAGGGGCATTTTTCTTTTGTAAATTTTAGATTTACCAGGGACTATAAGTCTGCAGGAGAAGCAGAATTACAAAAAAATCCTTAATTTTAATTTGCAGTATTTTTTTTCTTTCCTTAGACGTCAAGTATGGTATTCCTTTGTTTTCATTCCATATGTATATTTTTTTTTCCTTTTGGCATAGCATATATTTTATGTTTTATTGCTTTCTTAGAAAGACAATTGTAATTTAATTGCCAATGGGAATCTTAAAGATTTTGTTTTTAAAGCAAATATTGTATGTATATAAATAACTATTACTACATAAGACAGGCCTAGTAGAGATTGATTTAGCTACATCACATTGTCTCTCATGAACTGTGAATTTTCACTTTAATTGGATCTTTTCATGCTACTTCCTTTACTTTTACTGTAAGTCACCATATTTCTATTTTAGTCTTTGTTATAAAGCAGTGTACATGTTTAAAAACCCTCAATGAGGAAAAAAATAGCAAAACAACACATTTTACTATGACTTCCATTCAGGTGGATGCCCACAAATTTTCAGAATTGCAAAAGAGCTTTAGTTTTGATATAGTAAGTGGAATATAAGTAATGATGTTGACTTTCAATGAATGGACTGAAGTACTCTGATAGCTCCTGCCCATATCTCATCATTAATTTAAAGAGTTTTCTTGAGGTTGGAAGGGGAAAAGAGAAAACTCCCTTTAAAAGTACAGCAATTCTTGGCAAAGAGCATTTTTCATTAGTGTAGTGAACTGAGAATTGTCAAATGGAAAAGCCCAAAAGGCATGATTATAAAAAATGACTACTTGCTCTTGATAGAGATAATACTTTATTCCAGAGGAAGAAAATAAGGTAATGTGTCACATGCGGCTTCAGGTTCTGGTTTTGTGTCCTTATGCTAACTGCTAACAATAATGAGAAAATTTTAGAGGCAAACTGATCAAGGCCTAGAAGGTCAGGCTCCTTTATCAAGAGGCAGTAGTAGAGGTCAGGATTAATTTGTTGCTTTAAAATGTGGAAATTACTCTCCATGTTTGAGAGCAGTATGCGGTACCCCTTAACTATATGATAAGAAAAGGGCCTTGAATTTCACTGTATGTGTCTGACATAAAGGATATCTGCTTAGAAAACTTTAGTGGGCCTGGAATAGAGGGTAAGAAAAAATGAATTTGGGTAATTTATATTGTTCACCAAAGAAGATGGCTACAGAAACTCCAAAGACAATAACTTTTGCATGATTATAACTGAATAATCATTTTAAAGCTATCTCCCTCTCTTCCTCTTACATGAAACTCAGTTCCAATATATTGATTCTAGAGTTTAAATATTTAAAGATTTTGATATGGGCAATGTGGCATCAATATAACCTCAACGACCAAAAAAAATAAATAAATAAAAATAACCTAACTAACATACAAACAGTTCAGATAATAGTCAAATTCATCAAAGTCATTTCAGGCAACTTCTCCATATTTCTATTTAAGAATGAATTTGAACTTACTGACTATGCTTAGCATAGAAACGACTATCATCTTTTGCTCTAAAATGAAGGTCTTAGCTTCCATTGGGCCAGCTCTGTGAACTAAAAATAGAGTGTGTGGGCTGGGCGTGGTGGCACACGCCTTTAATCCCAGCACTCAGGGGCAGAGGTAGGAGGATCACCATGAGTTCGAGGCCACCCTGAGACTACAGAGTGAATACCAGGTCAGCCTGAGCTTGAGTGAGACCCTACCTCGAAAAACCAAAAATAATAATAATAATAATAATAATAATAATAATAATAATAATAAAAAAAAAAAATAAAAATAGAGTGTTCATTGGATTAAATGATGAGGGATACTTCATTATCTGAAATATGACTTAGAGTATGTAAATTATTTTTAGTATTTTATTTTTATTTATTTAGTTGAGAGAGGGAAAGAGGCAGAGTGAGAGAAAGTAAGAGAGAATGGGCATGCCAGGGCTTCCAGGCACTACAAATGAACTCCAGATGAATGCTCCATCTTGTGCATTGTGCATCTGGCTTACATGGGTCCTGGGAAATCAAGCTGAGGTTCTTTGGCTTTGCAGGCAAGTACCTTAACCACTAAGCCATCTCTCCAGCCCATGTACAATTCTTCAGATTAGAATATCCTTCATTCTTTTAATAACAGAAGTGAAATGAGTATGGCTAAAACCAAATGCAATTTTGTTTATGAAATTAAATTTGAGTCATCATCATTATTTTAGTGCAACTATAATAAAGTTAAAGTTAACCATACTGCTTATATGCACAGTATAGTATTTTCCTGATTCTTAAATGGAAACCAATATTAGTAACTTTCAATCATCTTAAGAGACTAAAACATTAAAAGATAAGGATCATTTTTCTCCTGCCTAAATTTCCATTAGGCAAAGAAAGGTTTCTTTGATCTATAGTTATAGTTTATAGTTATAGATAAATTTTAAAACCTCAGTGAGGAATAATTCATGATGGTGGACTTAATGTGTCAAAATTAGGGTTAGCACAAAATATATATGGAAAGTATCAAAGGCAGCTGAATTTACATATTTATTTTTGCCAAGTGTGTCAATTGAAACTGACTGATATGTTTCAACAATCATTTATGAGGTTCAAGGCACCTGAGAATCTTGAGCTTCAATAAGAATATTTTCTTTAAAATATGTACTTAAGTCTTTTAAGCAATGTGATATTTCACTAAGTATTGTCCTCTGATATTTTGCAATGGTTTTATCATTTACTTTCACTATAATTTACAACTTCTGAAATCAGATGCTCTTGGAAGATCCTAAAGAGAACCAAAGCATGTTGTTTATCTAGCTCTCTCTCTAAATAAAGAATAAATAAAATATAAAATGGATTTTCTCCATGACGGTTAAGTATACACATCCTTTTGTTCTTATATTGCATGTGCCACTGTTGTAAGAGACATGGATGCCAGAAGAAATATTTAGTGATTTAAATAAATTTCAGGACCTGATTTTCATTCTCTGTAGCTCAGCATCATTGTCAAATGCATCATGGATCTGGGTCCATTCCCAATACTACACCAGCTTTTGTGGTGATAAGACTTTGGTGCAAACCAGCTTAGGATCAACTTGGGAGCCAAAAGACTGTCTTTATTGACTCATTACTGACTTCAGGCAACAAAATATGGAAGTGAGAAGAATGGGATGATAAGCATGAGAGATTGTCATTAATTAAATTCACTCTCAGTGCTAAGGCTGGACAGAGCCTAATGGTCTCCTCTCTTAGGCCATGGATGCTTTTGGGTGTCTCAAGTCAGTAGCAGGTATCTGGTGATCATCAGACTTAATTAAGACTAGGATAGAAGACATTATAATCTAGTTCACCAAGATGAAAGGTAAAAATAAATTTATCAAGGTAACAAGAAGAAAGAAAGAAAGAAAGAAAGAAAGAAAGAAAGAAAGAAAGAAAGAAAGAAAGAAAGAAAGAAAGAAAAAAAAAAAACTAATTGACACCAGACTTGTCAGTGTTACCCTTACAAACTAGGGGATAGTAGCATGAGATTTTAACAATATTGTAGCCCAAATCTGCCTACACAGTGTTCTACACTTAGAAAAGTGATTATGAAGAAGTAAAGGAATGATAAAACCCTCCAAGCCAAAGTTCAGGTAACATGTTTGTATAAGTCCTACAAAGAAAAATTACTGAAGGGATTTCTTCATATGGAAAGAATAAAACATCAGTGGATGACAAGCAAATATTCAATGTATAAAACTAACTGTTAAAAGTGACTATACAGGCAAATTCAGCATGTTCTAACTTTAATATAAACATGTTACTAAAACATTCATATCTACAGCAAGAAGACTATAAAGCAGGGTAATTAAGCTGATGGGTACATTAATGTATGACGAGACAAACCACTATGAAAAATAAAATGTCATCAAACTGCAAAATGTTGTTTTAAAGAAAAAAATGTGTTTTCCTTGTTGGGGTTCTTCCCTTTTGAATGTTTGAAATCATGTTCTGAAATCATGTTCTATTGCTATTATTCCCAAAATTTGTTATAATCAAAGGATTTTTGAATGTCTCATAATAGCTACAAAACAAATATGTATAAGGAAAAAAAAAAAAAAAATTCTGGAATTCACTGTGTGTGTAAGACAGAGAGAGTAAAAAAGAGAAATATATAGGGAGAGATCTGGTCTCTTGTTGCTGGAAACATAGGCCAGACTTATGAACCACGTTTTGTGCCCCGTTTCACATGGATACTGGGGAATTGAACTTAGGCCAACACGTTTTACGTTTACGGAGTCATCTTTCCAGCCTACATTCAATGCAGCACAAAATAATGATGGGAAGAGGTTGACCAATGTAAACTAATTTAGAGTTATGTAGCAACAAGGACCTCTATAGTTCTAATGGACAGAATTGTGGATGATATATACTGTGGATTTCAAACGTCTAGGAGAAGCTAGTTGATTGTTTTCACCATAACACAATGATAAGTCTTTGAAGGTATAGATATGTTTATACTAAGGAAAACCTTATATGTACACTTTTCTAAACATCAAATTTTAACCCTTCAATACACTAATTTTTTATGTTCTTATATACAACTTTAAATAAATTTAAATAAAATAAAAGAAGTAATAAACTTCTCTGAAGGAAAGTGAAAATTTCAACTTAAAGGTACAGTTGTATGAAATGTAAATAAAGCTTTGTCATCATGACTTCACCTTAAGTCAGTGTCATAAGTAAGGGAAGTGCTATAGAAAATAATGTATCAAAAATGTCAATGTTTTAATGTGTATGTGTGTGGTGTATATTTGTGTATATGTATATAATACATATGTGTGTGGGTACATCTATATGTGTGGGCACAGAGGAACATGTATGAGCACATGCATGGCATCTAGGAGTTAATATTGGATGCCTCCCTCTATCATTATCCAAATTATTTTGAGACAGAATCTCTTACTGAATCCAGAGCTCTCTGATTCAAAGAGACAAGTGGAGATAGGAAAAATCTCCACTTGTCTAGTGCTATGATTACATGTTAGCATGCGCATCCAGCATCTAACTTGGATTCTGATGATCCAAACTGAGCCCCTCATGTTTGAGCAGTAATCACTTTTACCCACTGAAGTATCTACCCAGCCACAGGAACTTAAAGTTTTCATTAGAAGTTTATTATTCCTGGTGAACTGCTCTAACCACCACAACATCAGTCACTTGGCCTTTGCTTTGCCTACGTCTTATCCATGGCAGAGTTCAAAATACAGAAGTACAGAGCACACTCCTGACATTGATTCATTTCAGAGTAGTTGAAAGAACCCTATGCTGAATTTTATTTGTAACCAAGAATGAAAATTGTCAGGCAACTAAATTATTTATTTTAGGCTCTGAAGAATACTTCATAATATTTTATTTATTTACTTATTTATTTATTTATTTTATTACTTTTTTTTTTTTATTTGAGAGAGAGAGAGAGAAAGAGACAGACAAAGAGAGTGTGTGTGAAGAGAGAATGGGTGTGCCAGGACCTCCAGTCACTGCAAAAGAATTCCAGATGCATTGTGCATCTGGCTTATGTGGGGACTACGGAATCAAATCTGGGTCCTTAGGCTTCACAGGCAAGAACTTTAATTGCTAAGCCATCTATTTAGCCACAAGAACTTTTTTACATACTTGAATATATACAGCTGAGGGGAAGGAGAGACCCAGATAATATGTGGATGAGCAATATCAATGGCTACTGGACCTACTCTTCTGACCTCTGCACACATGCATGGGACATGTTAATCTGCATGTATGAATATACCACATACCACACACAGCATGTCATACACCTGCTACACACACAGGCATACATACCTACACAGACATACGCACAGTCCCATCAAAGTAATAAAATATCCTTCACAGTCTAACTTATTTATGTAAGTATTCATTTTTGCCCAGTTACAATGACAAAATGGGGTTGTATAGTTGGCTCATTGGGTCCAAATGTAAAGATACAGTCATTGCCTTTAAGGAACATATAGCCTACTGCTCAGAATAAAATTGAAAGTCCTAATTGCAAATACTTGTGCATGCTTGCTAAAATTTTGAATGCCTTGAATTCAGCCTGACCTATAGAATCAAAACCAATAGGGCAGGCCTTGAACTCAGCCTGACCTACAGAATCAAAACCAATAGGGCAGGCCCCCAAACATACACTTTACCAATCTTTGCCCTGGAAACATACATGCACATACAAGTTCAAAGCTTTTCTTTCCTCAAGCAAATCTAACAGCCAAGTCTGGTGTCCTTGTTCTCCTGGTGGCTGAATAACCCTGCAGCTCTATGTCTGGGTGAAAAAAACACAGTCTTGACTTTGTAATCTATTTTAGTTTGCTTCTCTAGGAGCATCAACCCTGATTTTCATTTCTGAAATAGCATACCGACCTCTCTGTTCAGTTTAACATGATTACTCTTCATTAAATACAAACTGCTATTATTTATATACTTGCCTCCTGCCCCTTCAGTAATATTTGTAATAATTACTTTCATTGGTGAGGCATTTTTTTCTCCTCTGTGCCTAGGTCTTACGAAATAGGTTAACAATGCATAATGATAAACAATACAACTGTGGTATAATTTATTTTCTGTTTTAACCTTGGAATTCCACCTTCTACGTTATGGAACTCAGTGAATGAACAATGCATGTGGCATGTGCACCTCAAGCATAAGATTTAACTTTCTATCTAATTGACATTTATGAAGATGAAGGAAAGCAAGACTGAAGGAGCAATCGTATCTCATTACTGAAAATGTGGAAATCAGGGTCACTCATTTTCACAATAATGAACCTATCAAAATCCTATATCTTTACATTACTCACTCAGGAAAAAATGCTGGTGTTAGTTACCATATTTTAGGTTAAATAAATGGCTATCTACCCTTAAGAGATTTTATGAAATCATAGATTCCATGAGATATGATCATGATATCATTGCTCTGAGTGTTACACAGAATAATAGAAAATAATTGACATTCAGAAAGTATCACTTGTTTGCCATCTAATGGTTCTCATGGCTCATGTTCATAAATCCAAATCAAGATTGTTTAGGAGTTGTAATTTCAAATTTATCTTTATGAACTGGTGACAAACCAGTTCATCCTGCCTCAGCTTTTTTTCTGTAATTACATGAATTTTATTCCACAAGTGTCCTTTTTGACAGCCATGTCTGCTTTGTTCAATAAATGCTATCAAGCATTCTTTGACTGTTCCTATTGCTTCAACCTTAATTAGCTTTTGATTACTGTTAATTTCACAGCATTTTCCCTTTAATAAGTTGCACCAAAATGCTTTCATTTCTGCTGCAGCAAGTTTAATTAGTTTTTGGAGCTTGTTTCTGTTTTACTTTCCATTTTTTGTTATAAGATGACAACACCCCCTTCTTTGTTTCTGTGAGAACAAACATGACTTACAACTTACTGTGAACACCAGCCCTTACACAGACTTCCAATACCAAATCATAATGCCTTGCAGCCTGTTCATTTACATCAGGAATGTTGTCAAGTTCTCATATAATTATAATTCCTTCTGATTATTTAAAATATACAGTATAATTAATTTTTATTTCTATAAAGGCCAAATGATTTATTGAAAACAAGTAGGATTCTAATTGGCCCATCAATTCAATTATAGAAACTAATTTGAACTTCATGTATTCAATTATATGATACATAATATTTGTATTCACTTTTTCAGAGACCCATGTCCATTTTGACTTAGAAGACAAACTAATGACTCCCAGTGAAATGCCTCCAAAACTATTTTTTGTAACTTTAAAATAAACAGCCATAATTTTTTTATACATACAATATACTTATAATTTTACATAATATACATAAAACTTTGATTATATTTACTTGCATATAAAATTACAGTTACATTGGCTACATTATAAAATATTGTGTACTATATCTAATACAATACATACTGTGGAAAGAATTATATATATTGTATTATTTAAAGATTTAAAGTACATGCTATATAAAAATTAACAGTGAGGGCTGGCTCAGTGGGTAAAGTGAGTGCTGTGCAAGCATAAAGACCTGAGGTTGGATGCCCAAAACCTACATGGTGGCAAGTGCCTGTATCTTTAGAACTTGAGAGAAGGTGGCAGAGAATCCATGGGGATCACTGGCTAACTAGCCTAGCCAAATTGCTGAGCACAGGATTCAAAAACATACCCTGCCTCATAGAATAAGGTGGGGAGCAACTGAGAAAGACTTTAACAATGGCATCTGACCTCCACACGCATATGCACACACGGGTTGGCATAATGCACATATGTGTACCTACAAACACGGTTATGCATATACACACATATATACTCAAAATTGAAAAAAAAAAAAAAAAAAACCTGGTATTGTGGTGGAGAGATGGCTTAGTGTTTAAATGCTTGCCTGTGAAGCCTAAGGATCCCGGTTCGAGGCTTGATTCTCCAGGACCCATGTAAGCCAGATGCATAAGGGGTCATATGCATCTGGAGTTCGTTTGCAGTGGCTAGAGGCCCTGGCATGCCCATTCTCTCTCTCTCTCTCTCTACCTGCCTATTTCTGTACTCTCTCTCTCTCTCTCAAATTAATAAATAAAAATAAAATATTAAAAAAACTGGTATTTATTTAATCTATACTGTAGGCACATTTAAAGTTTTCAAATTGGTAATTTTCTTTTCAATTTTTTTGTCTACGTGTGAGCGTACACATAAAGTTTAAATTTTATTAGTATACATGTGCCAAATTACTCACATGGAAGCCAGAAAACAGCATTGAGGTTTTGTCCTGTCCTTCCTTCTATGTCCTTTTTGAGACCAGGTTTCTCTTGTGGCATGTGTCAGTCTAGGTGGCCCACAAGTGTCAATATTCTCCTGGCACAGATTCATGTACCACTGTGCAATCAACTTTATGTGGTAGCTAGGGGGATCAAACTCAGATCAGAAGTCTTGCAAGCAAGTGCCTTTCAGCCCTGAACCATATGTCCAGACCCTCAGTTTCTTATTAAAACAACCTCCCAAACAGAATATTTGCAAACACCTGTGGATCGAGGATTTTTTTTTATTTTTACTGCTATTGAGTCATGACCTTCATATGTCAATGATTCTGAATTTGCTTATAGTAGTCAATATTGCAATTCACACTGTGAGATGATAATATAGTAATACTTCAGAATTATTGGAATTCAGCAGAAGAAAAGTAAGTGCTTAATTACAGAATGGATTATATTCAATACCTCAGAAAGTACATTGACAATAGTAAAATTTTAAATTTTATTATTATAGATAATGGTATAAATTTTCAAGTATTTTCAAGATACAGGGTAAAATATAGATGAAATGTCATGAGGAGGCAGAGTAATGATGAGACAAGAGTGGTACAGAGAGGAAAAGCGTCCATAAACCAAGTGTCACAGATTTTTTTTTTTTTTGTGTGTGTGCCTTTCTAAGAAATCATTAGTGCCTTTGAAAGAATTTCAACTTCCTTTCCCTTTATTTTGCTTATGTTACCTTCAATCCTAAGGTGTTTTACAAATGCTGGTTCAGCTTTGTTTCAATATCCCCACCAAAGGAAACGTCCAGTGGTGACAGGACATCTTCTGTTGCTCCTGACATTTAACATCCAAACTGAAGTCAGTAAATGTGCTCGCTCCACCTTTGTCTTCTCATTCTATCCAGTGAGTCTGCACTGCTTGTTTTTTGGGGTGTGGTGATGCTAAAAGTAATGATTCTGGCCCACATAATTGAGGTTTTAGTAACAAAATTACTGCTTAAATTTACATCATATTCATCACAACGGCATAATAAAGATATTGTGGCCACAAAGATGAGTGCATAAAGAAATGTTTCTTGTTTCACATTAAGACAGAGAATTATAGAATTTATCCTATCTTTCTTTTATTGATTTTTCAAATGACTCCAGTCTCTAAATTCCCTGAGATCCTGTTAAAAAGCTTGTATAATATGGTTGGGGAAATTTTAGAGCATGTGGTTTATGAAATCATAGTTTCTGCCATGTAGCTAATGCTAATATATGTTTATTTTCTGTAATATACCCTATCATGCACACAACACTGTTATGTTATGCCTCATATTTTTTGGAGCTTAATTGCCTTAATGTATATATTTTCCAATCCTGCAGCTGCACCAGAGGTTAAAAACTCTACCAAGGAAACATTCACAATGAACCCTCATGATTAGTTGCTCTGCGCATTGCTCCAGAGAAAAACAAATTAGCAGTAGGGGGAAAATCTGGTCTGGGAAGCCCCACACTGCTGGTGTAATGACCTATCCCCACCAGAGGACTGACTACAATAGATCCGTTGTGCCTTCCCAAATGGCTGTGTGAAGGCCTCTGGAGATGAGGAGCCACAGCCGAAGTGATAGAGAAAATAGCATGTTCTGCTTGAATGCAAGCTACATTTGCCTGTTTCCTCAACCTTCTTTTTAAAAAATGCTACCCTTTCAGAACAAGACACATGCTATTTTTTTTTTCTTTTTCTTTTTTTTTTTTTTTTTCTTTCTTTTTTTTTTTTTTTTTTTTTTTTTTGGTCAGTGTTTTGTGGGAAGAAAACTAGCTTTGGATCAATGAGATCTATCTTCCTGGGTCAACTAACTTCCTCAGAGCTATGTGAACCTAAATGCCTTTCAGAAAGCTGGCAAAACTGCAAGTCAGAGTAGACACATTTCTGTAACCCCTTTCTATTCAGCAGACATTACTGAAAAGCTAAGGAAGATGAGCAGATGTTTCCTAAGGGGAAATTCATGCACATTAATGCATTACTGACTTCTTGATTTTGCCCTTACTGTTAACTTCCTGTAGAGGCAGTAGTATTGTGTAGTGTCTAGGGATTTTCCTCTGTAGAATTACATATATATATATGATGTGTGTGTGTGTGTACAAATTACAAGTCAGGGACATAGTTTAAAGGTAAAACAGTGCATAGCTTATACATAAACAAATGTGAAAAGATGGAAAGACATAGACTCTTCACTTGAGGACAAGTTCCAAACTGGGAGTAAGCAATGCCTCCATTACCACACGCACCTCCGTAGAAGGCAGGCTTTCATTGAATGGGGAAACCTTCCCTCCATGTCTCTCACTGGTCATCTTAAACAAAGATGAAGGCACTGGTTTGTTCTGGAACATCCAGTATTGTGCAAATCCCAAAAAGCCCATAGGATGCAAGAGCATGGTCTTGACTTCTGTGTTCTGAGGAGACCAAGCAGAAATTAAGCCATCCTCTCCACTATCTTTGGTCACCATTTTGGATCGCTTCAGAATATTGCTGCCTATCACAGACCCTTTCCTTGTCTATCTATCAAGCCCTGGGAACTATCTGGCTCCTATATTGTCTCAGAATGAGATCAGATCAATTTATGAGAAATGAGATTCAAAACTTACTAGACTGTACACAAAATGATTTGCATTAGTCTCTATGTATTAAACAGCAGAATAAAAATAGAAAATAGATACCTAATTATGAGCATTCATATAAAAGCCTGTTACAGATACTATCTGTTACAGCAAGTATAAGTACATAATTATGTACTATTAGTATCCATGTTCAATTGCACTAGAAATAGAGTAAAGCACAAAACTATGATTGAATAAAAGCGTCATTATGCATTATGGATATAGGAGTTGAATGGAGTGTAAGTACAGTAGATGCATCTTTTGAGAAATATATTTTGGAAAAATATGGAATAATAAAAAAATTAGGGAATTTTGTCATCTTATTTAGTTTTTATTCATGATATTGAGAATATATATTCTTAGTTCCTTTCTCATGTCTAACTTCTAACGTTTTCTTTTGTTTTGCTTTACAAAGACAGGATCATTCTTTGTAGCCCTTACTGGTTTCAGTCTAGCTCACTGGAATCCTTCTGCTCCAGCTTTTGTTATATTTTCTTTGCCAGCTTTAAGTATACTGGACTAAGTAGTAGAATCATTGTCTCTTAGTCATAAAATTAATAATAAATATCTGTAAGTATTAGTATGTATAGAATACAATTCTCTCTCATTGCAATTCATAACAGGAACAAAATATATAAAACGTATTTAACATGTATTATGAAACAAAAAGTTGCACATTTAAAGTTAATAGTATATTAATTTACTTAAAATTCTATTATTTTATTTAAAATACATTATTTTTAAAATGTTTTGCTTTAGATATGTATTTCTACTTGGTTTTCTGACTACTCTATTATCTCCATTTCCCAAAGTAATAAATACTCACATTGATGCTCTCTCATCTGTTAATTTAATGTGAATAAAATGTGCTTGTAGTTTTAAAGGAGGAGAAAGATTAAGTATGCAACTGACTAATGGATATTTAAGATGGCTCTCCTCCCAAGCCCAGCACCGTGTGTGAATATCACCTCAATTGCTCCCAGACATTCCAAATGTTAGTCTTGGGGAAGAGTTTCTATAAAAATCTTTGTAAAAATAATGATATACTTGTGTGTGTGTCTGTGTCTGTGTGTGTGTGTAAATATTTTTTAATATATTTTTATTTATCTATTTTTTTTAGAGACAAAGAGAGGGGGAGAGAGAGAGAGTGAGAATGGGCATGCCATGGCCTTTAGCCACTGCAAACATACTCCAGATGCATGCGCCACTACGTGCATATGGCTTACATGGGACCTAGAGAATCTAACCTGGTTCCTTAGGCTTCATAGGCATGTGCCTTAACCACTAAGCCATCTCTCCAGCCCTAGATAATTTATTTTATTTTATTTATTTATTTATTGCAAGCAGAGAGTTATAGAAGAGAGGCAGACAGAGAGAGAATGGGAATGACAGGGCCTCTAGCCACTGCAAACAAATTCCAAATGAATGTGTCCCTCGTGCATCCAGCTTACATTGGTCCTGGAGAATCAAACCAGGATCCTTTGGCTTTTCAGGCAAATGCCTTAACCACTAAGCTATTTCTCCAGGCCTTACATAATTTTTAAGCTGCCTGATACTCTTAGGTTAGATATTGTTAGTTGCATAATATCCTGGAAAATGATTTAAAAATTCATATTTAATAAATGGACTCTATGGTTCAGCCCCCGCTGTGTCATAGCTGCATATTACAAGTACTGAACTTTTCTCAACTCTAGTTTCCTCTTCTCACCGAAGTAGACAAGAATTATAAATATCCTCATCAAGATTTTGAATATAATATAGATGATAAATCATGTTCAGGGAATTCTGGGCTTCAAAGAATTTTTTCTCCATATACAAGAATGGTAGATAATTAAAAACATTTATTGGATTTGTTATTCTCAGTAACAGTTTATAGATTAATGGATGAATGGATTTAGAGTTCTACATATGTGGATGATCTTTGACACATTTTAGTTATAAGATTTCCATTTGAATCTCTTTTGGAATAAAGCTAAAAACTATTTTAAAAAAATCTTTGAAGACAGAGGCTTAAAGAGGTGTTTCACTAACTAAAGAGCTTGCTGTACAAATAAGAGGAACTGAGTTTGAAACTCTACACTCCTCATAAAAGCTGAATGTGGCAAGAAATATCTGGGGAGGAAGAGACAGAAGTACCACTTGGGCTTGCTGGCCAGTTTGTCTTGATGCATTGCTGAGCTTTGAGTTCAGTGAGGGGCTTTGTCTCAGAAAAACAAAAAAGAAGAAGAAGAAGAAAGGGTGGATAGTGATGGAGGAAGACATCCAAAGTTGACCTCTGGCCTCCACATGCACATACACATATGCCTGCATACCATGAACACATACACAGAAGCAAAAAATACATTCACAAAGCCGGGTGTGGTGGCACAAGCCTTTAATCCCAGCACTCGGGAGGAAGAAATAGGAGGATTGCCATGAGTTTGAGGACACCCTGAGACTACATAGTGAAGTCCAGGTCAGCCTGGACCAGAGTGAGACCCTACCCTGAAAAAAAAAAATACATTCATAAATAATAGAAACCATAAAAATTTAAAAGCCATATAGTTTTGACCTGGCTTTGACCTAGTTTTAAGAGGATTATTAGATGCACTCCTACTGTAGAATGAAAACAAATATGTATCTTTTACAGTCATACTTGAAATCATTAAAAGGCATTCTGAAGTATATATTCTCTTCATTGATATTTAAGGTAAATTGTTTCTCATATATAGTTATAAAATAATATTTGATAAACAAATGTAAATTAAAGCCAGTTAATATGAGGGTCTAGTATTCTTGGAGATGTTAGTGTATTAGTGCCATCAATATGTGTGCACTATGTATAATTTTAATAGTTCTGTGTCTTTCTTTCCATATCTATTACTTGGAATATTTGAGTTCTTGAGTGGCCTTAGTTTTCCAGCTGCTCTATAATTTTCTTCTTTTGGTCTGATTCATACAAAAGGCAAGTCAAATAACATTTGATGTCAAGGCAGCTTATTCTGGAAGTTCCGTGTCATGGGAATAAGACCAGGAGAGAGCAGAAGTCATCTAGTCAGAGGCCAAATGACCTCCTGACAAGGGTCTCTCTGAAGGCTTGTTCTGAGGGTTTGACTATTTCTTTTCCCTTGCTTCTAACTGTTTGCATTTTATGTCAGTTATAAGGTTACTATCCACAAGAGCTACTTTTTAAGGGTTAACTTCCTTTTAAGATTTACAAAATCCAAAGATTTTTATCTCATTGTCATAGAGACAACTGAATTCCCAAGCCAGCATTAGAAATTCTGTTTGTTTTTTTAACTTAAAGAAAAAAATATTTTATTTTTTATTTTATTTATTTGAGAGAGAGAAAGAGAGAAAATGCGTGTGCCAGGCTTCCAGCCACTACAAACCAACTCCAGACACATGTGCCACTTTGTGTATCTGGTTTTACATGGGTACTGGAGAGTCAAACTCCAGTCGTTAAGATTTGCAAGCAAGTGCCTTAACCATCTAACCATCCTTCCAGCCACTATAAAAAAAAAAAAAAAAAAAAAAAAAAAAGATCTTTGTGAATTTGTTTAAGGTCATTGCTTCTGAGAAGTGGCTGTTTATTTAATTGATTACATGTTATTCAGACAAGTAAGTATGCTTCTTTCCTCACCTTGGTTCAATAGTTCTGTTTTACTCATTTTCTTTAATTTTTTTTTTTTTTTCCCCTTTATTTCAGATTAGGATGTCCTATGCTACTTCGTTAGTGCTCTGTTAAAGTCAGAATAAGCACATAATTACCACCTTGATTATTTTCTACATGGAATCTATAAATTCCTTTAACACTCTAGTAAATTTCCTTCCTACACCCATGATAAACCATTTTGACCAAATGATCACTATACTCCTAAAAAACATTTTTTTCTAATTATATATTAGCAATGAATGATAGAGCTATGCTGACACCATAAAAATAAATGTGAGTTGATAAGCCAGAAAAATATCTTCGATTATTTTTTTACAAATAAAAAATTGATTTGTCAAAATTATAGCCACTGGGTGGAAAGATACCTTAGTGGTTAATGTGCTTGTCTGCAAAGCCTAAGGGGCATGTTTTTTTTTTTTTTTTTTTTTTTTTTTCCCCAAATAAAGACAAATGCATAAAGTGGCACATACATATGGTTCATTCTCTCTGCTTGTCTCTCTTCTCTCTCTCTCTCTCTCTGCTTACAAACACACATATACACACACATATACATATATACGTACATACATACATACATATATACATATACACACGCACATACATTTCCTTGGCATGGTGGAGCATGCTCTTTTTCCCAACAGAGGTAGGAAGATCATTATAAGTTCAAGGCCACGCTGAGATTGCAAAGTTAATTTCAGGTCAGCCTGAACTAGAGAGGAACCCTACCTTGTCAAACCAACCAACAAACAAAAGCATATTGTCAAAATTTTGATATGTTAAAGTATATCTGTACACTTATAGGGCAGAGGTTGTGGGCTGGCCTGACAAATATTTCGCTAATTGTTTTTTATGCTTTAGTTAGTTTTATGCTCTGCATAGTATTTTTCTCTTCTATTTCTTGAATACTTTTAAAACAAAAACGAGTTCTTCATTGAAATCAACATTTTGTCATGTTACACATAACTAAAATTTCAAAATAATTTTGCAGAAAATAATCATTGCATCTCACTTCAGCAAGAACCAGATTTAATAGCATTAATGTAACAGAGGACATTTAGTTAAAAATAGTCCTTCTTGGCCAGGTGTGATGATACACAACTTTTTCCCAGGCAGCAGAGGTAAGAAGATCACTGTGAGTTTGACTCCAGCCTATAACTACAGAGTGATTTCCAGCTTAGCCTGGAGTAGAGTGAGATTCTAAAATAATAAAATAATAAAATAAAATAAAATAAAATAAAATAAAATAAAATAAATAAAATAAAAGCCTCTTAAGTCAGCTCTCTGCGACTTAGCAGTTGGGCTCATACACACCCCAGTTCTGAGGATTCAACAACTGTCTATTCTGAACATTTAGCCTTGGGATTTGTAACCTATCAAAATTACACATTTGGTTTCCTTTATTTTTCTAGACTATAAACCTTCCCTGGAAGATATGCCAAAATTTGTGAAATACCAAATTTCAGAGCATACCTGAATATATTAAACAGATCTCAGAGACTGTTGTGAGATACTGTTGTATACCCAACCTGGCCATGAAGATGGGTTAACAGGTGGATATTTCAGTGTGGCACATAGTAAGATATGCCAGTGTAATTGAAGGTGATTTTAATACAAGAAACATTCAGGACACACAAATCCCAAAAGTATCAGAGTTTACTGTCCATTAATTCAGAGAGTCCCACATAATTGTATGCCTTGGCACATATAAGAAACAATGCATGCACAGCAAAAAAGGTTAAGGAAAGAATGCAGAGGACTGGATGATGGAGCTCTCAGGGAACGAGGATCACAATGCCTGTCAGTCACAGTGGAGCAAGTTGTCCAATGCAAGGCAGCAATGGTAGAGCTTAGTACTGCCTATGTGTCTAATCTTATTTAACTGTCACTACTCAGTCATTAATAATGCCATTTGCCTTGTTGCTACAAGAATGCATTGTGTTGCTACCTGTTTCTCTGAATTATTTCAGCACACAGAACCTTAAGAATAAAAGCTGAACACACTGTACCAAAGAGAGGGGGCATTCATAGCCTTCTTTTTGAGAATGGGCCTTTTTTTTTTTTTTTTTTTGAGTTCAGAATAAAGGCATCTCCCCTAATACATGTTTTTAATTTAATTTATTTTTATTTTATTTTTTATTTTATTTTATTTTATTTTATTTTATTTTATTTTTTGAGGTAGGGTCTCATTCTGGCCCAGGCTGACCTGGAAATTAACTATGTAGTCTCAGGGTGGCCTTGAACTCAAAGCAATCCTCCTACCTCTGCCTCCCGAGTGCTGGGATTAAAGGCGTGCACCAACACACCTGGCTTAATTTTTATTTTATTTTATTTGTATTTATTTATTTTTTATTGGCAACTTCTACACTCACATTCAAAAAATGCATGATATTTCCCTTCCCTCCCCCCATTCCCCTTTAGAACTCCAATCTCCATCGTATCCCCTCCCTCTCTTCATTAGTTTCTCTTTTAATTTGATGTCATCATCTTTTTCTTCTATTATGAGGGTCTTGCGAAGGTATTGCTAGGCACTGCAAGGTCATGGATAATGAGGCCAATTTCTGTCTGGGCAGTTGCATTGTAAGAAGTCATACCTTTCCTTTTGCTCTTCCATTCTATCTGCCCCCTCTTCCACAATGGTCTCTGAGCCTTGGAGGGTGTGACAGAGGTGTTTCAGTGCTGGGCACTGCTCCATCCCTTCTTCTCAGCACTATAAAAGCAAGCTGGTGCTGAGCAGAAAACCTTCTCCCTGTAGACCAGCCAACTGAAAGCTGGAAAAAAGCTGCAGTGCATGCAGCCCTATGGGAGACAGAAGTCATCAGCAGTGAAAACAGTGGACACTGAAAATTCAAGTTTGGCCACACAGGCCCAATGACTAAATGGGTACAATAGTGGCATGTCTGCTATTGGGGTAACCAACTGCTCCATAATTGGACTGAAGGCCCTCTCTATGGGAGGGAATACATACCTGGTACTGAAAAACCTAAGCAAAAGTCTATGGCAGGGGAGGTCATGAGCCTTAGGGGTATAAAGCCTGCATATGCTTTTAATTTTTGTGGTTACATTTACCTATTGTCAAAAATGGTCCTGAGTACTCAATACAAAATTCTATAAATAAATAATGGGTTAGTTTTAAATTTAATAGCATGTTAAAATACTGTGCATTTTGCCTCACTTCCAGGACATGATTCATTCCTTAGTTAGGAGTATCACACTTTATACACCCAGCTACAGAAAGGCTGCCTCAGTTACCACATAAGCTGGGGTATAACATTGTTTGTCTTTTAAGTATATACATCTGGTATTAGTACAAGCCACAAGGAAATTATTATACTAACTATTAGATATGTCATACAGAAGAGGACAATGCCTACTTTAAGTGAAAGAGTTAAACTTTTTAATATGGAAGATAGATAGATAGATAGATAGATAGATAGATAGATAGATAGATAGATAGATAGATAGATAGATAGATAGATAGATAGATGATTGATAGATAGATGATTGATAGATAGATAGATAGATAGATAGATAGATAGATATAGAGAGATAGATGATAGATTTTTAAGTTTTATGTGAATTGAAAAACATATCAGCAAACATGGGGATTTATACTAGACCACCATAAAAGATGGATGGATTTTGAAATATTATGTTAGATTCTCATCACTGTGAAAAAATACTTCAGGAACAAAACTCAAAGTAGAAATTATCTTTTTGAATCATGGGAGCATGATATAGCATGTTAAGTCAAAATCTAGTGGGATTTATTGCTATGTTGGTAGCAGGGGCATGTGACAGTTTCTGCCTGCCTCCAGGAGGCCACACAAATAAAGAAAGAGGAGCTGAGACAGGTCCCCAACCAAGAGAATGACCCAGTGATGGACTTCCCCCACACAGATCCCACTTGCTACATGTAAAGAATTGTGAAATCAAATTGTGAATTGAGCAATAGATTAGCTCAGCAATGCAGCCAGTTGCTGTGTGATCAGTCATCTTTCAATATGTGATTTTATTATCTTGACACCAAACATTCCACACAAGATCCTTTATGAGGGATGCTTCAAATCCAAACTATGACAAGCATATCCGATCTACAGATAAGAGGGGGCACCACATTCCTCTCTTATAAAAACAAATGCATATCACATTTCCAGCATGATACTTAAAAGTCTTTTCTTCTTTGTAAACTTCTAGCTATTTTATGTTCAATATTTTATAGCTGATATACAACATTTTGATCAGGTCTGATTATAGTAAAATTATAGTTTGGGTTATTTTGTACAAGAAAATTCATAATTGAGTCAGCTATCTACTCACTGGTAAAATTAGAGTCGAGAGGACAGTTGTGACATTTTTCAATTGTTCCCCATGATTAATTGAAATAAGCGTAGGAAGGTGAAGATTCTTTCCAGCTGTGACTTCTCAGTTGGAGTGATCTTTCTTAAATTGCTCTCAGTTTTTCTGCTATTTGTCTTTTCCTGTAAAATCATTTTACAAACAAGGGTGAAAGTTTAGCCTCTTACCATGTTCCAGAATCGGAACATATCTTCTTAGGAACCAGTAGAGTTTTTGGTACCAAATCTCATTCCACTTTTAAAAATAGGAAACAAATATATTTCTATTCTATCATTCTAGATGCTTTAATTTTTTTATAAATTTCATTCCCATAGTAAGTACAGCTTAACATAGATGATAGAAATTCAACATCCTACTATCAAAGATTTCATCATGCTAGGTGTTGTGGTATACTTGCAGTCCACACATTAATCTCCCATAAATGAAATTTGTCAGAAACCAGCTAAGGTACATAGTGGCTAAATTTGGAGCAGCGTCATTGCAGATAAAAAGAATTGTACAGAATCAAAGAGAATTTGGAAATAGATTCTAAAACTAAAACTACTTGTATCTACAAGTAGTAAAGAAAAAAGAATATCCAGAAATTATGGCTAGACCAATATAGGTTGATAATGGTGCTACTTGAATGAATAATAATGGAAAATAGACGTGTGCAAAGGAGGGGGAAGGGTGGACATAAAGATGAGTAGGGAAGTGGTTTATTTTAAGTGTCTCAATTTTTGATTTGTGACAAGTTAATGCAACCACATGAGTCTGGAGGGCTGTCTCATCTGGACAACTCTGCTGTCTTGCCTACAAAACAATACATTGTTTCTTCCATATATCATCTTCCTGACCTGTGATAAGTTATATTTTCATTTGATCCAGAGAGCATGGAATGCTTACTGTGTTAGTTTACTTAATAAATATAGTGGAAATGAAGTATTATGATTTTAATACATAATTTTGGTACATAATAGGCACACAATGCATGATTATTATTGCATATGTCAATGGATGAATATAACTGGATTGGAGACTCCAATGAAACATGAATATTATCTTTCTTTATCCAGAGACTTAGAGCATCTTGCAGAAGAGAATGTTGTTTAATTTTTTTCTCAGTTCATTTATAATGTGCCCCAAACAGGCTACTGGACATTAAATAAATACAGATTCCTGGATGTGAAAGTGAAATTCAAAGCTTTGCTCAAACTCTTCCAAAATCTGTCTGCACAAAGTCACATTACAAATTCTTTCCTATTTCATAAGTATTTTTTAAGAAAATTACACCAATATACAGGAACAAGGATAAGGATATAGAAAAAAGAAGACACTGTGAATCCTTGAAGTGACAACGTTAGGCATTAAAAACAAAGAAATAGACTTTTTGTACTTTTATTACTAAAATTATATCTTATCACATTTGTTTATGTTAAAAAATATACATATTATCATATGCTGCATATAATTCAGACAAAACTAAGCACTTTGTGTGTTGATGATGTGTTTACAGATAACATTGCCCTGTCCCAGAGAACTTTGATTACGGCATCATCATTTAACCTAGCATCTGACACTTAGCATTCAATCAAAACTTGTGTTTTTCCCTGAACAAACGTATAGGAATATACAGCCAATTATTTGTCTTTTCCAAACTAAAAGAGTCACTATTTACATAGAACTCATTATTAAAATTTATCAAATATGTAAAAATTATAGAACTTATAAGTTTAATATAAAGACCTAGATCAAGGGAATGTCTTTTTGAAAAGCCCAGCTGGGCTAGCAAATATAATTTTAACAATTCTTTCTTTAGAGATGGGCTTTCTCAGCCAGCATTGTCATTAGCACATTAGCAGTAATTAAAACCATAAGTGGAAGTTCTAGATGACTGCACAGCTGAGAAAGAGCAATTAAGCATCCTGGACAGGAAGGAATTTACATTTTCAACATAATCAATTGTATAGATATTGAGAGAGGAGAGGCACTGGGGGCAACAGGAAATGCAAAAAAATAAAATGCAACAGAAATAAAAAATAAAATAGGAAGGGAAACAGAAATATATATATATATATATATATATATATATATATATATATATATATTTGTAAATATATTAAAGCCTTAATATCATTAAATTATAGAGTGTCAACTAGATAAATTTCTTACCCTTGTGGCTTACTATGTTGCCAGAGTAGCTTGATTAAAATGGTCTTGACATGCATGGCTACTTTCGTTTTAACCCACATGTAAATATGTGATATGCCCAAGCAGAGAGAACATGAGAGAAAGTGCAACTCACTTAAATATGAAATATTTCTTCAGTGAAACCAACATTAGGAAGAATGCCACAAGGTTTAAAGCATTACTTATATAATTATGTAAAAAAAAAAACAAGTTACAGAGTATTTCATCTTTTTGGATTTTTATAGTGAAAACTAATTTAGTTTTAATATTTAAGCATTTGTTTACATTTAAAGTAGCATCACTAATATGCTAGGCACCATACATTTTTTGAAACAATTACCCTGTACTAGCTCATTCATTTTCCAATATAATGATGTGGCACATTTCCCAATCTTTGTTCGTTCTCTCCTTTCTTCTCGGTCTACCACACAGTGAATTTCTGTCTGATCTATCAGTAGCCATGGTGTTGTTTCTTGAGGCCCATCCTCACTGACATTCTACAGCCCCAACTCACTGACCTAAGTGACATGATTGTATGCCAAGGTTTCCTGAGCAAGGCTTCAGCATTACCCCACTCAAGTACATATATGCGAGCAGTCTTTGGTTTCCCTTTGTAAGTGTGTGTGTGAGTGTGTGTGTTTATCATGTAAGAGCTTTACATCAATAAAAGAGAGACCCTAAATGTAAAGTTAAAGCTCAGAAGTTTGGAATAATGAATGAAACCTTATTACTTTTTTTATATTCACAGACTACTAAACTAAAGCCAAATAGGTAGCAATTGGTGTTAAATGTGAATAATATACTTTTTTAATTTTTTTAAATTTATTTTATTTATTTTTGGAGAAAGACACAGAGAGAAACAGATAGAGAGGGAGAGGGAGACAGATAGAGATGGGCGTGCCAGCAGTCTCTCAGCTGCTGTGAACGAAATCCAGATGTGTGTGCCCCCTTGTGGGCAAGTGCAGCATTGTGCCCTTGTGTCACTTTGCATATGGCTAAATGTGGGACCTGGAGATTGGAACCGCTGGATATTGAAACCAGCATTCTTAGGCTTAGCAGGCAGGCGCCTTAACCCCTGAGGCATTTCTCCAGCCCTGAATAAAATAATATAATATAATATATATATATATATTGGTTTTGAGAGGTAGGGTCTCACTCTGGTCCAGTCTGACCTGGAATTAACTATGTAGTCTCAGGGTGGCCTCGAACTCTCGGCGATCCTCCTACCCCTGCCTCCCGAGTGCTGGGATTAAAGGCGTGCGCCACCACACCAGGCTTTAATATACTTTTTTGAGGGGGGGTCTAGGTAGGGTCTTGTTCTAGCTCAGGCTATCCTAAAATTCACTATAAAGTCTCAGGCTGGCCACCAACCCATAGTAATTTTCCTTCCTCGCTCTCCTATGTGCTAGAATTTAAAGGTGTGTGTGACCACACCTGGGTATAATACACATTTCAAAATGTTTTTGGCTTAGTAGTTTAAATAGAAAGTTTCAGTGAAAGAAACAGTAGAATAATGTATAGTGTAGGTAGAAATAAAAAGTAATATAATTTAAAATTTTTAGTTTTAAAAATTGAACAAAATAGACTTTACTATGACATTGCTCTGGGGCTGACTTACTTTTTTGGAGTCAGTCTCACTTTAACTCAGACCTGTAACTTACTCTGTAACCCAGTCTGGACTCAAAGTCACATTGAGTCTTCTGCCACAGCTTCCAAAGTATGGGGGTTAAAGATATATACCATCCTTTTCCTTATTGGTATAGCTAAGACTTCCGGTACTATATTAAATAGAAGTGGGGAAAGTGGACACCCTTGTCTTGTTCCTGAATTTAGAGGAAAAGCTTCACGTTTTTCTCCATTTAGTATTATGTTGGCTGTAGGTTTGTCATAAATAGTTTTTATTATGTTGAGATATGTTCCTTCTATTCCCAGTTTCTGTAATACTTTCACCATGAAGGTGTGTTGGATTTTGTCAAATGCCTTTTCTGCATCTATTGAGATGACCACGTGAATTTTGTCCTTCAGACCATTTATATGGTGTAATACATTTATAGATTTGCATATGTTGAACCATCCCTGCATCTCTGGGATAAAGCCTACTTGTTTGGGGTGAATAATCTTTTTGATATATTCTTGTATTCTGTTTGCTAGTATTTTGTTGAGAATTTTTGCATCTATGTTCATGAGGGAGATTGTTCTGTAACTTTCTTTTTTTTGATCTGTCTTTGTCCAGTTTGGGTATCAGGGTGATGCTGGCTTCATAGAAAGATTTTGGTAGAATTCCTTCATTTTCTATTTTATGGAAAAGTTTGAGAATCATTGGTATTAGTTCTTCCAGGAATGTCTGGTAAAATTCTGCAGTGAATCCATCAAAGCCCTTGGTTTCCCTTGAGAAACAGATAGTAAGACCCTATTGCTGAAGACATCTCTTGCCTGAGAGGCAAGGTCACTGAGAAAGCAAGCTGGTGCTGAGCAGAAAACCTTCTCCCTGAAGACCAGCCAACTGAAAGCTGGAAAAACCTGCATTGCATGCAGCGTATGGGAGACAGAAGTCATCAGCAGTGGAAACAATGGACACTGAATATTCAAGTTTGACCATACAGGCCAAATGACTGGATAGGTGCAATAGTGGCATGTCTACTCATGGGGTAACCAACTGCTCTATAATTGGACTGAAGGACCTCTCTACAGGAGAGAATACATACCTGGTACTGAAAAACCTAAGCAAAAGTCTATGGCAGGGGAGTTCATGAGCCTTAGGGGTATAAAGCCTGTCTTGTCTAACTAAATGTATATATTATTCCCACCAAGCTGTCCTGAAAGCACTACATTTAATGTTCATATTCACATATTAATGCTACTCTCACTTCTGGTTAGAGAAGCTTCTCTTTTAAGATGGCAATGACCACTGGGGTTACCCAAAAGGCAACATAGTGCTGAGAAGAAGGGACAGAGGAGAGCCCACTACTGAAACACCTCTGTCACACCCTCCAAGGCTCATGGCCCATTGTGGAAGAGAGGGCGGATAGAATGGAAAAGCCAAAGGAAGGGTACAACTCCTTACAATGCAACTGTCCAGACAGAAATTGGCCTTGATATCCATGACCTTGCAGTGCCTAGCAATACCTTTGCAAGACTGTCATAATAGAAGAAAAAGATGATGACATCAAATTAAAAGAGTGACTAATGGAGAGAGGAGGGGATATATATAAAAAAAAAAAAAAAAAAAAGATATATACCATCCCAATTAGCTTAGGGCCGACTTTCAAGGAGCAATCCTCTTCATTTTGAGTATATGTTAGTCGTTGCACAAATGCAGAAGATACTATTCTAAATATTGTGTGTGTCAGTACTCATTAAACAGCTTACAACCTAGAGAAGATACCAATGCATATGAGGTGACCTCACCCCAGAGTATAGTATATGATTATACTGCCATATTGTGAAAAATTAAATCAAACACCCTCAACATCTCCCAGCCCCCCAAAAAGCCTAGAGTAAACATTTACCTTCTTATTTAGCCTACTTAGCATAAAGGTTGATAATAGGTTAAAATTTCTTCAAAGACACCCTATTATAAATCCTCTAAATATGATTTTTAAAAATAAATTATCTATTAGCTAATTAGTTATGGTTGTGACAAAATGCATGACAAGAAAAATATTATGGCACTAAGGGTTCATTTCACTTACCGTATTTCATGGTGAGGAACACATGGCAGCAGAGTTTGTGCAACTGATCAAGTTCAGTCCACAGTAATGAACCAGACAGTGGTGGATGTTGCTACTGAGCTCAATTTCCCCTTTGTTTTTAGTCAAAGACACCAGCCCATGGAATGATGCTGCCCACAGTTAGGGTGAGTCTTCCAACCCCAATTAGCCTAATGTAGAAAATCTGTCAGATTCTAATATTGCTCCTGTCAAGTTGACAACCAGAGATTAAGCATCACAATATGCACACCAAACAAAACTTTTTTTTTTTTTTTTTTTTTTTTTTTTTTTTTTGCAGGGGAGAGGGTACTTTTTTTGAAGAACTTGATAAATTTCTGTATTGATCTAGAGTACTCTCCCTTTTAAAATACCATGTCAAATTTGTTGATGACTTATATTAGTAACTCCAGAAGTCTTAAAACCACAGACTCCATTAGACTCCATCAACAGTCTCCTAACTTCCATAAAAATCTTTCTTCATACTTCCCTTCTACTCTGCTCACCATGCATTTCCTCTCCTTCATTACACAAATTTAAGTCACTCCCTGGATTTCCTACCCACCCCAGCTGATTTTTTTGCCTTACAACAAGGGTTGTGACACCACACAGGGGACATCCTTAGTGAAATACATCAAAGTCAGCTCCTGTTGCTTTTCAAGTTTGTCCTTGGGTCTCTGCTCACCTCAAGCTACTCTCCAAGTGTAAGCTTGAATTTCTATGGTGTGCTCTTCACAGGAGACTTATCCTGTTCTTCATCAAAATTGATAAAAGACAGTTCCATCAGATAATATGCACATGCCACTCCATAATGAGTCCTATGCTTTTCCTTTAAAAGTTGTCATTTCATATTAAGTTCCAGAGGGTTATAATTTGGTATCTATCATAATGATCTCTAACTTTCTAATTTTCATCGAGGAATACATTGAAGAATTAGACAAAATATTCTATATTTGGCTTTTTAAAATATGATTGAAGGAGTTTAATCTCAAGCAATCATTTGCCACTTACAAATTAAGAAAATGATCATAATAGTTACATGATGACAATGTAATCTTGGTTACAGTTAAATTTTTACTATTCTAAGAATTCGTGAAGTTAGGCAATAGAAATTTTCTTTGATAGAATTAGAAGTTATTGGAAGGAACTATAAATATTGTATAGTTTCAGATGGACTAATATTTTAAATATAGTGTATCTTTGATATAACATATGAGCCTTTAGTTCCAGTAATATTTCTGTCCAGTCTTTCAAGGATTTTGTGATTCCATTTTATCTCTGGATATTCAATTGTTCATCCTCAATTCTATAAGTATTATAAAGGCAAAAAAAAAAAAAACAAATTAACTATAAAAGTCTGCTCTATTTCACTAATGCTTTCGGGAGTTTGATTAGCAGCTCTACACCTCCTAGACACATGCTGTATTTAATTACCTATACAAATTGAGCACTCTTTCCATAGTCATAGATTTGTTCAAAATGTTCAGTATCCATTGCTTTATATGAGATATCATAACATATTTATCATGTTCTAACCTTTGTGTTATATACCATTAACTTATTATCTGAAACATATTGAAGAATTGCCAGCATTTTATATTTAAAGGTAAATTGTGTGCATATAGCATGATGCCACTCTTGGGATGGTTAATGTTCTGATAATTAATACTCTTATCTGTCTAAAATACTATTTAGGGATGGAGAGATGGCTTAGTGTTTAAAGTAATTGCCTGCAAAGCCAAAGGACCCAGGTTCGACTCTCCAGGACCTACATAAGCTAGATGCACTTGGGGGCACATGCATCTGCAGGTCATTTGCAGTGGCCCATTCTCTTTCTCTCTCTACCTGCCTAGTTCTGTCTCTCTATCTCTATCTCAAATAAATAAAAATTAAAAATAAAATAAAATAAAATACTCAATTTAATTAATCCTTGAAATGCACATATTCTCAAATGAGAACTTTTTCATTTTGTTAGTATTTTAAAAAGTAGAAGCCAAAAGTTTTTCCTATAAATCACATTTAGGGTAAATGAAAAGTGAATACCTGGGAAATAAGTAACCATTAATTTGCCCTTCTTGAGTTAGAGTAGAATGAGCAAGACTGTTTCTTTGGGGACGGTGGGAAACTATTCAAGAACACTTTGAAAACGTCTTATTTTAGTTCAGGCTGCTGTAGCTATGTACCTATGCACTGTAGATCGTGTGGATTGCAAACAGCTGAAGTTTATTTTCTCCAGGTCTGGAGGTTGGATGCCTAGCAATATGACATCATCATAGGTGGGTTTTCATGTAGGCTCTCTTCCTGCTTGCACACTGAGATATTCTCGTTGCATCCTCACATGGAAATGAGTGCAAGTGAGTTCTGTATGCTCTGCTTCATGGACTATCAATTGCATTAGTGAACTTCTATCCTGAGGACCTAATTGCATCTCAAAGGCTCAATCATCTAGTAACAAACCATCAGAAATTAGGCTTTTAATACGTGAATTGGAGGCCATACAACCATTCAGTTCATTGCAAAGATTGAAGTCAAACAGAGGGAAAAGTAAGTTAGCCAAGAAGGTAGATGACTGAGAAGGAGGGAATAGTTGGGGTATGATGGATTTGTAGAATGTTGAAACATGGTACTCAGTCTTACTATGGACCCTCCATGATCATCTTATTTTCACATATATAACACCTAAGCATATTTGTCAAAATAGTATTGTTCATTTAAAGAAACATCAGAAACAAACAGAAGCTGAGAATGAAAATCAATGTTTGTATTAGAATTCCCACAAACCATCATGTTGTATGAAAATACTTTAGTTGAAGTTCTCAGCATCATTGTTTTCTTCATTATGAAAATGTATTAAATTTATTTTTTTTCATATTCCCACCACCCAACAGTGCTGGATTAAAAAAGATTAAAATGTACCTTCATTTACAGACATTTGAATTTACAGCCAAAACAGAATAAAGTAAAAAAGTTAATGTATTTCCTTCATTCTAGATGCTTGAAGGTAATGAGTTACAAAATGCAAAGAATAAGATAATTACTAACCATACTATTAACTTTCCTTCCTCATTATTGTGCTTAGTTTTTTGCTAGCAGTAGAAAACAATATGACAATTAATTGTGAGCAAGAACCTTGATATACTTGTAGAAATGTAGTTTAGAGCCTCATATTCTGTGTATAGCCAGGAGAGGCCCAAAGGACTCCATCCTGCATTGTGAATGCAAAGCCTTCATTACTAATGAAAGAACCTCCGTCTCAAAATTGCACCAATGCCACATGTTAGGTCAATTATTATTTAACCCCTGAAAAGTGCTAACTTGGTCAATTCAATTCTATTACATTTAACAAAATTCCCTTATTGTAAATGCCATCAAAACATTCAATGCCATCCATTAAAAAAATAGCTGAGAATAATGCTGGGCAAAAATTAGTAAAAGTTGATGGCTTTCTAAAGTAACTGCACACTGAAAAATTTCTTAACATATAAAATAGTTGTGATCCAGGCCATAGCAGATGAAGAGAATAAAACTGAATGCAACTCACATATTTCTTTCATATATTTTACTTTCGTACTGCCCTGAGGAAGCCCAGATGGTTGGAGTGTTGGCAGGTTTCTGCACCTGCAATGGTAATAAACTGCTCTGTTATTACCTGAAAGATGTGAGTGGAATACAATTATGCTTTACTTGATGCTATATGCACTGGCAAGTCAACAGTTGCTGTTGTATTTTTATAAGATTGGTAAATGCACATTATTGGACTCTGCTGAGTTTGCCTTTAACAGCACTATGTCAAAGGCCACCATAGCACCTCAGTGTTGACACATTAATCATTGTGCCAAAGCTGATGATAAACAGAAAAATAACTAAACTGGGAACTTGATAGTTTAATAAATAAGTGGATGCTCCTGATAATCAAATGACTGGAGGTTAGCTGTATTTTTATTGAAAAAATATATGAATAAGAACAATGTATTTGAATGACTCAGTCAAAACCTTAAATACCATCATGTTTTATGTAATAGTAAAAGAGCAAGCTCATTATATTTAAGAGGTATAGCTATAATGAAAAAGAAATAAGCATTATTTTAATCTATCACTTAGACTGACCACAATGGTTAATACAGAGTTGTGTTTATTTTCATGAAAGAAAAAGTAGGAATATTTAGTAATTATCTTGTAGTCTCACTAAGTTACACAAATTTGTCATCAAGAACTACAAATTCCACTCCCAAAATACTCATTTTTTATTACCAAGAAGTTTTGCCCTGTTAGCTCTTAATTGTCCCATGCCAAATTCCAATATCTCCTCTAAGGAGAGAGCTTTCATGACTTACCTTGTCAGGGCAGTTCCCTTCATTAAATGCTGTCACAACACCTTAAACATGTTTTATGTAGGACTTACTTTTTTAAAAATAATTTTTTATGAATTTTAGAAATAAATCAAAGTTGTACTTTGGCTGGACTTACAATAAACTTATAAACTTATTAATGAAGATAGTTCTATTTGTAATATTCATAGTTGGTATTATGGAAATAAACTTTCTATTCAATTTCATTTCCATTAAATTCATGCAGCTTTAAAATCTTTGTAAAAATAATATTGCTAAATAATTTAAAAATAATAAATAGCAAGATATCTGGTTTAGGATGTTGTATTGTGAATTTACTGGATATTTATTTTTTAGTTAAGTGTAATATAATAAAGATATATGTATATATATATATATATATATATATATATATATATATATTTGTATAATAATCGTATTTTTAAGAGAAAGTATATTCAGTCACTTCAAAATGATTAACAATTCTTATATATATATACTGAAAATCATTTTCAACAATTAAAATAAATTGAAGAAGATAATAGAAGATGGAAAGATACCCTTTCTTACGGACTAGCTGAACTGATATGGTCAAAATGATTAAATTACCAGAAAGAGCTACAGATTCAACACAATACACATTAAAATTCTAATAATATTCTTATCAGAACTAGAGAGAAGAATGCTGCCATTCATATGAAAGCACACACAAAAGAGTAGCCAAAATATTCTAAACAAGAAGAGTAATGATAAAAGCATGAAAATTCCTGATCTCAAATTATACCATAGATCCATTGGAACAAAAGCTTTATGGTACTGGCACAAAATAAGGCATCCACCTCAACAAATGGAACAAAACTGGAAAAGTGGTTATCCCCATGAAGAAGTATGAAGCAAGATCTCTATAGCTCAACATGTATAAAACAACTCAAAAATGGATCAAATTATAAGCATAGGGAAGGAAATACTAAAGAGGCCTAAAAAGCATCCAAAAAATGACAAAGTGGATTTCATGAAACCCAAAAGCTTATGCACAGCTAAGGGAAGCAAGGTGAAAATACAAACTACAGTGACTGATTATGATATTTAGAAATATGGCCAATACTGGGATTGTCAAACAAAAGCTATTCTTTCTAGATACTTTGTAGCTGAACATAGTTATTTATATCATGTCTTTATTAATGTCTATTTCTAAACAACTTCAAGAGATTTGATAATATATTACTTAGCATCTTTAAAAATTGTTATTGTCCATCGCTTATTTTCTTTCCATAAAATAAAACATGTTAATATATATTTTTGTATAATCTTTTTTACCCTATAGAAAGGAGTAATTGTACATTCTATTCTTTTAATGTGCATTTTCATATTTTTATCAATAAATTCCACTTTTAGCTTAAAAAAATATACAAACTACAGAGTGAAGGGGTTTATGAACTAAACATTAGCGAGAGAAGGATTGCTATCTAGAATCAATAACTAATAATAAAATTTTAACACCAAAAACTCAAATCATCTAATCAATAAATGTGTTAATTGTATAGGTAATTCTTAAAAGAAAAACATGAATGATCTGTAACTATTAGAAAAAGTAATTAATATGGTTAGTCTTCAGGGAAGGGCAATTAAAACTGCTTTGAGATTCCATTTCACCCAAGGCATAATGACTAACACAGAAGTAAAAATGACAACTGATGCTGGTGTGGATATGGGGAAAGGACAACCCTTATGTATACTATTGGTGGCAATGTTAACTGGTACAGCATCTATGAAAGTGAGTATGGCCATTCCATAAAAAAAAAAAAAAAGTAAAAAAAATGAACTACTCCATGACATTCCACAATTGAGTAGATACTCCAAAAAAAAAAAAAAAAAAAAAAAAAAAGAAGAGCTCTAAGGCAGCCTACCACAGGGATACTAGCATATCTATGGTGGCATATCTATGGTGATCAATCCATTGTACACACTACCTAAAAAATAGAACCAGGGCTGGAGAGATGGCTTAGCGGTTAAGGTGCCTACCTCCTAAGCCTAAGAACGCTGGTTCCAATCTCCAGGTCCCAAGTTTAGCCAGATGCAAAATAACAAAAGGGCACAATGCCACACTTGACCACAAGGGGGTGCACACATCTGGATTTCGTTCGCAGCAGCTGATAGACTGCTGGAGTGCCCATATTTGTCTTCCTCTCCCTCTCTTTCTGTCTCTGTCTTGCTCAAAAAAAAAAAAAAAAAAAAAAAAAAAAAAAAAAAAAAAAGAAAGAAATAGAACCAGCTTAGATGCCAATCAACAAATGAAAGTATAGAGAAAATAAGGTATATATACACAAGGAAATATTTTCATCTATGAAGAACATGACATTTATAGGAAAATTGGAGATCATTATGTTAAACAAAAGAAAACTTGGAAAAACAAATACTGCATGTTTTATATCATATAGAAAGGTGTGTGTGTGTGTGTGTGTGTGTGTGTAAAATAAAATTAGAAAGAGGGCTGGGTGTAGTGGCACATTCCTTTAATCCCAGAACTGGGGAGGCAGAGGTAGGAGGATTGTTGTGAGTTTATGGGTTTGTGGTCAGTCTGAGTCTACATAGTGAATTCCTCGCCAGTCTGAACTAGAGTGAGACCCTTCCTCAAAAAAAAAAATAAAATAAAATAAAATAATATAAAAGTAGAAAGAGGATAATAAAAGGCAATATAACAAATCATAAAAATGGGTGAGAGGGGAAAAATGAGGGTAATAAAATGCATGTGTGGTAGAAGCAGAAAGGAAGACTATTGGGGAAGAAGTTGTCCCAATTGAAGAAACGTTGAGATTGGAAAAAGAAATGAAAGACAGAGTAAATAACAAAAATTATAATGCTTTCCATGTAGTAGAAAACCATAATTATATCTATCATTTCATTTGTTAACTTAAAATGTAATAAAATGCTGCCAAGATGGTTAAGTGATTAATAGTGCTCACTACTTAATTATAAGCATCTTGAAGGGTCTGAGATCACAGGTGTTCCACTTACCAGAACAAATATAAAGATGGATATGGTCATACATGTCTTTAACCTCAGTATACAAGGGCGGGGAAAAAAAACAAAAAAAAAAAAAAAACGTATATCCCCGGGGCTCACTGACTGAAACAAGAAGCATCCTGAGGTTGAGAGACACTCTATCTCAAGGAAGTACATGGATGAGAAATCCAGAAAGTCACCTCGAGTTCTCTGGCATCTGAACTCAAGCACATGGTGCAACATTTACACACATATGCACATATCACACGCAATACACCACTCCATACATATGCTATTTAGACTAAAAATTTGAAAAGAAAATGTAGACTACATGGAGTATACAGACTATTCGAAGAGATGCATTAATAAAAATAAATAGGGCTGGAGGGATGGCTTCGTGGTTAAGGCATTTACCTGAAAAGCTTAAGGACCCAGGTTCAATTCCCCAGGACCCATGTTAACCAGATGCACAAGGGGGCACACATGTACGGAGTTTGTTTGCAGTGGCTGGAGGCCCTGGCATGTCCATTCTCTCTCTCTCTGTCTCTCTCTGTCTCTCTCCCTCTCTTTCTGTCAAATAAATAAATAAAACTAAATATTTAAAACAACAAATAAATAGGGCTGAAGAGATGGCTCAGGCATTAGGTGCTGGACTGTAAAGCCTAATGGCCTGGGTTTGATTTCCCAGTATCCATGTAAAGCCCAATACACAAAGTGATGCATGAATCTTGAGTTCATTTGCAGCAGCTAGAGGCCCTGGTGTTCCATTCTCCCTCTTTCTCGCTCTTCTTTCTCTTTTTCTCTACTTAACAAATAAATAAACTTAAAAATATTTTTTACAAAAAAGTAATATTTACATTTTTTTACATGGCAATTTGTTCTATAAAGAAAAATAAGGACTTCCAGGTAAGATGGCGGCATAGGAACCACGCCAAACCAATCCAGGAAGGGATTTAAGCAAAACTATAGCAAAATACAATATTTTTTTTAAAGTGCAGGAGTATAGGTTTTTCTTAGACACAGTAGAGAAGCAGGAGAGACCAAGATCCTCCAGAAAGGAGGAAAAATGGCCAAAATCCCATGGAGGAGCTTGCGGCCCCAGATCCACGTGATCTGTGCCATATGTGCACCGGGCACCACCCGCCTGGTGTTCCTAGCAACAGCAGCAGAGACCAAACAAGGGCACTTTTCAACCTCATCAGCAGGCTTGCAGAACCCAGAAATCTATAGAAAAGTTAGCTGAGATCAACTAAGGAGCTACTGAAAGAGATACAGGGGAATGGTATGAGCAACTACAGGCTTCCTGAACTCTCCCATCCTCTAACTATCAAAACTGCAAACCTCCAGCATTCAGCTCCCAACTGCAAGCAGCACATCCAGGGAGGGACTGAGATGGGCACTCAGCATTGGTGAGATTGGAAGCCACATCAAAAGAGAAGCTTCTCTTTTCAGATGGAAATGTCCACTGGGATGACCCAAAAGGCAATATAGTGCTGAGAAGAAGAAACAAAGGAGTGTCCAGCACTGAAACATCTCTATCACACCCTCCAAGGCTCAGGGCCCATTACAGAATTGGGGGGCAGAAAGAATGTAAGAGCCAAAGAAAGGATATGACTCCTTACAACGCAACTGTCCAGACAGAAATTGGCCTCGATATCCATGACCTCTCTGTGCCTAGCAATACCTTCAAATGACCCTCATAATAGGAGAAAAAGATGATGACATCAAATTAAAAGAGAGACTAATGGAGAGAGGGAGGAGATATGATGATGGAAAGTGGATTTCTGAAGGGGAATGGGTGGAGGGGAGGGAAATATCAGGGTTTATTGTCTGTAAGTATACAAGTCAATAAAAATAAATAAAATAAAATAATAAAAAAAATAAAACAATATATAAGAGTAAGGTAGCTCTATGTTATTTTAATTTCAAATACCATCTTAGAGCTATTTGGGCTAACATAAGAACATATCATAAGCTAGATTGATTTAAAAGATGAGTTGATTTTACGTCATTTGTAAGGTTGACAGGTCCAAGATGAAGGGACTTACAGATTGGGGGTCTGGAGAGAACTGACTTTTAGGTTCATAGATATCAACTACACACTAGTTCTTTACAGGATAGAAGGGATGTGAGGATTTCTTTGCTTTGATGTTGCAAAGGCTCGAATCCCATTCAAAAAAGGTCAACCTCAGACCTGCTCACTCCCCAGAGGCCCACATTAAGGTCAGCATTTCCGCATATGAATTTTGGATAAATATAAACTTTCAGAACATAGAAAATAGGATGAAGTACATGAGACAATTATTATTATTATTTTTTTAGCACAAAACCTCACACAATGGATAAACAGGAAGTCTAGAGGCTATGAGGAGAGAACATGGACTGATGTAACCAAGGAAGTATGCTGAGTCCATGAGGCCAGCCAGAGGGGATGAGTGTTATGCAATCACTTGTGACGAAAGCAGATGGTATAAACTAAAGCTTGATGAATCTTTTTAAGACTTATTTTCTTTTTTTAGAGAGAGGCAGAGAGAGAGAGAAAATTGGTAGGCCATGGCCTCAACCATTTGTCCCAAGGTTTTGCAGGAAAGCACCTTTAACCCCTAAGCCACTCCAGTCCTCTTGTAAGATATTTTGACCCTGAAATACTTGTAGGGCTGGAGATGAGAGGAGGTGTCATATGTATTGTAAAAATAGATTGGCCTGATTTGGGAGTATCACTCTGGCACTTTATTTAGACTCTAGTATAACCTGGGGTTGGTAAGACTCTCTTTAGTCCTGTAGAAGGCGTTTGTGGATTGTATGGTGTGGTGATCAGATTCCTAACATATGATTGGAAATAGAGGTGAAAGCATTTGTTGCCAAGGATGTCAGTCAAAATGGGCTCTAAAGTTAATGATGATTTCATGGTTGCAGGCCTGAGTAACCAAAGATTTGAAATGAAATGAGATAGAGAGTTTTTAGGAGAGTTTTGGTGAGGAAGATCAGAAATTTATTTTTGAATATTTTGAATATTTTAAACTGGAAGTGCCTTTTAGAATTAAAATTAATCTTGCAGCAGGGCATCACCTGAGGAGGTGAGAGTTTATGTACAGAAGGCAGATACACATTCTCAATTTAATGCTTAAGTATTCACAAAGATACTTAGTGATTTTTACTCACATATTCATCAGTAGTGATAGTAATTATTTAAATTTAACTTAAATGTGTGCTTGTCAGGTGGTGAGATGAAACGATTACCATGATACTTTAGATCATGAGCTCATCAAACTGAACGTATATTGGAGTGGAGAGACTGATTCGTCCCTGCTATCATTTATATTTCTTCTAATTACTGAGAATAATTCAAAGCTGATAATACCATAAATAATTCAATATAACTTAAAAATATTTAGTATATGATATCCCAGTATATTATCAAGAATGTGCATATGTGAACTTCATTGTTTACACATTTTGACATTTCTTTCTTCTCTCAACCCACTGTAATATATGCCTTACAACTTCAGAAGTTTTCATTAGCAAATGGCATGAGAAAAATTTAATTGTATAAGTTATTCATCACGTGTATTAGTCAGGGTTCTCTAGAGGAACAGAATGGACAGAATGAATTGTATTAAAAGGGGATTTATTGGATTAGCTTACACAGTCCAGCAATAGCAGGTTGCAGGTCCGAGAGTGAAGAAACCCGGTAGCTGCTCAGTGCACGAGGCTGGAGGCCTCAGCAGTCCCAATCCGGCACTGAAGGCCTGGAGGCTTCCTGGAGAGACGCTGCTCTTCAGTCCACCCTGGTCTTCAGTCCACACTGGAGAGCAGCAACACCAAGCAGCAGGTACCAAGCAGAAAACACCAAGCAGCTAGTAGCACCAGCAGCCAGGTGGGAGAGAGAGAGCCTTTCTTCCCAGAGCTCCTTTTTATCAACCAGCCCCCTCCTCCAAGAGGGGGCCCACCTGGGCCGCCCACTCTGGGGAAGGCTTACCCCTGGGGCAGGATTCTTCCTTTAGTTAATCCTTCCTAGAGGCAGCCTCAGAAACACACTTATGAGGAATGTCTGTGGATTCCTAAACAAATCAAGTTGACACAAACTTAACCATCACAAGTCCACCCCTTGTCAACTTGACACCAAACCATATATCTTTACATTCTACTTAATTTCCAAATGAAGACAGTAACAAGGTCATAATTCCGCCTAACATGATTACAAACGGAAACGCACAATCATCCCCATACACACACAAAGCAAGTTCCTTGAGGAAGGCTTAGTCTCATATAACAAGTCAAATATAAATTCAACAGTGGTTAACTAGCAATATGATCTTAATCAGTATTAATTACCTAATAGAGAAGTAGAGGAAGAACAAAACATCTTAATATTAGTATACATATGTACAAACACTCTTAACAAGGTAAGACAGGAACACTCATGGCAATTACAGACCACGTTTTTTGTAACTGGTCCCGTGGCCTTAGCTGGTATTTGTTACTGCCTTCTTCTACTACCCATTCAGTATTTCCTCCACCTTCAGCAAGCACCTCAGCAGGTCTTGGTTCTTTACCTGAGGGGTGACCCATACCTTCATTCCTGAAGGATCTGGGCCATTTATCACACTGCCTTGATTGGGTTGTTGCAGTTGTCCATTGACTTTGATAACAGGGCATGGTAACACCAAGAGACCCTAGAGAATCTCCAGCACTCCAGACATACTCTTCCTTACCTCCATTGTGGAGGAGCAGTCCAATTTCACCCTGGTAATCTGGATCAATTATCCCTGCTAACACTGTAACTCCTTTCTCAGCCTGTGCACTCAAGGGCATCAGGAGCCCAAAGTGGCCAGGGGAAATCTCAGCTTCCAGTTCAATGGAATGTTCTTTGTGCCTCCTATAAAGCACTCCCCCTCTGGAACCAAGACCTCTAGGCCAGCAGAGCGAGGTTGTGGGTACAGGAAGCAAAAATTTGGCTAATGGGTCACTTGGGGTGATGGTAAGTGGTACCATTCCCATTTCCACCCCTTGATTCCTTGAATCCGGGCTATAGGAGAAACAGCACCATATATAGGACGCTGATTCAGAGCATATACAGCCTGCTGGAGGACACGCCCCAGCCCTCCAAGCTATTGCCACCTAGTTGGCACTGCAGCTGTTTCTTTAAAAGGCCATTCCACCGCTCTATCAAGCCAGCTGCTTCAGGGTGGTGGGGCACATGGTAAGACCAGTGAATTCCATGATCATGAGCCCACTGCTGTACTTCCTTGGCTGTGAAGTGAGTTCCTTGGTCAGAAGCAATGTTGTGTGGAATTCCATGACGGTGGATAAGGCATTCTGTAAGCCCACGGATAGTAGTTTTGGCAGAAGCATTACGTGCAGGAAAAGCAAATGCATACCCAGAATAAGTGTCTATTCCAGTAAGGACAAAACGCTGCCCTTTCCATGATGGTAGAGGTCCAATATAGTCGACTTGCCACCAAGTTGCTGGCTGGTCACCCCGTGGAATACTACCATATCGGGGGCTCAGAGTTGGTCTCTGCTGCTGGCAGATTTGGCACTCAGCAGCAGCAGCCAGGTCAGCCTTAGTTAGTGGAAGTCCGTGTTGTTGGGCCCATGCATAACCTGCATCCCTGCCACCATGGCCACTTTGTTCATGGGCCCATTGGGCAATGACAGGGGTGGCTGAGGAAAGAGGTTGACCACTGTCCACAGAACGTGTCAGCTTATCTACTTGATTATTAAAGTCTTCCTCTGATGAGGTCACCTTCTGATGAGCATTAACATGGGACACAAGTATCTTTATATCTTTTGCCCATTCAGAGAGCTCTATCCACATACATCTTCCCCAAATGTCCTTTTCACCAATTTTCCAATCATGCTCCTTCCATGTCCCGGACCATCCTGCCAAACCATTGGCCACAGCCCAGGAATCAGTGTATAACCGCACATCTGGCCATTTTTCTTTCCAAGCAAAATGCACAACCATGTGTGCTAGTTCTGCCCATTGTGAAGACTTCCCTTCACCACAGTCCTTCAGAGTTGTCCCAGAAAGGGGCTGTAACGCTGCAGCTGTCCACTTCTCAGCATAGCGTGCTGAACCATCTGTAAACCATGCCCTGGTCTTCTCCTCTTCAGTCAACTGATCATAGGGCACACCCCATGATGCCATAGGTGCATGCTTGGGGACAGAAGGCATTGAAACAGGAGTAGCAACCATAGGCATTTGGGCAACCTCCTCCATGTAACTTACTTGTGCCTTCAGGGCCAACAGAGCCCGATCACGGATATACCACTTCCACTTGATGATGGACTGCTGCTGTGCATGTCCAACTTTATGGCCTGGTGGGTCAGATAACACCCAGCTCATAATGGGCAGTTCAGGTCGCATAATAACTTGATGGCCCATTGTCAAGCGTTCAGTTTCTATTAAGGCCCAATAGCAAGCCAAGAGCTGTCTCTCAAAGGGAGAATAATTGTCTGCAGATGATGGCAGGGCCTTGCTCCGGTGTGATTCACCTATGGGGGCCTGACAAAGGCTCCAAACAGCATCCCTATCTGCCACTGACACCTCAAGTATCATTGGATCTGCTGGATCATATGGCCCAAGTGGCAGAGCCGCCTGCACAGCAGCCTGGACCTGTTGAAGAGCCTTCTCTTGTTCTGGGCCCCACTGAAAACTAGTAGCTTTCCGAGTCACTTGGTATATGGGACGGAGTAACACACCCAAGTGAGGAATGTGCTGTCTCCAAAATCCAAATAGGCCCACTAGACGTTGTGCTTCCTTCTTAGTGGTAGGAGGGGCCAGGTGCAACAACTTATCCTTCACCTTAGAAGGAATGTCCCTGCAAGCCCCACACCATTGGACTCCTAGAAATTTCACGGAGGTGGAAGGTCCTTGAATTTTGGATGGATTTATTTCCCATCCCCTGATGCCATATGCTGTACCAGCAACTCCAGAGTGGCTGCCACCTCCTGCTCATTCGATCCAATCAGCATAATGTCATCAATATAATGGACCAATGTGACACCTTGTGGAAGGCACAGACGATCAAGATCCCTGAACTAAGCTATGACACAGGGCTGGAGAGTTAATATTTGAGGTAACACAGTAAATGTGTACTGCTGACCTTGCCAGCTGAAGGCAAATTGCTTCTGGTGGTCCTTATGGACAGGTATGGAGAAGAAGGCATTCGCAAGATCAATAGCTGCATACCAGGTACCAGGAGATGTGTTAATCTGCTCAAGTAAAGAAACCACATCTGGTACAGCAGCTGCAATATGAGTCACCACCTGATTAAGTTTCCGATAATCCACTGTCATTCTCCAAGATCCGTCTGTCTTCTGAACAGGCCAAATAGGGGAGTTAAAGGGGGATGTGGTGGGAACCACCACCCCTGCATCCTTCAAGTCCTTTATAGTGGCATTAATCTCTGCAATTCCTCCAGGGATGCGATACTGTTTCTGGTTCACTATTTTCCTTGGTAGAGGGAGCTCCAATGGCTTCCATTTGGCCTTTCCAACCATAATGGCCCTCACCCCACAAGTCAAAGAACCAATGTGGGGGTTTTGCCAGCTCCTAAGTATATCTATCCCAATTATGCATTCTGGGACTGGGGAAATAACCACAGGATGAGTTCGGGGACCCACTGGACCTACTGTCAGTCTAACATTTGCCAAAACTCCATTGATCACCTGACCTCCATAAGCACCTACTTTAACTGGAGGGCCACGATGCCAGTTAGGGTCTCCTGGAATCAATGTCAATTCAGAGCCAGTATCCAGTAAGCCCCGAAAAGTCTGATTATTTCCTTTTCCCCAGTGTACAGTTACCCTAGCAAAAGGCCCAGGTCCCTCTGAGGAAGGATAGGACTAAGCTTAATATTGAAACTTTTGGGGATTATGGGAGGGTCCTTCCTCAAAGGGAGCCACCCCTTCAATCAAGGGGTTCAGGATCTGTAAACTGGCTCAAGTCTGGAAACTGGTTAAGAGGCCTTGATTCTCTGTTGCTATAATTCAAAGTGGCCTTTGGGTTCTTTGCTCTGGAACTTTTCTGCTTATACAGATCAAGCAGGAACTTAGTAGGCTTTTTATCTATTTCACTTCTGGGAACACCATGATTAAGCAGCCAGTACCAAAGGTCTACATGAGTCATACTGTTACGAGCATTGTTTTGCCTGCGCTGTCCATTATGGTAAACACGCCCACCTTGCCTTTGGCGATTCAGTGCTGATACTTGGCCCTTGTTACCCCTGAGAGCCAGTTAGACCCATTGCATCTAAGTCACCTAATGCAGCAACTGCGGCTCCCACTGTGATGTCTTCTTTACATAAAAGACCAATGATTGGGGACTTTAAGTGTGCTGGTGCTCCCCTCACAAATCTGTTTCTTATAGTCTTAGTGAAGGGCACATCTTCTGCACGCTCCCATTGCGGGCTTAAAGATGAGTTTACATGGTAAATCCACTCCAGCATTCCAAGTTCTCTGAGCCTTTTAATCCCTTCATCAACATTAAGCCAAGGGATATCAGGCAGCTCAAGCTCATTCACAGTAGGCCATCTTTGGATCCATACTTCAGCCAACCAATCAAATAAACTCTTGGCACCTCTTCCAACTGCATGAGCTGCAGTGTTAAATCTAAAATCTCTGGTTAGTGGGCCCATTTCAATAAATTCAGCTTGATCTAAATTTATATTCCTTCCTCCATCATCCCACACCCTTAAAATCCATTCCCACATATATTCCCCATGCTTCTGCCTGTACAAGTTAGAAAGCTCCTGAAGTTCTTTAGGGGTGTATCTCACTTCCTCTTGAGTCACTTTCTAACTCCCCTTTAGGGGCATGCCTAGCCTTACGCCTAGTTATAGGCCTTGAGGCAAAGATGGGTGGGCTCTGAGAAGCATCAGCACATCCTGCAGGGAGGGTCATTACTGCTTCCTCAGACAAAGAAGGAGTGATTCCCTCAGGGGTTGGGGGGTGCACCTGCAGCTAAAGGAGGGAAGCCACATTCTCATGCAAAACAACTTCTTCAGAATCTGAGAGTTCAATGTCCCCAGATTCTTCAGGGTCTTCCCATACATCCCCATCCCAAGTCATGGGATCCCACTCTTTTCCAACCAATGCCCTCACTTTAACTTCTGATAGTTTGTGAGGCTGAGAATTGAGCTTACGCTGCAAGTTAGCCAATCTTACAATGAGAGCTTGAGTTTGGTTTTCTGCAATTCGAGCCCTGTTCTGACTAGACAGGAGATTTTCCTCCAGGGCACCATTTAGAAACCTTCAGATCACACACGTGGGTCTTAAGCTTGGAATTTTCCTTTTGGAGCTTCTGCTTTTCTCTCAACAGTTTATCTAGAGATGCCAGAAGAAACCATCCAGCATCATCATTGTCTTACTTTTCCACAAATATTCAAAAGTTCTAGATACAGAGTCACTAAATTCCTTGCTCCTCACAAGATATGACTCAGAATCACTAAATACATCTATTTCTGGAGTTCTTTAAATAGTTCACACCATGGATTATTAGTGCCCTCCTTATTACCACTTAAAATGCTCTCCTTATTACCAGCAGAGCCTTTAGTGGTACTAGAGTTGGAGAACCAACTCCACAGAGCACCAAGCCTACATTAGGGAAATCCATCCTTACAATTCTGTTTCTCTAGAACCACTTCTGGTACCAGAATCTGTATTAGTCAGGGTTCTCTAGAGGAACAGAATGGACAGAATGAATTGTATTAAAGGGGATTTATTGGATTAGCTTACACAGTCCAGCAATAGCAGGTTGCAGGTCCGAGAGTGAAGAAACCCGGTAGCTGCTCAGTGCACGAGGCTGGAGGCCTCAGCAGTCCCAATCCGGCACTGAAGGCCTGGAGGCTTCCTGAGAGACGCTGCTCTTCAGTCCACCCTGGTCTTCAGTCCACACTGAGAGCAGCAACACCAAGCAGCAGGTACCAAGCAGAAAACACCAAGCAGCTAGTAGCACCGGCAGCCAGGTGGGAGAGAGAGAGCCTTTCTTCCCAGAGCTCCTTTTATCAACCAGCCCCTCCTCCAAGAGGGGCCGCCACTCTGGGCCGCCCCACTCTGGGAAGGCTTACCCTGGGGGCAGGATTCTTCCTTTAGTTAATCCTTCCTAGAGGCAGCCTCAGAAACACACTTATGAGGAATGTCTGTGATTCCTAGAGATATTTTCATTTTGGCCAGAGAGATAACTCTGATCATCATCCTATGTATTTTATTATTAAAACTTTAGAATTTAATAATGTCAAGTCATTGTAAATAATTTTCTTTCACTACTTTTATCCAAAGTAAAATACTATCCATTGTGGTCCTTCAAATTAAGATATTAGTTGTTCTCTTTTTAATTATTTCTGTTTTTTTTTTTTTCTGAAAGCTAATAAAAAGTATAACTTCATAATAACAATGCCAGCAGCATACAAAACTCTTTCAAACTAGATAATTACAAACAGTATGACTTCCTCTTTGCTAAATACTACATACCATTAAAGTAGAAAGTTAAAATGGTTTTTGAGTCACAGTAAGTTGACTGTATTTTAGAGTACTCCAGAGCAGTGCCAAAGCAATCTACATTATAGGCAACAATGACAAGATCATTTTTCAAGGAGAGAAGAATGATTTTTTTCAGTGTTTATTTATAATAGCATAGTAACCATAACATGGGCCTTATATTTAGCTAATATATTGCTGCATAAGAGTAGTAGCAGGATTTATGTACATTAAAAGTACAAAGGAATTACTTGGGCTGGAGAGATGGCTTAGCTGTTAAGGCACCTGCCTCCTAAGCCTAAGAACACCGGTTCCAATCTCCAGCTGCTACAATCTCCAGGTCTCACATTTAGCCAGATGCAAAGTGACACAAGGGCTCAATGCAGCACTTACCCACATATCTGGATTTCTTTCACAGCAGCTGAGAGACTGCTGGAGTGCCCATTCTCTCTCTCTCTTCTCTCTCTCTCTCTCTCTCTCTCTCTCTCTCTCTCTCTCTGTCTCTCTCCAAAAAAAAAAAAAAAAAAAAAGTACATAGGAATTACTTGACATTGGTCTATTTTCTATAGACTATTTTGGATGAGCCTGACAGTTAACACAGGATGAGCACAAGTTTGGCAAAAGAAATGAGATGAGGCTGGCTTGGTTTTAAGAAAAGCAGTATCAGCAGTCTGAAGTAGAGAAACTGGGAAAGGTTTTGAATATACACCTGCTAACTTTTGCTGATTTCATGCCTAATGGGTATAAAGGGGAAGTGTGAGAACAAGTCATTTTTTTTTTTTTTTTGCCAGAATTTGGTTACCTAAAGTTTCTAATGAGATGTGAAAGACTAAGTGAGCTGTAATGAATAAAACTGAACAAGGAACTCTGTGTATACTGATAGTAATCTCTTTCTGTATGTTCAGTACAATTGCCCCATCCACGAATACATGTATCATGATTCAGGGATGTGGTCTAGGGTTGATATAGTAATATGAAGGTTGTCAGAATATTGATGGAATTTATGTGCTATGATGCAACAATTTTACATGTATAGTATAAGAAAGACTATAAAGGGAGACATAATTCAACTTCACTCAAGTTGATAGTAACATGAAAATATGACATAAGAAGAGGTAAGGAAGGTAAGAGTGAGGGATTCAACAATTCAACTTAGTTGTAAGTATACCAAAAATGACAAATAGCATTTAGCATGACATATTTGGTGCCTGAATAAACTTTGCTAACGGACTGTGAAACCTAGGCAAAATAAAATTGCTAGAAAACTCATGGACAGAATGAGTGGCGATAAAACTGTGCAGAATTCCAGAGTAAGTAGTTCTGGTTGGATTAAAGGAACTTGAGGGACAGCCACGGAAAAGTTATGAGTTGGAGGTCACTAAGCAAGATGTATAGAATGTAGACAGATGTGGCAATTCTGGTTGCAACAGGTAATAATGCAGTCACTGATGGGGCGATAAAAGAGAGATCTTTGGACGAAAGCCAAGGTAGTAGGACCATGAACAGACTGGTAATTTTCATGAGAAAGTCACCAGTTTCCATTCTCCAACTTCCTGTGGATTTTATTGTGATGACTATTAATATTTGAAAATAATTATATTAACTTTTTTAAACAAATATGAAGTTTGAACCTTTGTTTTGTTAGGAAATATATGATTGTTTATTTTTTTAATTATAAAGCTCCTTTTTTCTGAAAAAATAAAAATCAATTTGTTTAAATTTTCCTTTACACATGACAATGAGTCCACTTGCTGAATTTATACCAAATTTAGTATATTAATTATTGTATTTATATTTCTGAGATATTGGCCTGTAAATTTCCCTTTAAAAATTCCTTTGGATACACTTTCAGGTATATGCCAAATGCTTACAATTTACTTTGATGTTATGTGTTATATATTGAAATACATCTCTCTATTATTCATAAATATAGACATATAGGTGATGTATGTACATTTATAGGTGCTGCATGTACATGAATATTAGTATGTTATCATTCAATTCATTGTAGAAGATGCAAACTTATCCATTTCAGGTTAAACTTTGTGGCTCTGTTTTCTGAGGTTATTTACATTGCTTTTTTGATTTTAATATGTTATAAATACATGTGGAAAGTATTTTTGGGACAAATTATAATATAAAAGTATTTTCTAACAGATGTAGCTATGTCCACTTTTTAATTAATTTTACATAAATTGTGATGTAGATACATCCATATTACACTGTAAGGGAACTTTTATCATCCTGGGTAGCAATGATCATCATAGATTGACAAATGCCAGTAGTTAATTATAGTTAGTGAGTAAAATATCACATTTTTATAGGAGTTGGAAGCATAATTTCCATGCAAATATCTGTGAATAGATAGCCTTTGGAAACAAATATGATTTGGAAGAGTGGGCTTCAATGCAGAATATCAAACAAAGGCACCCATGGACACAAAGGCCAAAAAGTGGACAAATTTTGCTGAAATCAGAAAAGAATAACTTGAATTTTTCAGGAACAACAACAAAGGAAAAAGACAAACGGGGGTAGGAAGAAGCCAGAGTAGATTTGCTTATGTCAAATTCCATATCCCTTCTTTGTACTTACCCACTCATAGGAACGCCATTCTTTCTTTGATGGAGCTAATTCTCTGACCTTTAATCTCCTTCTGCCTTTATTAGTCAGTCATAACCTACATCCACATTCAGTCACCCAAACAAGTTTCTTGATTCACTAGATTATTATTTAATTACTTTCCATCACAGTGCTGATTTATGAATTTTATAGCACATTATCACTCACTTGTTTGCATGTTGCTTTGCAATTATCACTGACGTATTTTATATCTGTACGTTTAATCTCCTCCAAATAAATTGCAAGCTCTTCAAAATCAGTACAGACTCTTACCACTCATTTCAAACTTCCTCTATACATATTCAGTTTGAATATTTTATTTAATAATTTATGTACTTGGAGCATATATATTAGGAAATTAATTCATATTCTAGGGGTTGTGCTTTCCTTCTTTTGCAATGCATCCTTATATTTCTGTTTCTTTTCTGAGAGCTGACTCACTTTCTCTCCAGAAGTATACATTTGCACACACATAAATGCACATATAATATGTAAAACTACATTATTTGCTGAAAATTACATATTAATATATAATATTTATATAATCACAGTATAAAACCTTTTTAAGTTTTTATATTAAAGAAGACATTTAAAACCATCAGTGCAATACTTTTAGATAAGAATAAAAAGCACAACTGTCTGACCAGTCAGGGTCTGAGTCAATGTACTGTCCATCACCTTCCTTCTTTTATTAGTCTCACATAGAAGATAAACAACAAGACTGACAGATTTGTGTCCTTTGCCATTTTGTGTCACCATCCCAAGAGAAAAGAGTATTATGTCATCATTCAAGTCTGTCACATTTCGTATGTTCATACATGTCTTAAAGACATTTTTCACTCTTAATCCCTACAAATATGTTTTCTTACTATACATTGATTATATATTATTGTCTTATGGAAATAAGTTCCCATCACATAACTTCCTCTACTTCAAATGAGAGCATTTACATTGCTGCAAAAGTCTCCAGAATGTGGATTTTTTAAAAATAGAAACACTTCTTAAAAGTAACAGGTAAATATGATATATGGACAAATTTGAAAATAGGGAATTTCTGGCTGGAGAGATGGCTTAGCGGTTAAATGCTTGCCTGTGAAGCCTAAGGACCCTGGTTTGAGGCTCAATTCCCCAGGACCCACGTAACCCAGATGCAGGAGGGGCGCATGCATCTGGAGTTCATTTGCAGTGGCTGGAGGCCCTGGCATGCCCATTCTCTAGCTATCTGCCTCTTTCTCTGTCTGTCGCTCTCAAATAAATAAATAAAAATAAACAAAATATTGTTAAAAATTTAAAAAAAGAAAATAAGGAATTTCTAAATCTATGTATCATATAAATATAACTAGGATTTTTCATTGTTTAGCAAGAGTATTTTAATAAATACTCTTCAATTATTTAATGCTACAAAAGTGACACTTTTACAAATTTGTTTTACAGTGATAATTCTTCAAAGATGTAGCATATTTGTTTATAATATTTATATTTATGTATTTATATTTATGAGCTGAATTATGATGAGAATGGTGAAGCAGCAAGTATAAGAATACTTTCTCATGAGGAATTTGCTGATAAAAAATCCTGCATGTTTTATTATACTCCTGGAACTTCAACTACTTCTAATTTTCTAATTTTCCAATATTGTTTTGTGATATACTTTTTGTTAAAAAAAGTACTCTAAGTAATCAGAACAGTTCTAAACTAAACAGGTGGCCAAATTCAATAATTATAAAAATATACCAGTATATGCCAGGCATGGTGAAGTACACCTTAATCCCTGTATTGAGGAGGCAGAGGTAGAAGGATTGCTGTGAGTTCAAGGCCAGCCTGTGATTACAGAATGAGTTCCAGGTAAACCTGTGTTAGAGTGAGACCCTGGTCTTTGGGAAAATGTATCAGTATAATTTTTAGATTATATATTCTGATGTTTTTACATTTTAAAATAGATTTAGTTGAGTAATTATAAAATTCAGATTATTTCAAAACTTTGTTAGTAAAGTTCACAATTCCAATATAATTTCTGATTTTCCATGTTTTAGAAGATTTAAAATGTGGTGGATTTTGAATATTATATTCTTCAATTTTCAGTAGTCATATCATTTTATAGAGTAAATGTATCCAACCTTGTACTAAAAAGGCTATTAAGAATTTCATCCAAAAATATACTCTTTTATTAGATATTGTTATTATTTCAATATTTCCAATTTATTATAAATAATAGTATTGTTTCTGTTTTTATATGTATCTCCTAATAAAAATTACAGTGACTTATACAAGGAAGAAGACCATGTCAATACATTATTGTAATTGACACCCCATTTTCTAGATTTATTCTCTATAGCATTTTAAAATAATTTTCAGAAGGAAAGAAAATAGATGGTATTTTTCTAAAATCATATAACCCTGACAATTTCTTGCTATGGCAATAAATAGCATGATGTAAAAAGTAAAAGGCTGGCTATAGTATTTCTATGTTATTAATGCTTTTTATTTTTGTTGTTGTTGTTGTTGTTGTTGTTGTTTGTTTTTGAGGTTGGGTCTCACTCTAGCTCAGGCTGACTTGGAATTTACTATGTAGTCTCAGGGTAGTCTCGAACTCATGGCGATCCTCCTACCTCTGCCTCCTGAGTACTGGGATTAAAGGTATAAAGGTGTGCAACACTATGCATGGTTCTTCTTGGTTATTCTTAAATTTCTTATATTGCTTGAGGTTTTAATAACTTTTCATAAATGAAAGCACACATTAATTTTAGATATCAAAATAATGCTACTAATCTATCTTCAATTACACTTGTCAGTAACTAGTAACTACTTTTTCCTTAATTTCTTTTTTTTTTGTGTGTTATGTATGTAATATGTTTCTCTTGTTCATGTAATACTTTTCTCTCAGAGGGCTCTCAAGTTAGACTAATTTCAATTATTTCCATTTCCATTTTCACTTTTTTTTTTTTTTTTTTTTTTTTTTTTTTTTTTTTTTTTTTTGATGTAGAGTCTCACTCTAGCCCAGGCTGACCTGGAATTCACTCTGTAGTCTCAGGCTCAGGCTGGCCTCGAACTCATGGCAATCCTCCTACCTCTGCCTCTCAAGTGCTGGGATTAAAGGCGTGCACCACCATACCCAACTTCACTGTATTTTTATGGTGTTGATTCTTTTTTTTTTTTTTTGTAATAATTATTATTTTTGGAGAGAAACACAGAGAGAGACAAACAGAGAGAGAGGGAAAGGGAGACAGATAGAGAATGGGTGTGCCAGCAGTGTCTCAGCTGCTGAGAAGGAAATTCAGATGTGTTCACCCCCTTGTGGTCAAGTGCAGAATTGCGCCCTTGCATCACTGCATCTGGCTAAATGTGGGACCTGGAGATTGGAACCGGGTTCTTAGGCTTAGCAGGCAGGCGCCTTAACCGCTAAGCCATCTCTCCAGCCTGGAATTTTTTTTTTTTTTGTATCTTTAGTCTATATCAATCTCATTTTATTGTATCAATTTATATTTAAGGATATTTTCCTGTGTGATTTATTCTATTATTAAAAATGATGTTTGTGGACTGGAAAGATGGTTTTGCAGTTAAGACACTTGCCTGTGAATTCTAAGGACCTGGGCATTCATCTGGAGTTCATTTGCATTGTCTAGAGGCCCTGGCATGCCCATTCTGTTTCTCTGTCTCTTTCTTTATTTCTCTCGTGTACTCTCTCCTCTCTCTCAAATAAATAAATAAAATAGATTAATAAATATGTTTTATTTATTTATTTGAGAGATATAAAGGGGGAGAGAGAGAAGGCGTGTGCCAGGGCCTCCAGTCACTGCAAACGAACTCCAGATGCATGCACCCCCTTGTGCATCTTGCTTACATGGGTTCTGGAGAATCAAACTGGCATCCTTTGGCTTTGCAGGCCTTAACCTCCAAGACATCTCTTCAGCCCCAAATAAAATATATATATTTTTAAAATAGTGTTTGAATCTTCTTACTTTATACTGAATTTTAAATATTTTTATATTTTCTTTTATTCTAGAGGTATTTCTTATAATAGTTCTTTAGCATGATGCCCTTCTATTTTGACTAATGGTATATTTCATAGAACCATTTTGCTTTCCACTCAATTCATTTTTGTTGGATATTATATCGTCAGTTCCATTAATAAACTTCTATTTTACAAAATCTCAAGCAATAAGATGCTAATTCTCTTAGAAACTGTTCAGTTAAAAGGTTTTGGTAATATGGTAGCCTTCCACTAAATGGAATTCAGGCAAAAATGCTTCATTAATTTTCTATTAGATGGAGCTGCAAAAGATCTATTTCCAATGATAAGTAAGAGAAGAAAATGGGAAAACTCTTCCTGGCTCTTAAAACTCAGCATTGAAGTGAATTTTATGTATTGTTCTTATTCCTTTCCTAATATTGGTTGCATTACTGTCCTTCACTGGCCAATTATCTCCTGGATTTAAATATGAACTGCAGGAGCAATTTTTGTCTTATCTTTATTTTTTAGTTTTTTTAACATTTTTAACATATATATATATATATATATATATATATCTTGAACAAGGTGAAATTTATGCAAAATCAATGTGTAATTAAAGAGATGTTCCCATTACCCTTGAATGTGCTTATTGTACAATTTGATAGTACTTGAATGTGTTACTTTCTGACAAAACCCCAAAGTGATATGAGGTGGTCCTATAGAGCTCAATAAAAGTCTCAACTTCCCTGATTCTTTTGGGCTCTTAGACCTTGATAAGAGTTCTGTACCATTCCACCACTCCTGGTATATTGTTATCAAATCACTCCTGTTTCTAGCTCCGCCCACTTTTTACTTGAGAAATGTGACCTTTTTTTGAACAGCATGTAGTTCAACTAGGCTTAGATCTAATTTACCTGACATGCTTTTACTTTAATAATGTATAAGCTCATACTATCAAAACATCTACAGTTGATTAAGGAAGAGAAGTATGGTTGCTTCTTAAAACAGTACGAACTTGAAATTCTCTAGTTTGTAAAATTCATTTGTAAATATTAATGAATTCCATCAATAAGAAGTAACCAGCCTGCTCTTAAATGAACTAAAATTACTTTAAGCCAAATTTATTACCTCCTCTATTTTAACTATTGGTTTAAAAATTCAGATATAATTATGCAATTTTATGGATGAAATCATATGTCTTTTCAAGTTATCTTTCAGATGTCTCAAATTATGTATATATATTATATATATATATATATATATATATATATATATATATTTCTAAAATATTTATTTTTACTTATTTATTTGAGAGAGAGAGAGAGAGAGAATAGGTGCACCAGGACCTCCAACTACTGCAAACGAATTCCAGACCTATGTGCCTCATTATACATCTGGCTTTTTTGTGTCCTGGGGCATTGGCCCTGGGTCCTTTAGCTTTAGAGGTAAGTGCCTTATCCACTGAGCCATTTCTCCAGCCTTGATCATATATTTTTAAGTTAGCCATTTAGCTACTTAATTAAGATGTCATACTGATATCCTGGAAGATGGCTCAGGAATTAAAAGAACTTTTCTGCAAAGCCTGTCAACCTCAGTTCAATTCCCAAGCAGCCCATGAATTGTGTTGTCATTAGGCTTGATGGTGATATTTAATGCTAAGCTTTGAGACTTGCTAGAAAATGATTGCAAGCTTTAGTAAGTATTTAATAGGACATCATGAATGCTCATGTGTTCTCACATACATGCATTAGCCATGTGACTTTGGAAAAGTTACCACACCTATCTTATGTTTAGGAATTTTATCATTGCAAAAGGAATTACCCTACAATTTTGAAGCCTAGCTCCTTGGAGCAATTAAAGCAAGGATTTGTGGCAAACTAGAGTAACACAGTGAGATTAAGGGGGAAAAAAAAGTAAAAGGAAAAAAAAAAAAAGTAGCACTAGTATCTGTTCCAATATCATACTGTAAAGATAAAAGTTGGAAAATCTATGTGTTTCAGTCAGGTTCTCATTGGTGGCAGAAAACACCCAAGCAAAAGCAGCTTGTGGAGGAAGAAGACTATTTTGGCTTGCAGACTGGAGGGGAAGCTCCATGATGGCAGAGGAAAGCAATGCTATAAGCAGAGGGGTGACATCACCTAGGGAAAACATTAAATGCGCAACAACGACAGGAGACTGGGCCAAATACTGGCAAGAGGAAGTTGGCTATAACACACACAAGTCTGCCCCCAACAATACCCTGCCTCCAGGAGACTTTAATTCCCAAATTGCCATCATTTGGGAACCTGCAATTCAGAACACCTATGTTTCAGCTGTTCCCCAATCAAACTACCCCACTATGTAAGCACCTTTCCCCAGATAGTGGAATATACATATGTTTGTTTTCATGCAATTAGCATTATTCTCTCATTCTCATCATTGTCACTATGATGTCAGCATCTTTGTAATCACCTTCAGTTACGCTTGTCATCTCCTACTTCTCTACTGAACAAACAAAGTTGTTAGTCATCTGCTCTAGGTTGGAATTCTGTACCTTGAGCAGAAGGCTATTTTAGTTTTTTCTTCATCTCCCTAGTTGAGAAATTCCAGAAAATGTTGGCATAGTGTTCTAAATACATTGTGAATTTTATTGGGAATAGTTTGATATTCAATTGTTTCTAAAACAATCGAAAGGCTAAGAAAGGCTAAGAAAGGCTAAGACTTTTGCACAGGGTGAGTTGGATGTTGAACTGCCTAAGAATCCAAAGGCATGTGAAGTTCAAATGCTGGAATCCTAAGCTTCATAGGAAAAGACGGAGAAGGCAAACACAGGAAACTTTGAAGCAGTCCACATTAGTCTGGATTTCACTCTTGAGAATGAGGAAGAGTAGTGTTTTCTCAGAGCTTTCCCTCTGGGCTTCAGAAACTACCTCCACAGTATGTCCCATTTCAACCCAGATACAAAGTAGGGATTCAGTGTTACTGCTGAAAATTATATTTAAGGAAACAAAACACAATATGCTCTTTTATAATAAACCCCATGTCATATGTCCAGCTTGATGTATATTTTTCTGTAAATATTGCATGAACATTTTTAAAAAGTGGCCTTAACATAATCACTCTCAAATGCTTTTGAAGACCTGCTTCTATCAGTTAATCATGTATCCTTTGGTACAGAACTTTACTCTATGTAGTTGTATATTGGTTTTGTCTTTTACTATCTTAAATTTCCCATTACACTTATTACTTGTATATGCAAATATTTGATTATACATGTCATTATTTAAATAAAATTTTAATATTATTCATGATATAAATAATAGCTATCATAAAATTATAAATGCTTAGGTGATGGTGCTTACACTTTCTAAATTTCATATTTTAGTTGTAATGACATGTTAAGAAATCTTTCCCTGGGCTGGAGAAATGGCTTAGTAGTTAGGTACAATTCCTACACACACATGAAGGCCCACAGGGACTCGAACCACGGGAGTTTGAATCTCCAGAACCCGCCTAAACACAAGTAACTATAACCTCAACCCTACAGGCAAACAAAGACCAAGGAGTCATGTGAATTGCAATTAAAAAAAAAAAAAAAAACAAGCTCACATATCAGTAGGAGATTCCAGATCAAACAGGAGTCATGCTCAGAAGAGCAAAGGAGTGACAGAGTAGGACACCCAATGTTCCCTGGGGTTCCCCCAATGCATACACATATGCATACACCTCATTCACACACACCATGCTACAAACAAAAGAAAAAAAAATAAATCTTGTCCTATTGTTCAGTACCAAATTTATCTTCATTTGGATAAAATGGTGGTATAATTCAAATTTGAGTGCCATAAATATTTTACATAGTGATAAATTTCAAAAGTCAGCACATAATTTAGTATTAGTTAGACTTTAACAATATAAATAAAGTAATGTAATTTAGTGTAAAACATAAAATCTAAGCATTTTAATGGAATGATTCATAGAAAATGGCATATAGTCCTTAAAATTCAAAATAGTATGCTATGGTTTATAAAAGGTATACTGCTCTGAGATTTCTCACTTTCTCTTTAAACCCAAGAAAATATTTCAGCAACAGCATTCATGATCAGTGACTTGCTGATTTTTCACAAAAAATATTTTATTGGTGAATGATTTGAATTCTTTCATCCAAAGTTATTAACTTTGAAAGAGGTAGAAACACTAAAGAGAGGGAGTATAATCAAGACTCACTAAGTGGTAGAAGCTTCATTCAGAAATATAAATTGTCGGGGCTGGAGAGATGGCTTCACAGTTAAGTGCTTGCCAGTGAAGCCTTAGGACCCTGGTTTGAGGCTCAATTCCTCAGGACCCACTTAAGCCAGATGCAGAAGGGGGCACATGCAGGGCTGGAGGCCCTGACATGCCCATTTTCTCTCTCTACTCCCTCTCTCTCCCTACTATTTCTGTATCTCTCTCTCTCAAATAAATAAATAAATTATTCAAATTATATTTATATAGGGCTGGAGAGATGGCTTAGCGGTTAAGGTGCCTGCCTCCTAAACCTAAGAACGCTGGTTCCAATCTCCAGCAGTTCCAATCTCCAGGTCCCACGTTTAGCCAGATGCAAAGTGACGCAAGGGCGCAATGCCGCACTTGACCACAAGGGGGCGCACACATCTGGATTTTGTTCTCAGCAGCTGAGGCTGCTGGTGCGTCCATCTCTATCTGTCTTCCTCTCCCTCTCTCTCTGTCTTTCTCAAAAAAAAACTTGTGAATGAAAACTGTTATTCATATTTTGTAGAAATTAGAGACAATTAACAAAATCTGATTCATTTGGGGCCCTTTATGATAGTTCCTCAATTTAGATAACATAAAAATAAACAAAATTATATTCTTGCCTCTATATCATGTGCCTAGATTTCAATGTTCACTATAAGAATTTGTGAACTGAAAATTTTTATTTTTTATTTATCTGATAAATGTGTTTTCCCATTAATGAAGGCAAAATTAGAAACTTTATCCAGACTTCAAGTTGTAGGAGGTCAAGTTTGGCAGCTATTATAATCATACACAAGAAAAATCTCAGGTTATTTTACCTTCCTATGTTTCAAACATCCGTTTAAGTCTCTTAGAGAATGGAAATTGCCATAAACCTACAAGATAACAAATTCTAGGAACTTATTTTTTCGTATAATGAAAACAGATGTTTTCCATTTCTATTGTAGCTTTTTGTATGCATTTCTATTATAGCATGACAATTAATCATCTTGCCTGTTTGGTAAAAGTGATATGAGAGTTATAGCACCTGGTTACATCTGGTACTTTTATAGTTAGATGCAAACAATAATATCTTGTCTCTGTGAAAGACTACTCTATTGTAGTTTGTTGTTGGAAACAATGAGCACTTAAAAACTCTTCAGTTCAAGCATTGTAACATATTCTTTTTCTATGAACCCAGGCTCAAGGTGAAGTGTATCATATCTCAAAGTGTGTAGAATTTTGAGAAAACATTTTCTCAAGGAAAATAAGTAATGTGACATATATGTAGAAAAATGTAGTTCTGAAACCCCAAATGATGTATAAAGGATCTTTTATTTGTGAGAAATACAAAGTAAATGCTTGTTTTTTTTTTTTCCTGTAGAAAATATCCTAAAATATGTTATAGAATTTTTAGCTATTTAATTTTGATGGATGTCTTCCCTAAGAAATCCTTAATACTTACCATAGAAGAGATGCATGCTAAATGCAACATGTCAAATGCAGAAGGTACTCATTTTAAGGAGAGGCTTCTAGTAAGCATCTTTTTTTTTTTTTTTTTCCTTCACCAACCGGACATTTGCACATTAGAAGCATTTTTTCATCTACTATGAGTAATAAATTAAAGGTTATATTTTATATTCAAGAATTATATAACCCTTAAGGCTTAAAAAATCTAAAACTAAAGTTTCCAGCATTGTATTTCCCTACTTTATTTTATATATATTTTTTTGAGGTAGGGTCTCACTCTGGCCATCTAGGATTAACTATGTAGTCAGGGTGGCCTCAAACTCATGGCGTTCCTCTTATCTCTGCCTCCCCAGTGCTGGGATAAAATGTGTGTGCCACCACACCAAGCTCTATCACATAAAAAAATTTATTGCTGTTTTATTTACATTAATACACACTCATTTCATTTCTTCAAATGAAGATTGTATGTAGTCAGCAGACAGTTAAATGTTTAGGCATTTTCATTCAGAATTTTATTAACATACTGTCATATTTTCATGCCATTCACCAGTGTTATATTCATACATCTTACAATTTTTTTTTACGTGAGCAAAATACACCATGATAAGAAATGTAGTTCATCTAATTTTATTTTGTGAAAAATATTGGGGAAATAGAATAATTTTATATAAGAGATATTTGGTATACTGAAGCTATACAAGTATAGTATGTGTGTATGTATATTGCTAGGCATGATACATCTAAATATTTAGTATATGATGGTTTTTTAAACTTGCTCAAAATTGGTTATATGATTTGAGATTCAAGCTAATTACCAAATTATACATTCCTGTTCTTCCTGCCTGGGTAATGAATACTAGGAGAAATAGATATGTTGATTGTTTGTATTTGATAGAAAATGGAAATGAATATTACATACTACTTTTCAAATATATATATATGTATATACATATATATGTATATATATATATATATATATATATATATATATATATATATATATATATACAAATTGATAACATACATGTAAATACATGCATATATCCATGCATGCACACAAGTACTATTAAATTGTTGTTTTAAATATTCCTGAAGTATAAATTTAATTTAATGTTTACTGAACAATAATTCTCTTCCCATCTTCTGACACTGGGCTCCTTCTCAGAATTAGAGGATGATACCTTGGATAGAGAGGAACAATGGTGTTGTTTCTGTAGACATGTCTTTTGTGTAGAAAACAAGGTGGTATTGGTGAGAGCACATTCATTAAAAAATGGATTCACTTTTTCCACCAATTAAATATAATGGAAGTGGATATGAAAACATCCCAAATTTATGATTATTTTATAGAAAAGTTTCCTTTATTCCTTTATAGCTCCCTTGTGACTCATACCTAAGATGTAAGATTATGTAGTTATACAAGTTGGTTCCCAGTAGCCTTTGGCAAACTTTCGGTGCTCTCAAACATTTTCCTTTCTTGGGTATGCTTAGGCCTCTCTTTAAGTAGGCTTGCACAATGAAGATGAGAGAAAGTGATATCTTCACTTGTAAGTCTCTGCCATTCATATTCCTGGCACTTTCTTCCTTGGGCATCCTTCCCCTCACAAGAATTTTACAGTCACAAGTTCAAAAAGGCAACCATGTCACTCATGTTTCCAGTGTGTACTGACTTCCACAATGAACTTGATGATTCAACTGCTTGTAATTCAAGACACTGAAATGCAACCCTATATTTAAAACCAACTGTATGTCCTCAAATTTGGAAGCAGTAAACACTTTCTGAAAATGCAATGTGGTGGCTGGAATCAGATGGTCCTCCATAAACTCATGTGGCATGAATGTTTGGTTCCCAACCGGTGGAAATTTAGGATGTGGATCGTTGCTGGAGAAGTTGGTTGCTCAGGTTAGACCTTGAAGTTTATTAGCCTTAGCTTGTCAGTGTTAGTGGGCTCACTCACCTGCAGCTGCTGTCCACATAATATTGGCAAGTGGATTATGTCCAGCCTCTGGTCTACCCTGTTTGACATGCCATCATGAAGCTTTCCCTGGAGGCTGTAAGCCAAAATAATTCCTTTCCTCCTATCAGCTGCTTTTGATCTTTTTTTTTTTTTTTTTTTTTTAATTCCATTAATATGATGGTAACTACAACATGCAACAATGAAAAATTAATGCAAAATCAAACACATAACGAGTCTGTGGTGTTTTGGCAGCACTTCCCCAGGCTACACAGTGCAACTTCCCTGTAGCCTTGGTTTTGAACACATGGCATGGGCACTCGGCACTTGTTGTCAGGTCTCACAAAGCCAAGAAAAACTGCTGAAACAGCTCAGTTCACATAGGAGTCTATTGCAATGCTATGGCTTGCAGTGTTTTTACTGTCCACATAAAGTTTTCTGCTATTATAGAAACATCATAGTTTAATTCAAGAAAACAAAGACTTCCAATATGTTCCTACAATTCCTCCATAGTATGTAACTATCAAATTAGTGTATCTTTGGATTGTGTTGTGTTCAAATGTTTGGATTTACAACTTGTCATTTCTTCAGTTTCAGTAAATGAGTTTTGTCTTAGGATTCTATGAGAATACATATATACCTTTATGCTACATAATTCGCAATGTGCCATGGTCCACCTGGATTTTAAAAATATCAAAATATTGACTGAATCTGACAGACATCAAAGATGCCATCCATCCTTTAATATAAAATATTCAGATAAGATCTAATCTTCATATAAAATTAAATCAGCACATCCTTTTCATGAGTATGCAAGCTTGCTCTCAGCTTTAACAATTGATCAATTTATATATGTCAAAATTGTTTTAAATTAAATTTATTTATGATTTTTCAATGAATATTTGTTTTCCATACCAATTTTACATAGTTATAGACTCAGCTGCATGAAACTTTGCGTATTGATCATGATTAGAAAAAAAAATTTAAAGACCCTGGTCTATGTGGTTTAATCAAGAAGATTAAAGATGATCCTTACACAGTTACTTGTCAAAGAGCATTACAAAGTAGGAATAAGACAGGCCTATTTACTATTATTAGGAGGAATAAGTATAAAACATTGAATACATAGATTCAAATGTCAATAAGTACATACTTCTATAAAAGATAAGAATGAAACTAAAATGTCGCTAACATTTATAATTAGATAATAAGAATTTGATTTGCTATTGGAAAATATTTATAACAAAGTTTTTAAAATGAAGGCTTGGGATAGTTTTTTATGGAAATGTATCTTATTTTTATTGTGATGTCTATTGAATCATTTGGTACTAAAATTGAAAATTGGAGATTCTGGGCTAGAGAGATATCTTAGCTGTTAAGGCACTTGCCTACAATGTGAAAGGACCCAGATTTGATTACACAAGGTGGCACATGCATCTGGAGTTTGTTTGCAGTGGCTAACGACCCTGGCATGCCCATTTTCTCTCTATCTGCCTTTCTCTCTCTCTCTCTCTTTCTCAAATAAATATTTTTTAAATAAATCAAAGATTCAGAACCTAATAATCAAAAGCACAAAGTCAGTCATATTTACATATAACTATTCTAGAGATTTTTTTTTACTTACCAAATATATGAGATTATTCACAGATGACATTGCCATTTTATTTACTCATCACTACTGTCTCTTATTTATGCCTTCCCTTATTAAGTGGAGAGACTGGGAATTGTATTTAGAAAGCCACGCTAATTACTCTGGGCAGTTGGAAGAAGTCTCATAAACAGCTAAGATGCTCTGGGAGATTGCAGTGCCATAAGGCAAAATATGCACAGCTAAGGCTCACCTTGAACATATTGTGGTCATCATAACTAATTAGTTATCTCCATTGCGTAATTGTCACCCTAGGGACTTAAAGAAAGATGTGAATGTTCTTTAAAGTGGATATCATGAAATGATTTATCCAGAAAGGAATATGCTTATTAACTTGAAAGATAAGTACAACCTGGGAACATGTGAAGAGAATATATGCCTTTGGTAAAGAAGCATTATTTTTACCAAAATTGACCAAATACTCAGATATTTCTAAATAATAAGGCAGTTTGAAGAGGGATAGGGAAATCAATGAAAGAAATTCCACATTGTTCTCATCTCCAGGGCCTCATCTTACATGGCAAGTAGCTTAACGGTTACCTTGCAGGAGAGATAATATTGTATAAATATGGATTTAGTTTATGTTCAGAGCCTCAGGAATTTAATACTATAAGAAAGTGAATGGGTTTCTTTAGAAGGGTTATAAGACAGACAGGTACTTAGAGGCCAGCATTAAACAAAGGTAAGAAGCCTGCAAAATAGAAAATAGGAAGGTGTTGATATTTATTCCTCAGACATATTACACTTTTCAACGTTGGTTGATTAATGGTATTTTTTGGAGGGGAATATTTTTTAAGCATTTTCTAATGATAGATTATAATCATTGGATAAATAGTGACTATTTGGCTTTTAGACATCTGCATTGAGAAAAGCTAACAGTTAAAAAGGCGGCGGGGGGGGTGGTCTGTTGCTAAATATCTTCCTTCCAATAGCCACACTTTCCAGATGTATGGCATAGGGTGAGTACACATTTCTAATCTAAAACTTCATTTCCTATGGTTTCAGTCAGGATGCAGTCTAGCCTAAAACTCAGGATACAGAAAGAGAAGCTCTGAAGCAATGTTTGTTGTTCATTTTAACCAATTTTCTGAAAGATTGATCTAGATTGTTTCATGTTATGTAACTTTAAGAACAAAACAGAAAATGATTTACTTGTTTGACCATTCATTCCATATGTGTTTTAGCCAAAGCATTGGAGTTTTATTACATATTATTATATATTATTATATCAATGAAGAACATTAAGCTATCAACAAATATAAGTAACACTGATAATAGGAATGTAAGTGGTTAGATTTCCATCTTAACTCCTCTTTCATATATATATATATATACATATATTTTAGAGAGAGAGAGATAGAGGGAGAGGGAGACAGATAGAGAAGGCCAAGTCAACAGCCTCTCAGCCGCTGAGAACAAAATCCAGATGTGTGCACCCCCTTGTGGTCAAGTGTGACATTGTGCCCTTGTGTCACTTTTGCATCTGGCTAAACATGGGACCTGGAGATTGGAACCGGAGTTCTTAGGCTTAGGAGGCAGGCGCCTTAACCGCTAAGCCATCTCTCCAGCCCTAGAGGTATATTTTAACGTGACAAATCTCAAGATCCTATGTGTAAGGTATAACAAGATTACCCTAAGAAGTTACATATTAAGTGCATTTTAGAGACTTTAAATGTATGCTATGATTGTTTTGGTGAATATCACCAAAGGTGCTGTTTTACTGGTAATAATTAGACCAACACTGAGAATGAAACATACTTCTTAACTTAATTGTTGTTCTCTATTTACATAAGTCTTTGATTTTAATATATAATTATAATAATAAAAGGATTCACTACCATTTCCTGATAATTAAAATACTAATATGTGAACATGTAAAACTCTATCACAATTTCACAAAATATTGATAATCCACATATTCAGTTTAATTCCTTAAGTTTTTAATGAGAATGTTTATTTATATACCAGGATCTATGTGCTACTTTCTTGACAACATATAAAGGCATAATATAATCTTTATTTATAGGAGTTTCATGCCAATGTATAAAAAACCAAAAACCAGAATAATAAAGTTGTTCTTGATGCATTTAAAGTCTATTAGTGACATCATAATGAAATATTTTTTAGTTAAGCATTCTAATATGTGAAATGAATTTTTTCTCTCACTGGATATCTATTCAGAGATGTTTGAAAATTTTCATATGACAAGTAAATAACCATTTTTATATTGATTATAACACTAACAGAAGGAAAACTAACCAGATTATAGACAAATTACTAGCATGTTCCTTTTTTCTTTTCTTATTTTTAATTTCTTTTTTATATTATTATTATTATCATTTTCATTAACACCATATGTCATATGGATACATCATGTGTTGCTACCCTTTTTTACCTCATCCCTGCTCCCATTCTTTGGTGGATGCTGGGCATCAATCCAAAGTTCTCCTCACACTCACTACAGCAGGTGTTGGCACTGAACATTCTCTGTAGCTCTACTACCATGTACATCAATGTATACTGGCATAGAACTTCAATACTATAACTCTCATTAAGTCAATTTGACTTAAAACATATATGAAAATTGCTAGATGTTCTAGGAGCTTCACTTAGTAATGGACAAGAAATATGACTAAAATTCATACTGCAATTTTCTTAGATTTTTTTTTTTTTATTTTGGAAACACAAATCCTAAATATGTCTTTGAATAGTTGAAGAACAATTTAGAACCAATGATACATCAAGAACATAGTTTTATGCACAGCTCAGTGCTACTAATAGATTCTGGCCGGGTGTGGTGGCGCACGGCTTTAATCGCAGCACTCGGGAGGCAGAGGTAGGAGGATCTTCATGAGTTCGAGGCCACCCTGAGAGCGAGACCTTACCTCGAAAAACCAAAAAAAAAAAAAAAAAAAAAAAAAAAAAAAAAAAAAAAAAAAAGATTCTTACTCATTAGTCAGTGGTTACTTGCAGCTACAATTACATTCTCCAAAACTGGGAGTTTTGTTTCACCTGCTGTCCTTACCAGTGAGTGGCAGGCACTTTAAGGCTGATGGGACTTGACCTCAGAGTCATTTCTCAACCTATTAGCTCATTTTCAACTTTCGTGAGGTGTGAGTAACTTGCATTAGTTCTTTTACTAAAAATGCTCATTTCTACTTTTGCATTATTCACTCCTAGGAAGAGATTTTCTGTACTGTTAAGTGAATTAGTTGAGCTTTTTAATTCTGAAATGGGCATTATACAATGATTAACCTTCTCAAATTTTCAAAGGGAAAGTGTTTAAAGACTGAATTCATTTTAAATAATAGTATTGTAATTTTTCTCCTTTATATAGTTTGGACTTCCTATGTTGAAAAGTTAAATAATAATGATGGTCACTAATTAGTTATCAGTTTGTGTTCATTTGAAAAAAAATGCATTGTAAAATGATACTATTTTTTCAGTGATCCCTTATTTAGCATTTTAAATCACTTTCCAAGGAACTATCACCAACTTAAACATCTATTTAGTGTCTGGTCTTTATGCTCAATAATATCTAAACAGGAAAATGGAAACTATTTTTTTTTAGCTTTCTCCCACAGGGCATCCTGTGGAGAGATAGTGAAGAGAACTTCCTAGCTCAGTTCTTTTTTACTCTGTTCTTATCATATATAGACAGAGTTTAGTTCTCAGCATCAGTTCAATAGCACTCACTGAATGCCTACTGCGCAGATACCTCTGGCTTAGGGTGCTGAGATAGTGAGACAAGCTTCCTGCTCACAGGGAACCCATTCAGTTCTAGTGAATCTCTCTCTGGACAACGGCAGGCCTTTTTCCTTTTTTCTCTTCGACTGGATATGCTGATTGAAAGTAAGCTTTAGACGACATCATAAGCATTTATGGTAGGAATGGATTAATACAGTGGAAATGGAATTTATTCAAAACGTTCCAGTGATACCCTCATTAAGCATCTCTATTTATTGTAAATAAACTAGCAGAGAAATTTATACAACAAATAATAGAGGCCTGCTGGTCGTGAATATCTGTAATCCCAGCATGCTGGAGGCAGAGCCAGGAGGATTGTCAGAAACTCAAAACCAAGTTGGTCTACAGAGTGAGTTCCAGGATAACTCAGTGAGACCCTGTATCAAAAAATAACAGATATGAAATAAAATTCTTTTTTTTTTTTTTTTTTTTTTCCATTTTTCGGTTTTTCAAGGTGGGTCTCACTTTAGCCCAGGCTGACCTGGACTTGACTATGCCATCTCAGGGTGGCCTTGAACTCATGGTGATCCTCCTACCTTTGCCTCTGGAATGCTGGGATTAAAGGCGTGCGCCACCACGCTCAGCTGAAATAAAATTATTGAGGGTGACTTAGATCTTAGGAATTTGTACATTTATCAGGCTTGAATAAATATTCATGTCAGTTATGAAATCATAAACTATATTCCTTTTATTTTTATTCTCATATAATAATTTCAACCCAACAGACAGCAGACAGGTGAATAATATTTAAGAAAATGGTTTGATTCATGCATTTAATGAAATTTATGTTAAATTTCTGGCATTCTGATCACCAGAGTCTAGATTTTAGTTTTCAAAGCTAAAAAGTAACAATTGTTTTAAAAATTTTAAGGTAGGGCTGGAGAGATGGCTCAGCAGTTAAAGCCCTAGCCTGCAAAGCCAAAAGACATAAAGCCAGAAGCACAAAGTAGCACATGCATCTGCAGTTTGCTTGAAGTGGATGGAGTCCCTGGTGCACCCATTCTCTGTCTGATTCTCTTCATTCTATCTCCATCTGCTTGCGAATAAATAAAATATATATATTTTTAAATGTCAAGGTATTAAGACAGTATATGAAGGATTTGGTAAACTGAATTGTCTCAAATGTAGACATTAAAATATCTACATTAGCATTAAGATTGTAAATGCAGGCTGGAGAGATTGCTTAGTGGTTAAGGCGCCTGCCTGCTAAGCCTAAGAACCCGGTTCCAATCTCCAGGTCCCACGTTTAGCCAGATGCAAAGTGACACAAGGGTGCAATGCCACACTTGACCACAAGGGGGCACACACAACTGGATTTTATTCACAGCAGCTGAGAGACTGCTGGCACGCCCATCTCTATCTGTCTCCCTCTCCCTCTCTGTCTGTCTCTCTCTGTGTCTCTCTCCAAAAATAAAAAAATAAAAATAAAAATAATACTTTAAAGATTGTAAACTCAAAATGTTGTAATATACTACTGGAAATTATTTTATAGCATTTTATATACAGTGTGTTACTCACTATCAACTAGAAACTTGACCTCATACAGATATGAGCGTTGTTTTTTTATTTGATATTTTGAGCTTTACTCCATGCAAAAGATTTAAATTAGAAGGGTTTATATTTATATGCACTGAGAAATTCAGCTTTACTATTTCCACAAATAGTTCCAGCTTAAGGAAAGTAAATTTCTTTTCTCACATTTTGCTGATTATTTTAACTTTTCCTTCATTAAAACCTGTGTTAGGGTAAATGAACATAGGGTTTTATTCTCATAAAATCATGATAGGAACTTTTAATTTTATAAAAAGATGTGTAGCATTTATCTGTGTGTATCAACATGCATATATTTAATATTTAAACATATTAAATTACTGTATTTATATAAAAATAAACATGATCTCTACTTATATAAAATAATCATAGCTTTTAGAAATGATAAAGGAAGCATGAGTTGCTGATTTGCAAATCATCATTTGTCTCCAAGGGTTTTCGTCTGGCCTTATGACATATAAAAAACAGAGTACAAAATAGATTTTTTTGTTGTTGTTAAAAAATGTATACTGTGGATAGGGGTGCTGTTTTCAAGTGGAATGCTTGCTTAATAGGAATAAGGACCTGCATTTGATACCCACCACCAGAATAAAGGAGAGAAAGAAGAAAAAAAAACATGAAGAACAGAAAGAAGGAAGGAAAGGAAGGAAGGGAGGGAAAGAGGATAGCATGTCTAATGAAATTATAAACAAAAATATATTGAGACCTGTCTTATTTTCATAATTAATAAAAATGAGACTCAGCGCTATTTGCATCTATGTACATCTATATAAATAAGAATTAAGGCATAGTAGTGAGGGATCTAAAATCATTTACGTTTTTTTGTTATTTGAGCATTCAGGTGATTCATCCTTTAATCAGCTTAAAATCAAGGAAATTGGAATTATCCCCAAAAGTTACATAGTTCATCACTTGAAACTTCTATTACAAAGCAGATAGGGGAAGTGAAAGGCAATTTCAAAATATTTGCCATTTGAGATCCTTATATGTAAAGGTATCTCCTTTTTACTTTTGATGCCCTAACCTTTTCCCGACTCTACAAATTTTACCTAAATTCCTGAAATTTTGAGGTTATATACAGATTGATATAGATTAGAAATAAAAATAAGCAACCCCTCACTAAATTAATGCCTTGCAAATATACAAAGTAATATTATAATGAATAGACTGATTTTGACATTGTTTATAAATATGATTTGGCTTTACCACGTTTTGCATATTAAAATGTGTGGTTGTGCATGTATCATTTTATGGATGTGAATATGTGAATTATTGCATGATTAATTTCATATGTCTATCACTGAAGTCAAGATACAGTATAGTCTGCTACCACAAGGATTCCTTGTTCCATTATTTTCCACCCACATTTGTTGCCCTTTATACATGACTTTGGCATCCGCTTATCTGTCTTCTACTGTTATAATTTTCTTTGTTGAAAACATCATATAAATAAATTCATTTAAAGTTTGGGTGTATCCTTTTGTAGCTGTTCCTAGCAGTGGAATTAAGTGTTGCCACATTGTGACTTTTTTTAAGATTTATATTTTTAAATAATTGTATTTATTTATTTATTTATTTATTTATTTATTTATTTATTTATTTATTTATATGAGAGAGATAGAGAGAAATAGCATATATATAGAGAGAGAAAGAGGCAGAGAGAATGGGAGCACCAAGGCCTCCAGCCACTGGAAAAAACTCAAGATGCGTGCACCACCTCGTGCATCTGGCTTATGTCAGTACTGGGGAATTGAGCCTCGAACCAGGGTCCTTAGGCTTCACAGGCAAGTGCTTAATCACTAAGCCACCTCTCCAGCCCTAAAATTTATTTTTTATTTACTTATTAGAGAAAGAGACAGGGTGGAACAGATGAGAGACAGAGAGAGAATGGGCATGCCAGGGCCTCTAGCCACTGCAAACAAACTCCAGACCCATGTGCCACCATGTGCTTCTGGCTCAGGTGGAACCTGGAGAATTGAACCTAGGTCCTTAGGCTTCACAGGCATGTGCATTAAGTGCTAAGACACCTCTCTAGGCCCTTATTGTGATTTATTGTGATTTATTGTGATTTTTAATAACTTCTTTTTTTTTTTTTTTTTTTTTTTTTTGAGAGACACAGAGAAAGAGGGAGAGGAAGACAGACAGAGATGGGCACACCAGCAGCCTCTCAGCTGCTGCGAACGAAATCCAGATGCGTGTGCCCCCTTGTGGTCAAGTGTGGCATTGTGCTCTTTTGTGTCACTTTGCATCTGGCTAAACATGGGACCTGGAGATTGGAACCAGAGTTCTTAGGCTTAGGAGGCAGGCACCTTAACCACTAAGCCATCTCTCCAGCCCTTTTTGATAATTTTGAGGTAGGTTGTCAATCCAGCCCAAGCTGACCTGGAACTCAGACTATAGTTCCCAGTTCCTCTCAAAGTCACAATGATTCTCCTACCTCTGCCTTCTGAATGCTGGGATTAAAGGTGTGCGCCACTGTACCTGGATAATAGTTTATTTTTTCCAACTGAACTACTATTTTTTGTTTCAATATTGTTATTGCTTCTTAAAATGTGTTTATATGACTGCAACTGAAAATCTATGTCAGATCATTCTAATCTCAGATCCACATCATCATTGCCTTCAGTATACTATTATTTTCATTAAAATTATGATTTCCCTGTACTTGGTTTGGCTGGTGACTTTGGGAGTGTATGTGTTGTATGCATGATGTGAGCATGTGTGAGCATGTATGTGTGTGTGTGTAGATGTATACACACCTTGTACATCAGTGCAAAGGCCAGAAGTTGATGTTTGGTGTCTTTCTCAATCACTCTCCTCTGCCTTATTTTCTTAAGACAGAGTCTCTTCCTGCACCTGGAACACTTATCCATTCCTGCTTCCATTAGACTAGCTAGATAGTTAACCACAAATATCCTCCCACAACCCCCACACCCAGGCTACATGCATGTGTAGTGCCCATGCCCAGCTTTTTATTGCACTGTTAGGGATCAAACTGAGGACCTCGTGCTTGGTAGTTTTGAGGTAGGTTGTCAGTCAAGCCCAAGCTGACCTAAAACTCACAATGTAGTGTAAGTGTAGCAGCAAACTCTTTTACCTTAGCCCCAACCAGTGATTTTTATTTTATTATGTCATGATTACTTTATCTATTATGTTAGGGAACATTCTAGGTGCTAGATGGTTTTATGTTTATTTATGTGTGTGTTGCTTTTAGGAGTCATTCAGTCTGTTTAGGATCAGCAGCACACAAGTCTCATCTTGTATTTATTGTTTATACATGTGGAAACAATTTTGAAAGATGATGCCATGCTATTTGGGCAAAGTGGCCCATCTAGTTCCACATGGGCTCACACTGATTCTGTGAATACCACCAGAAGCCAGATGACCATCCCTATTTGATGCTGTGTGCTGTTCTAGGTAGGGTAAGTGATCCCTACTACACAGGAAGTATCATTCCCAGGGCTGAGTTGACTGAGGACATGCCTTACTTCAGTACTGTTCTAGGTTCTAATGCACATCGCCTTCAGATGGGAAAGTAGAGGCTTAGATTACATAGGAAAGTGATGCTTCCTGCGATTTGTTGTCAGTAAGACTCCTTCATGCTCCTATGGGTGTCCCAGTCTCTTCTGTCATTGTTCTTGGAGCTCCCACTTGATAAGTAATAGACATACATTTTCTGAGACCACATCATGTTGCCAGGTGTGGTTTGGAGAACATGGGCCTAAATCATCTTTCCTATTGGTGAGGAGTCTCTTGCATTAGTCCTTAGATATGGGTGTCCTTAACCAGCACTTCTTTAGTTTACCATCTTTCACAACACTCTTATTTATTTCTACCTTGACTTTAGAATTTATTGCACATAATAATTAACTTTCACTATTCCCCAAAATAAGTCCAGAGGGAGCATAATTCAATAATATTCTGAGGCATTCTGGAAAAGAAAAAAGTGTCTGTGATGGAAAAGATTTTTAACCTGGGAATATATTAGCAGAGTACACCAACCAATCCAAGCAAATCCAAGCAAATATAAGCATCAGGTAGCTTACAGATACTTTTCTGTTACATGTCAGTTTAGATTTGAATATTGTTTAAAAAAGTGTCTCTCCTGCAGGGGATTTTTCATATGTCAATGTTATTTGTTGCTGGCTGGGAAGACCTGTAGCGATCATAGTTCCCCAAATGTATTTGTGCTCAGAAATGTACCTGTCATTTTCATAATTTTTCTTGGTGTTGACCTTCAATAAAAAGACCTTGTTAAAGAAAGCTCTTTTCATCACCATCATCCCCTACCTCTTGCAAAGTAGAGTACTAGATTAAATAATCTCATTACAGTTGCTTATGAGACCACTAAGGGGCTCCTGGCTGTGCTTTGATTTAAAAAAAATGTATTAAAGCATTTCAATATGCTTGGACCTTCTTGTAAACCGTTTCTGGAAGTAGTATGCTTAACGAAGTAAAATGTGAATGGATTAGTATTGAAAATCCATCATTTAAAACAGCCACTCTTTATAATACTGCTATTCATATTTCCAACATTTCTCTTTGCAGCTTTAAGGGACAATCGGATCGAGCTGGTTCGCGCTTCTTGGCATGAATTGAGTATCAGTGTCAGCGATGTGTCTCTCTCTGATGAAGGACAGTACACCTGCTCCTTATTTACAATGCCTGTCAAAACTTCCAAGGCCTATCTCACTGTTCTGGGTAAGTGTGAGGGATTAACACGATGCAATTGCAAAACCCTGAGAGACACATGCTGTGACAGCACCTTGGTTCACTGGGACAAGACATGTTGAAGAGCTTATGAGTTTCCATCATTTAATTTCTTTTTTTGCTGCATGACCAAAAGGGTATTTTAGAATCATCTAGTTGCTTCCATCATTTAGCACATGGACAAAGGGAGATACAAATAAATCATGCAGCCATTTTGTGCCTTAGCTAGTAACAGTTTCCAATTAATTTTATATCAAAATCATTGCTATATGGTGTGATTCTATTTCTTGCACACAGTGGCAGAATACTGAGCTTAATGAGTTCACCTTATGTGTAAGGTGTACGCCTTCATTCTATCATATATCACCCAATGTGGACTTCCCTAATAACCCATGGCTTTCAGAAATGACCTCCTTTTGTACTTTAGTGCATTTAAATGGCCCTGACATTTCCATGTGTCTCGTTTTCTTTTAAATTTGTATTTTCTAGATTCCTAAATGAAGTACATAATGTCACTTGCGCATGCAGCTTGTAGCTTCCTTGTGCTTTTATTCTCTGAGTATCGGGCCATTTTCCCAAAGGTTAAAGTGACACAAAAAAGCAATACATTCACAGAGATTCGCAGGAAATAAAGCCACAGCTCAGAGCTCCACGACTCCACAAATGTTGGTGCCCCAATCAGCTGAAATCGCTGCAGTTCATTGAAACACACCTGTGTACTGAACAAGTTTGAGAAATTTAAAGATTGATTTTTTTTGTCCTAGCTTGCCTTTCTCTTTCAATACATAAAAGGCACAATGTTGCATTTAAAAATAACCAATGCATACCATTCTTTGTGGTGTGAATATTAAAGTTAATCGAGCTACTGAATTGGTTCTGTGCATAGGATATGAAATATGTGTCACTCCAAGTCCCACTGGAACCATTGCTTACAAATCTTTAAGCATTTGCCACTTAGGACAAAATATACCCACTGAAATGTGTGTTCCAAGATAACAACTGCCTAAGGTTAATGTATGATTCTGAAAAGCACCAACTCAAGAATCAAAGAAGAAATGGCTGGTAGATTTGGTTTACTAAATGGTTGTGTGACATGCATTTTTTTTAAAAACGAGGTAAAATATATTATCAAGGTGAACATGCACACACAAATCAACTAGTTAGTTAAACAAAAGTAGATTTATTTCTCTTTTATCCTTGTTTTACCTTGCATTTCTCATGCTGGAACTTTCCAGAATTATTTCATTTTAATCTGCTCAAAATTGAATTAGATCATACAATAAGGAAGGTTTCAATGTGCATTTATTATTGACTATTATTAAAATAATGTTTAGTAAACCTCTACCAAGATAGCTGAATAAAATAAGACAAGATATGTGAGATTTGATATAGAAAACACTCATGTACTTTTGTGATGTGTTAGTTTTCTGTTCTGTTATTTGAAATATAAATAGTAGCAGTAGTTAGCACTAAAAATAACACACAAAATGTTTTCCCAAACTATAATTATAGGTCTAATATAAACAACTTCAAGAGATGTTCTCTATAAAAAAAAATCAGAAATGTCAGTACAGGTGTAAGGATGGATGGATACCTTATTTAAAATTTAATCTTCTACAACAAGTACAGTTAGCCTACCTTGTTCAGACTTAAGAATTATAAAATCAGAAAGAAAATGTGCTATTTTAATTTGATCATAAGGTAGTCAAAACAGAAAACATGTTTTATGGATTTTCCCTAGTGTAATCTACCTTCTTAAATTGCTAGATTTGGTGATTCTTAAGGTATTTGCAAGGTGGTCTAGAAGATTAACAAAAAATATTTTGCATGTATTTTACACGTTTTGTGGATACTATATACACATGTATACATACATGTGCACATGTCTGAAGAAGATCATTTTATCACATATACGTGTCTGGAAACTGATGGCCGCTTTTCTTATTGCTCCTCTTTCAGGTGTTCCGGAGAAGCCTCAGATCAGTGGATTTTCATCACCAGTTATGGAGGGAGACTTAATGCAGCTGACATGCAAAACATCTGGCAGTAAACCTGCAGCTGATATAAGATGGTTCAAAAACGACAAGGAAATTAAAGGTAATGGATGGGGAAAATCCCCAAATCTAAATTCATACACTAAAACGAGTACAACAATTTAAAAAGAATGTTTTATATATTTTCTCAGATCACAAAATTGCTTACTGATTAAATGTAGTGAGCAAGATTCACTCATTTCTTAAGTCTGATAATTTCACAAGGTGCATTAATATCCTCACTGTGTGCTTCTTTTACTACTTATGTAAAACAACTCTATAACTAATATATACATCCATCATAATAAAACTAGAGTACATATATGTTAGTATACAGAAAAAGCACATATGTCTAGATAATAAAACCAATATGTACATAATAGAAATTATTATTTCAGTACTCATTCATAAACTTAATATTATTAATAAATAAATGGTAGTAATTATTTACTCAACTTGCAGTTTTCTGGAATGAGAAAATTCAGAGAAATTAAAGCTAAATATAAATGTCTGGTTTCTAGTAATTCCCATAGAAGGTTAAAATAATATCTTGTGTTAGGGAATTGTCTAAATAATTCATCTATTCCATACAATCAGATCTAATCTCTCTCACATACATATACACATGAACACATACTACACATGAAGAAATATACAGAAACATTGAGATTTTTAAAGAGGGATAAGTTGGAAAAAACAGAGGTACTAGTCAATGATTGAATTAAGTGGATAGAATTAGTAGTAGTGTGTGTGTGTGTGTGTGTGTGTGTGTGTGTGTGTGTGTGTGTGCGTGTGTGTTTTGAGGCAAACCAAACAGACTGGATTTTTCTTTCTTTTTCTTCTTCTTTTTTTCTTTTTCTTTTTCTTTTTCTTTTTCTTTTTTATGGAGTGAGAGCAAGAGTGATAGAGTAAGAAAGAGAATTCTCATTCCAGGGTCTCCAGCCACTGCAATTATACTCTAGACATGTGCACCCCCTGTGCGCATGTGCAACTTTGCATACTTGTGTCACTTTGTGTGTCTGGCTTACATGGAACCTGGAGAATTGAATATTAGTCCTTAAGCTTCGAAGGCTAGCACCTTAACTACTAAGCCATCTCTCCTGCCTTGGTCTGTGTGTTTTTGAACCACATTTCTAGACATGTTAGGTTATATGTCACATATACATTAATATCTAAACTTAATAATGCTTTATGATTGTTTAAACAATTTGTTTGTATCATTTGGTCATAGTATAATTGCCAAGATAATATTCTATGACACAGTCTGATGCCAACCATTACATTCATTTTATCTTGCAATCCTAATACCATATGGTATTATTAATTATTGCTAAGTAGTGGCCATGCTGATTCAGCAGGTAGATTGGTTTATTTTCCTGGGAACTTTTTGGAATGTTGTCTATATAATTATTTTTGACTATTTTCTTTGGGGGGGGGAGTTTTTTTTTTTTGGGGGGGTTCAAGGTAAGGTCTCACTCTGGTCCAGGCTGACCTGGATTTAACTATGTAGTTTCACGGTGGCCTTGAACTCACAATGATCCTCCTACCTCTGCCTCCCGAATGCTAGGATTAAAGGCGTGCACCACCACGCCCACCTATTTTTTTTTTTTTTTCATTTTGTTTTTCTAGAGAGACACAGAGAGAGACAGAGAGAGAGAGAGGGAGGCAGATAGAGATGGGTTCACCAGCAGTCTCTCAGCTGCTGCTAACGAAATTCAGATGCATGTGCCCCCTTGTGGTCAAGTGTGGAATTGCACCCTTGCATCACTGCATCTGGCTAAACGTGGGACCTGGAGATTGGAACCAGTGTTCTTAGGCTTAGGAGGTAGGCGCCTTAACCACTAAGCTATCTCTCCAGCCCACGCCTGGCTATTTTTGACTATTTTCTATCCTACTTATTCTGCATAATTTTGTCCCAAATAATTTTTCTTAATAGTTTAATCCTAATTATGGCCTTAGTCTTAAACTTGAAAAAAAAAAAAAAAAAAAAAAAACATATCTCTTTTGACAAATTTTGATAAGCATAGGAGGTAAACTGGGAATGTGTCCCTCTCATTAGACTGATGCTCTACCCATTGCACTAACGAGGTTCCTTCACCTAACTTATATTGCACTTTCAGATTACCATATGACCTGAATGCAATGTTCTGGCAGGGCTCACTAGTATACTTCTTAATCCTGCCCCTGGGATATATTTAGTATATATTTCTGGACTTAGATTTGCCATCCTGCGTCTAGTGTTATCTTATTTGTCAAAAATTTGTTCTAGTCAGTTTTCTATTAAGCACTTCTGATAGAAAGCCCAAAAATATAGGATGTTTAAAATCTGCTTTCTGTGGCTTATAGGAATCCTTTACCCTGCAAATTATTACATATCATATATGTCTCTTTTATGTGAAAGATTCGGTTTATGATAGCATATGTTTCTTAAACATATTACCGCAATGATTGTTTTAACCTCCTACACTTGTGCTTTCCTTGTATATAACACAGTTAACTCATTAGTCAGTACTCAGTTTATTTGAATTTTTCTTTATGTCCCATAGGTTTTTTCCCACGTATATCATCAGGATAGTCAACTGTAACATATTATGTACTTCACTAATACCGATTGGTTTTTCTTAAAACTATGATATGAGCTGGGCATGGTGGCGCACGCCTTTAATCCCAGCACTCGGGAGGCAGAGGTAGGAGGATCACCGAGAGTTCGAGGCCACCCTGAGACTACATAGTTAATTCCAGGTCAGCCTGGACCAGCGTGAGACCCTACCTCACAAAACCAAAAAAAATAAAAAATAAAAAAATAAAACTATTATATGAAGAAAAACAAGTGAAATGGTGAAATTTTTAGGACAAAATTTAAGTTTTACATACCTGGCCTCTTCACTGCATAACAAACCGAGTTGGTCATAAACGAGGGAGGGAGGTTACTTTTGTAATTGTTTATATATAAAAATGTGAAAAGTTTGATCCTGTATACATCAAACTTTAATGTCATCTGGATCAAGATTTGAAAAAAAAAAAACTGAGACAAAAATATGTAGAGAGCCAGGTGTGGTGGTACATTCCTTTAATTTCATCACTCTGAGGAAGGAGTAAATAGATCACTGTGAGTTCAAGACTACCCTGGACATGCAGACTGGATTGCAAGTGAAGTGAGACCTTACCTTGACAAAATTAAATGTGAAGAGTTAGCATGGCATTCTGCTAGTATTCAGAAGTTATGAGGCCTTATTTTCTTTTCCCTCTAATGTATATCCACACTTTTATTCATCTTTGTACCTGTTTTGCATGTTTGTGTCTTTCCAATAAGATTATAACCTTCCTGAGTAAACTGAGTAAACTTATTTTTATAGGATTATATGTAAATAAATGAACAGAGCATTCTATTCAGAGTAAGCATTCACTATGCTCACTCCCAATCTGGTAAGTGCTATTTCAAGGGGCAGGCTCTTTAAAAACACTACACACTAAATGGAGTCATTCCACCTTCATCTTACGCTATCTTGACAGTCAGAGGTAAAGATATGGCTTACTATTAATAGTATCACCAAGCTTCTTCTTTTTTTTTTTTTTTTTTTTTTTTTTTTTTTGGTTTTCAAGGTAGGGTCTCACTCTAGCCCAGGCTGACCTGGAATTCACTCTGTATTCTCAGGGTGGCCTCGAACTCATGGCGATCCTCCTACCTCTGCCTCCTAAGTGCTGGGATTAAAGGTGTGCACCACCAAGCCCGGCTCACTAGCATTTTTAACAAAGACAATCTCTAGAATATAGCAATGGGAAAATAGAGGCTGATTGGATCCAATCTAACCCAACCCAATTCAATTCAATTCAATTCATTAAGGTATATTTAAACATCTCCAAATTATAGAGTATATCACTATGAATGGGTGAAAGTTGAAATGGAGATGCCAAGAGTATTGCATGGATTTTATTTTCATATTTCTGTGATAAAGCTACTAGAAAGTACTATTTGGTTATATTTCTCTGCAATCGGATAAGGATTTGAAGTTTGCACATTTTAACAGGTGCCGTTAAGTCACATAGGGCTTGTTCATTCTCAGATTACAGGCCTCTGACCGTAGATTTTTCTGGTTGAGTAGGTGAGAGGATTCTAATGTTGCCTCATTACATTCAATGTTTGAAGGAGATCCAGGCACCTCTTTAATGTCCTCATAGCTTCAGGAATATCTCTCTACTCTTCAGTCATTGGCAGAGAAATCTTCCCTCTATACCTTCTGTCTTCTCATCTGCTAGTAATTTGGCTAGTAATGCTTGTCTGAAACTGTTCTTGCAATTATTTTACATGGGTCAATATAGGGAATTATGTACAAGACACATTGTTTATATGAATGGAAGTTACCATTAAAAATATTAAAAATTGCTCTCAAGTACAGAATCACTGAATAGATTTCTGGATATTTTATATTTATATTACTATGCTTACATTCAGAAAATCATAACTGGCACACTGTATGATTCCCTAAATTAAAAGTAAAAATATAAAAACAATAGTCCTGCATTTTTTAAGACATTTAAAGGCCTGGATAGGCCTCAAAGAATAAGACATAGATATAGATAAACTGGCTCCAGTTTTAACACAATGCAAGGAGAAATCTCTCCTACTCTGTGAGAAAGACAAAAGCTCAATTGTCCATGGAAAATTTAGTCACCTAGTAAATATCTGCTTACTGAGTAAATGGCTCCGAAAAAGTAAAATTCATTATCTGGATTGAGGTAAGAGTAAGTGCTGGGACATACTGCAGAAAGGAATTCTGTTTATCTATGCAGAGTCAAACCATGTGAACAAAATAAATGAAACTTTATTTGTGATGTAGACATGAGAGACAAGCAAGGAGGGAGGTTCATATGTGTGGCAGAAAATGTTCTATTTCACATTAAGTTACTTGGAATCTATTCCTTGGGCAATAATGACATTTTCTTTCTATAAGCATTAAACTGTAGAATGAAGTGATTACAAACCCATCTAACTCTGGGCCCCACACTCTCCTCTCTGAGTTGACTCAGGCATTCCCTTTGTGCCTCTGGGTAGCTCTGTGTCTAAAACCGCAGGTGTTTCACTGCAGCCTTTAATATTCTGGGTAGAAGGAACTCTGAATTTCTGCCACTTAGTATAAAGAAGAAAAGAAAAGATGCACACTACCTTCCTAAATCGTTCAGTTCCCTAAGAGCTGACAGCTACAATAAAATTTCATTCTTGGTATACATTTGGTAATTTGCAGTTTGAGCATTTCTTATTAGGAAAATTTAAAATTTTCTTTTCTGGGTAACTACCTTTTACTTGAATGTATTAACCAGAATTCCATGATAACTGTCAATGACTGGACACTTATAAAGTGTCCTACATAAGTGTATAAGTGAATAGCAAACATGAAGTGGCAGGAATGCCTTGACTGCATTACCCTATATGGAGAAGGGGGACATGTGTATGTAACCATAGATCCTTTCTGAGATTATGCAAAGGATATCATCTAAAGTGGGTCTGATAAATAAGTTCTTTAAAATTGATGGGGCTGGAGAGATGGTTTAGTGGATAAGGTGTTCACCTGCAAAGCCAAAGGATCATGATTCAATTTTCCAGGATCCATACAAGCCAAATGCACAAGGGGTTGCATGCATCTAGAGTACGTTTGCAGAGGATGGAGGCCCTGGCATGCCCATTCTCTGACTCTCTCTCTCTCTCTCTCCCTCTCTCTCTCTGTCTCTCAAATAAATAAATAAATAAAATATATTTTTAAAATGAAAACAATCAGAGGATGTTTCCCTGCTTGGTCTGAAAGAAAGGAAGCAAGTGTTTTAGATGTTCAAAGGAACCATGGGACTGAGAACTGTAGGTGACTTCTAGGAGCTGAAACCACTCCCATTTAAACAACTAGTGTAAAAACTAGGGGTTCAGAAAAGAGAATTGCCAAGAAGCAGGGAGTGTGAAGAGACCTGTAAAGCTCACATGGGAACTGTAGTGCCAGCAATTCACATGACTTGGGGCAACAATGATTGAAGGAGCAAGCTAAGTTTTAACCAACTATACTTATGCTAACTTATTTCATAGCAATGCAGATACAAAGATGGCTGCTCTGCCATTTTAAATAAAATAAATTTAAGTAGTAGTTTAAAGATAAGACAAAAAAAAAAAGTTTCCTAAACTTAAACTGACCTAATCAATAATTAAAAATTATCCCAATAAGTTGTATAATTGAGGTTTAGGCTTTGAAACAATATTGAATTATTTTTAAGTTTAACACCTTTGATATTTGTGTTCACTGTGATTTTTTGGCTCAGTGGACATTGTATCATAAGTAGCATATACTTACTTCATGGAATGCATGAGTTTTCTGATAGGAGTCCAGTCATTGTTAGTTTTACTTTGTGTTATTACTGTATAATCTCATGTTTCATAGATAGGCTGTGGTCTAGTAAATAATAGATAAATGGTTATCTCTTCCAAGGTGATTTTACATGTTGTGGGCCAATACGTGAAGCATCCTTTTAGGAATTGTCTTTTCATATTACTAATGTTAAAAATTACTGAAGATTTATTACTCAGCTTGTGAGGTTTTCACTCTTATTGGTAGGACCAGCACCAGCATGCATGTTTTCCTCAAAGGCTTTCAGGTGACCACAGTCATAATTAGTTTCTTCACATGCACCTACTAGTACTGACCTTGCTCACAGGAGGGCTTTTGAAGATGCCTGGTGTTTCCACTTAAAGTAGGATGGCCTTCTCACATGCCAGATTCATCTCTGAGTGGTTCAGCATAGTTCCTGTCCATACAGCACATGCTTCAAAATCATCCAGGGACATGATAGACTGCAGCTCAGCAGCTTTTACTCTCTCAGGTATCACTGCTCATTATTTCAGTAGTCAGCCTCTTAAAACCTGGCTTTTATTAGGTGAAGGAAATGTGTCCCTGTTACTTCAGCAAGGCTAGAAGAAGATGTTCTTGTCTTTGTTTTGAAATGTAGATGAAGCATACTTTCATTGCATTGCTGTGATATTATATTTCAAGAGAGAATGAAATAAATCTCTACTCACTGTGATAGGATATTTTAAACTATCAATCTTGATAGTTTTGAAGATTAGACATTCTTTTAGTCACAAAATTTTTTTATGGTTCTTATCATTTGTGAGAAAGTAAATTTCCAGCATGAATACAATGAAATACATGGATAGAATTTGTGTTGAGCTTCATGTATTCTCAATGAGTCTCTTGAGAAAAGAGCTTTTGAAATTATGTTTTATTCATATCTTAAACACATGATTTTTGATATAGTAAAGGAAGTATGCATCACTATCATTTAGGACTCCTATGTAATACATTATAGACAAACTGATCTCCGTAGCTCCCTATGATGGAGAAACTTAATCACTACACAAATTTTATCTAGGTTATTTCCATCTGTTCCTTTATGACTGTCCCTGTACCATAAAAAGATAACTTTATATTGTGTGTGCATGTGTGTGTGTGCATGTGTGTTTTCTTTGAAAAAGTGTTTCACCTATTCAATGTTGGCTGGCCTAGAACCTGCTAGGCAGCCCAAGCTGGCTTAAACTCAGGAACTCCTCACTTCTGCCTCCTAAGTGCTAAATTATAGCTGTTCATTCCCATGTTCAGGTAGAAATAGGTTCTTGTTTATTAAGCTTTTCTTCTTTCAAAACTGGCATGCTATCTAGCATCCTGTTTCTTGTTGGTTTTCTGACATTTCTTTTGTTCCTTTCTGCCTTACAAAATTATACTTCAATTACCTAAAAGCAAATTACTGTATTTATGCACTTGGGATCCACTACTTCTGCACACACACACACACACACACACACACACACACCACCACCACACCACACACAGACACACACACACACACACACACATACCACCACCACCACACCACACACAGACACAGACACAGACACACACACACACACACACACATATATATATATATATATATATATATATATATATATATATATTTCACTTAATCAGGACAACCGGCAAAATTTATCACATTGTTCCTCCCTCTCTCTCTTTCTCATGGGTGTGCACACATGCTTATACTCTTAATATACAAGGTTTGTGTTTAATGGCAATTCAAATACTATTCAGATCTGTTCATTTTTCTAGGTTCTTTTCTGTTCTTTATGTACCAAAATCTGTAATAATCATGAAATTGTATGGTTTCCTTTAGTTCACAAATCTAAGTAGTAAATTTCTTCAGTTTAGTTATCATGTTTTTCAACTTTAGGATTTTCTTTTTTTCTTTTGTTTATTTATTTATTTTTTTATTATTATTTTTGGAGAGAGGTACACAGAAAGACAACCAGAGAAAGAGGGAGAGGGAGACAGATAGAGAATGGGCACGCCAGCAGTCTCTCAGCTGCTGTGAACGAAATCCAGATGTGTGCGAAAGTGCACACATTGTGGTCAAGTGCGGCATTGCACCCTTGCGTCACTTTGCATCTGGCTAAACGTGGGACCTGGAGATTGGAACCGGGTTCTTAGGCTTAGCAGGTAGGCACCTTAACTGCTAAGCCATCTCTCCACCCTAGGATTTTCTTTTTAAAATGTCTACCTGTTTTTTGATCTTCTCAGTTTGATGGGCTATCACATTTTGTTTTACTTTTCTAAATAGAGTTTCCTTTAGATCTTTGAATAGGTTCATAATAGACTTTAGACTAAGTACATTTCAGCTTTTCAGAAGAGAGGTAATGAGAGAACTTAAAAAGAGATCTACTCTAAAGAAATCAATGGGACTCGGCTGCTCATTGACCATACTCACTGAGTCTAAATAGGCATACTCACTACAGGGAAAGTGGCACTTTACCTGACAGTATGGTCATTATCTTCATTCTTTCAAAGTATACTTATTAAGCATTTGTAAAGTCCTGGGCAGTTTCCTAGATTCTGAATATGTAAATTATATGAAAGTTTATAAATACTTAAAGAACAAAGACAAGATAGATAAAGAGAGGGAAAGAGAAGAAAAAGACAAATTAGTTTAAGCTAAAAGGAAACCAACTCTGAAGGTCCCAGGTGTTAATCACAATTATAAAATATTATTCAGAAAATAAAGTACCTGATAAAAAATAATTGGGTAGTAGATGTTACATACAAACCTTTTGATGTATTAGAAAAGCTCATTTTTCATGGTAGGTATCCTGCTGGTTGAAATAATTTCATTTTACAATAAGAAGATGAAAAATAGGTTGATTATTCTTACATATAACTTACCCTTCAGCACTTCATAAGATACATTGATTTGTGACTAGAGAATCTTATCATCTTTATGTTTCAAATATGCCCCACTTGTCTGGTGCTTTCAAAATAGTTAAAATGCATAAATATGTTTATTTAATTTAAAAAGATTTTGTAATGAATGGACAGTAAGACATTTTCTGCCAAATTTTATCATTTGAGGGGCTTGCAATAAAGTCTTATTTTAATATAGTTGAGAAGAAAGTGCATTTTATTATAGACAAATATACTGCCCATACTTAGGTATCCAGCTTAGAATCAGGAACTTTTAAATAATATTTTTCATCTAGTAGTGTAAACATTTAGATTCAGCCACAAAAAATGCTCAAAATATGAAATCCTTATTTTGAAAGAGGTACAAGTGACAGTTAACTCATCATGGGCAAACTTGGTTAATGACTCTGAGATTCACTGAAGTTACTTGAAAGTGAAAATGTTTACTATAATGTTCATCCAATCATTTCTTTTTATAAAACTTTTAATGAGAACTTTAACACATGGGCATATTGCAAATTGGTAGAGAACAAACAGTATAGGTGATTCTAGTTAGAATCAGAAAGCTTATTCTTCAGAGATAATGAAGTCATGATCAACCAGCCCCACATGGTCTAACAACATTTTGTCTCTGTAACCAGTTTATGGTTTCCCTTCTGTTTGAATCATTGATTCTTTACCTCTTTCATTAGGACTAAAGATATAATTTAGAGAACATATCCTAGAATGTATCCAAGTGTGTGCTCATATGTTACATGTGTGTTTTTTTTTTTAATAGTAATGAACTGTAGTGATATGCTATAGAACATGACAAGTTTTAGGCAAGGAATGCCTCAAAAATAAATTATAGAATTATCATTTACTATTTTAAAGAAAATATCCCGAAGGTATTTGAATTTAAATTCACTATTTACAAATATGGTGAAGAAAAAGAAACTCATTTTCACCATTAGATATATTTTTTAGTATTTTTGACTATCATTCTGTTTTAAAACATTAAGGAACCCATAATAAAATATTTTGGTATGGGACTAACGTTATAACAATTCCATTGTCTGTTTTCATCCCTACCTCCTTTAGAATTTTTTTTTTATTTATAAATATTTGCCAGAAGAGAAACAGAACACAAAGTATCCAAGATAAAGCCCACATATTATGTAGGATATACCTTTACAGCTTCAGAACAGATCTTAAGTCAAAAAGAGACAGAACTGGATATTATTGACAAATATGGCTTTGAACCTCATTATGTTATTTAAATTTAGAGTATATATTGTCCATATTTCTTCTGTTTGTTTAAAAAAGAACATTTAAAATTAAATAAATAAGATTATTTTTGAGGATATGCTAATCTGTTTCCTGGATTAACACCTATAATTACAAATGAATTTCAGAGATATTATTGTTCTTCCAAATATCCTATCTTTCATAATTCCTGGAATATTTTTTATGTATGTAATCAATACTTCAATAAAATGTATTCAGGCTGGGCGTGGTGGTGCATGACCTTTAATCCCAGCACTTGGGAGGCTGAGGTAGGAGAAACTCTGTGAGTCTGAGGCCACCCTGAGACTGCATAATGAATTCCACTTCAGCCTGGGCTAGAGTGAGACCCTACCTGGAAAAACCAAAAAAAAAAAAAAAAAAAAAAAAAAAAAAAAAAAAAAGAAAGAAAGAAAGAAAGAAAGTATTCTGGCTTTCCCTTAATGTTTTTAAATGCCTTAAATTTCTTATTATTAAATACTCTTTTAGAATGGGCAGCCAAGCTCTAATTAAGGAACAGAAATCTCAATATGGTGGAAAAATAGGAATGTGCTCTTAAATACAGGATTAATGAATTGTATGGAAGACATGACCCAAGACTTGAATGGAATAAATTTCAAAGGACATGACTTTGACACTTACAGATTATTCTCCTGAACTGTGCCTTCCAGTTGATTCTGATTTTTTAGGACTCTGAATCTCACTTATTCTTCATATTGTTCCAATGCAATCATATAGGTGAAACTGAGTATGATATGCATGTTGGAGACTGGTTTTTCCTTATAACTCAGGTTACATATTAAAGGATTGGCATAAATACAAATTTATAGATTAGTGACTGGGAAGATGGTTCAGGGTTTAAAGGCCCAGGTTCAATCACCAAGGCACCATGTAAGTCAGATACTTAGTGAAACAAGTTTATAGTGTGTATTTGTCACAGGCACGAGACCCTGGCATGCCTATACTCACATATGCAAATGAACAAATATTTTTAATGGAACTACAGAATAACTAACAGAAAAAATAATAGCACTAAAAGTAGGTAAATTGATGTAGAAAAAGAAGATAAAATCTAAAGATAATTACAAGCAAATTATTTGTATAAATATTTTCACACACAGCAGTGACATATTACTAACTCTTTTAATACATTTCAGCTCTGAAATAAAAGGAGATATGACCATTTAAGTATGATTTCTACAAACCAGTTTGGTAAGAGATGGGACATTTTTCTAGGACTGAAACAAACAAACAAACAAACAAACAAACAAATCTCTCTTTGAGTCCATGTGTTTAAACACAGTGGTTACACAGAATGCAGCCATGCCTGGCATATCCAGGTAAGAATTCAAATAGTTGGTGCTTGTCATACTTTTGGTGCCAGCTTATGATACAACATTGAAAGAAAATCAGTCTACAAAATGCTTACATTCTTTGTCTAGACAAATTGAGTAAGATTTTTGAATTGGATGAATTGCCCTCTCTACAATCAATCCTCCATGAAATTTATATTACTTAACCTAGCATTTTGAGATCTCTTAATTAGAACTGAAATTCAAGAGTGTGTCTTGCTCAAGGGAGCAGTTATTCTATGCTATCATTTAATGGCAATGTTATCCATTTAAGACTGTCACAAATCAGAATTAGGATTCCCATGCTTACAAAAATCACATGAGATGAGAAGGGTCTTTCAGAATGGAGGTATATGGAGTATGGCCCATAAGAAAAATGCATATACATTTCCCTCAAGAATTTGTTTAGAGGCCTTCTGCAGAACATTAGGGATAGAGTCCTTTAGATACTGACGTCCTACTCTGAAAAATATGACATCACTGCATTTAGTCTGAAAATCATTGCACCAAATATAAAATTAAAAGCCATGTTGAACATTCAGAACCACTTTGTAAAATAACTTTGACCATTTAAATTTAAGATTAGATGGTATGAAAAATTTGATATTCTTGTCTTTAATATTTGATTCTAAGTTACTATGTTTGTTAAAGAGATTTTCATGTCAATTAAGAGAAAAAGAGGTAAAATTTAAAACTAACGGATTTAATTTTAGAAAATATGACCTATGTAATCACAAGTGCCAGGTCTTCTAGAGTGCTGACTTCAAACGGCTCACACCGAAACCAAGCCTCATGTAATGTGTCCTTCTTACTTCTGTGTGACAAGAGAGTATATAACCAGTTTACTGACAAGGTGCCCAATGGCATTAGTAACTACAAAGGTGATTCAAAATGCATTCCTTGATTTCTCCACAGAAATTATCATCTAATCCATCAAGTATCACTTCTATCAACCCTGACTGTGAACATTTTAATGAAATGCAGTTGCTAAGCATTAATACCTGGGGTTCACACTGAGAAGCAGCTGCTTTGTTCATGGCCAGACAACAGAAGGCTCAAGCAGGAGATGACACCTCCTCACATCCTACATAATTCCTAAGTGATCTTTCCAAAGGTACAAAGGATGGCACTTTCCATGTGGAGAGACTGCCGCTCAGACCTGCCTTGTTCCCAGCGTGACCTATTAGCTTTGCAATGGATTAAAAAGGAACTGGTCCTCTCTGGGTGCCTGGCTAGTAGGAAGGTCTACTTCATTGAGGGAAATGAATTCTCTTGACAAAAGTGGAAGTATATGCTTTTCAAGTCTGTCTAAATGGCATCAAAATCACACAAGTGAAGAGAGCAAATGAATCAGAATAGTTCAGATAGTATTGCTCAGGGTGTGTTCAAACCACTGTGGAGACAAGGCGACTTCCCTGGGAACTGCACTGAAGAGGATTTTCTTTCTAAAACTCCAGCCTAAACTGACAGAAATCGGAGACTGAGGCAGGTAGTCTAGTATTATAAACCAAGGAAAGAGGGATATGGGGACATAGGCTGAAAGCTGATAGTTTATGGTAAGATTCTAATATAAAAAATATTAAATGACAGTTTTGTTTACTAGATAATTGTTGTAGTCAGCTTCAGGTTGCTGGAATGAACTACCAAACCGGACAGTTTATAGAAGGAAGGGATTTATTTCAGTTTATCGATCCGACATAAATTCACATCCGTGACGGAAGAAACAGGCTTCTATTCATAAATCCAAACAGAGAGACACCACCAAGCAGCCCAAACCTACAGCAAGCCCAGCCCAGCAGCAAGCAAACACAAACCTTCAGAGCTCACACTTCTCTGCATACCTTAGGCTGGAATTCAGATCCACCCCCAATGACAAGCTCCCTCTCTGCCCCCCACCCCCACCACCAGTAGGAGTCTGTCTGCAAGGGGCAAAATCTGCAAACTCAATTTTAATAGAATACCTGAGCCCTGGGGGAACATTCAAACTACCACAACAACTTAAATCAAGATTTTTAAAAGCAATGTTTTATTTATTTATTTATTTATTTATTTATTTATTTATTTATTTATTTATGAGAGAGAGGCAGAGAGAAAAAGGCAGAAAGAAAGAGAGAGTGGTCATGCCTGGGCCTCTAGCCTCTGCAAACAAACTCCAGATGCATTTGCCCCCTTGTTCATCTGCCTTACATGGGTCCTGGGGAATCAAACCAGAGGCTTTAGGCTTCACAGGCAAATGTCAACCTTTAAACCATTTCCCCAGCCCTAAGTCAAGATTTTAAATGTACTTATTTTGTAGCTCCAGCAGTCTCATATTTTCATCTGTTATTCTCTCTTTACTGATAGTAAGCTTAATGATTTAAAATTCCAAATATAAGAAGATAGCTTTTCTGCATCTCTAGTTTTTTCAAAATAATCTAAAAGACCAGATAGCTCCAGATTGCTCTTTAGCTTGAGACTTTTACCAAAACCTGGAGAAAATTTTGTTGAGAAATATACATGAAGAATTTTCTGTAGGCACATTTAGAATTTTTTTTAGAAATTTTCTGACACCTATTTTGAGTCATGATATACCCATGATCCACATTTAAAGTATGATCATGGGCCAGGCAAATGATTTATGAGTGAAAGTACTTGCGCAGGAAGCATGAGGGCTGGAGATTGGAGGCCTAGTACCCATGTACATGCCCTATAGTCAGCTTAGTGGCCTGTAATCCCAGCGCTTGGGGTAGATGAGTTTAATCAGTGAGCATAGAAAACAAAGTAGAGAGCTGGAGATATAGCTTAGCACTTAAGGCATTTGCCTGCAAAGCCAAAGGGCCCCAGTTCAATTCTCTAGGACCCACGTAAGCCAGATGCACAAAGGGCACATACATCTGGGGTTCTTTTGCAGTGGCTGGATGCCCTGGCTTGCCCATTGTCTCTCCCTCTCTCTCTGTCTCTTTCCCTCTCTCAAATAAATAAATAAAATATAATTTTTAAAAACAAAATAAAGTGGAAAGCAGCTGAGAAAGACAATGGACATCATTCTCTGGCCTCTATGTGCAAAACACACACACACACACACACACACACACACACTACATACACACCTGTGCACATGAAACTTCCCCCACTCAAAAATGACAGTTCTCGGGCTGGAGAGATGGCTTGGAGGTTAAGGCGCCTACCTGCTAAGCCTAAGAATGCTGGTTCCAATCTCCAGGTCCCACGTTTAGCCAGACGCAAAAAGTGACGCAAGGGCACAATGCTGCACTTGCCCAAAAGGGGGCACACGCGTCTGGAGTTTGTTCACAGCTGCTGTGAGGCCCATTCTCTCTCTCTATCTCTACCTCTCTAGCTCTCTCGCTGTCTCTCTCAAATGAAAAAAAAAAAAAAAAAAAAATGACAGTTCTCACTCTTTTTGAGTGTAAGAGATTTTTCTTACTCTCCAAAATGGCCAAAATGGACTAAGAACTATATTTCTTTTTTGTGGTTAAATTATTGAGATTTTTTTTCAAAACATATTAACACAATAATATAAAGTAACAAACTGTATAACATTTATCTAGCATTATCATTTTTTTAAATTTTAAGATTAGCCAGTATGATAAATATTAATTTTACTTCAGTGAAAATGAGTAATACTTGGTGAATCATGCCAATATCTACTCATCAAGAACATCAAACTCAATTTTTTAATTAAAAATATTTGCAGAAATTGGCAAAATTGAGAAATTAAGCCTAGACTTGTTTCCTATGATTTATGCTTTAACTGTTTTCCAAAGACTTAATGAATAAATGGAAAAAAAAAAAAATAGCTTGTTCATTTTAAGGGAAAACACTCATTTCCTGAACATACTAATGTTCCTTTGCTATTGAATGATGAGAATAAATTAAAAACAATATATAAGAAAGCCAAGCACATTTTTCCCTCAACCACACTTAAGGTCTTCTTATAATGGTATCTTAACCTGAGCGTATCATTTGGATTTTTAATCTGTTCCAATTGCCCTGTTTGTATCAGCTTCTTCAGACTTGAGGAATTTGTTCACACAGATTAAATAGTCCATAAGCACACATTTAGCAACAGATTTGACTTACACAGAAGTGTAAGAGTGCACTCACTTATGTTGAAATAGGCTCCACAGCCAAGTGAAAAGCATTCATCTTAGTATAAATTTCAATGCAAATATTCATTTAAATAATCACAATATTCAGATGACACTGCTCCTTCTCTTTACCAACTTCCCCATTAGATATTCTATAAAATCTCATTTCCTTCCTATTGTTCATGTTAAAATCCAATCATAAATATAGTCTATTATCCTTGTCATAACCAGAGAGCTATGACTTTCCCCTTTCCAACTGATTATAATTCAGAGACATTACAAATATCTTTCAGTAACTCTTAAAATATAAGCTGAAGGTATGGCTACATTGGTGAAATAGCCTGCATTTTTCAGAGGGAGTATAGAAAAGTATTTTTGTACCTGATAACAATGCAGGTAATGTTGAGAACAAACAAACAAAAACTGTATACCACTTTTTTTTTTTCCTAACCATCTGTTTTTAACCCTTAAACCTTTTTGTAAGTAGTATATTTTTACAAAACTGTAATGTATCCAATGCCAAACACATTTGCCATTTGTGTGTATGTTTCAAATTGTTTACACAATTACATATGTTTTCCAGAACAAAATATGTAACATTTGTCTAGATTTACTATTTGTTAATATTTAATTAGGTTTTTAAAATGAACCAATGAAATTATGAAAGACCTCCTGTCAATTTTAAAAGTTGAACAGAGGTCTTCCATGAGTGAGATGTACTATGTTATGAAAAAATGTCACAAAACTTTATGCACACATTTAATTTTCAGATGTAAAGTATTTGAAAGAAGAGGATGCAAACCGCAAGACATTCACGGTCAGCAGCACGTTGGATTTCCGAGTGGACCGGAGCGACGACGGAGTGGCGGTCATCTGTAGAGTAGACCACGAGTCCCTCAATGCTACCCCCCAGGTAGCCATGCAGGTGCTAGAAATACACTGTAAGTAAACACCACTCCTTGCTCTTTAACCTGCACATCAAATCTCTTCATATGCATTTAAAATCATGTCAAAATTACACAAAATCACAGTAAAATCTGCCCTCATTAGTCTAGATCATGTCCAAAAAGAAGTACTCATCTTCTGAGAGTCATTTTTGACAATGAAGGAAAATCAAGAAGATCTCATAAGGTTGGTATTGATAAATAGAATTAAAAATGTGGTTTGGTGCATATATGTGCAAGAGAGTGAACAACTGATCCCCCATATTACATTAAAACAGAAAGTTTGTTACTTGCACACTTGATTTTCCAACTATTTTTTTACATTGTACTAGTTTTATCTTTCACTGAGATAGTTCTAAGTGTTTTTGAATGTGAATATTTTCAATCTTAATATATAAAATTAATGATAATGTGTCATCCATGGATGAGAACAGGGCTCAGTGTGTTGTTGGGAGCTCTATCTCACGGGGCCTGACATAATATATTCTCATCAGTACCAGATCCATACAGTGATGCCACTCTACAGGTGAGGGAAGATGATTTGCACAGGTCATAAAGGGTAGATGTGTGATCACAACATTCTTTTACTTAGTATCTATTGATATGGGAGACAATTTAATTTTCTTTTCAATATCAAAATGATAGTAAGCAATTAAAATATACAAGATAAAGCAAAGAAAAGTTAAAGACGGGATCATATTTTTAACTGGCATTATTTGATTATTTAAGAAATGAAGATTTTTTTTTTGTTTGCCTTTACGGGATCATGAAATAAAATTTTTAACTGGCATTATTTGATTATTTAAGAAATGAAGATTTTTTTTTTTGTTTGCTGAATTTTACTAGAATGAACTCCATACAACATCCATTCCAGATACAAATTGATTTAATTTGTACTGATAAAAGAAAAATGGCATGAAATCTTAAAATGGTGAATTCTGAATCTGAAGAAAGGTCTTCTTGAATTCTGAGCATGTTCATAATTTTTTATTTATTTCAAGAAACATCAAGGATTCTCTTAATATCCCAGTAGAGTGGATTTGGGAAAACTGTGAGCATTCAGAAAAAAAAAAAAATGCTATATGTTTACCAAGAAGAGTAAACTTTGGATTTAGACAATGTCAATATGATCATGAAATTCTGTTATTCCTAGTTCACTGGTTATTGACATGACTGCCATTTTAAATGTTTTTTATTGTATTGGAGTAGTCATTGCATTTATTCCTGTTTGCTTCAAAGCCAATTCAGATGCAATAAAACGCAGAGACAAAATGGTTGCTGTCTCCAAATTTCAAGACTTATTAATGAAAATTATTGAAAATTTTGTTAATAAATTTAAGGATCAGTCCCCATGCTGATTTGATTATAAGGTAGAGAATGAATTCCTGTAAAGGGACAATGCATATCTAGTTCATGACAGTATAAAGGTTTGAAGAGATGACTGTCGCCCTCCTTGTCTATTTCTTCTAATTTCACCAATGGGTCTTAAAAAAATAATTTTGGGCTGGAGAGAAAAAACCCTAAGAACCCGGTTCCAATCTACGTTTAGCCAGATACTGCACTTGACCACAAGGGGGCACATGCATCTGGATTTCTTTTATGGTACCCATCTTATCTTTCTCCATATCTCTCTCTGTGTGTCCTCGCTAAAAAAAAAAAAAAAAAAAAAATAAATGACCCATATCACCAACATAATACTTTGAATCTTTATACAATGTAAAATACTAGTATTAAGAATAATATTAATATTTATCATTTATTATTTACCTGTAAATTATAACCTATGACTAAAAAAAAAAAAATAGAAATCAAGTCATGTGAAGTGGTTGAACACTGCCTGCCAAAGACAAAGATTTTGCCAACAGTGAAGCAGTTTATTTAATATGTTTATTTGTCTGTGGTAATAGACAAAACAGAGCAAATGAGTCCTGGGATTATTTTGTGAAAAAGAAGTCATGACAGCAATCAGGCTTGTGCTTTCTGTTGAATGAAAGTACAGGATATTCTTCTGTCAGGATTAATGGTATCTGTGTGATGACTAATGATACCTGAAGTGGAAATCTTACTACACAGACAGATTTGTGAAGATGTAGATTATTTGTGTTTTTGAGTGGCCTGGCTTCTCATTTCACTCAATTCTTATTCTGGACCTTTACATACTTCCACCCACAATCATTGCTAATTCTGGAGAATTTTTCATGTTGATTGAAAATGTTTCATACTTACTGTTAATTGCCAAATATCTACCACCAAGGTAATTTTTACTAATTGGGGTTTCCCAATGTTATTATATACAATTTCTAGGCATTCTTTGCTACTTAGTCAATTTCAGTATGTTTTATTAAACCAAATTTCTTGGAGGAAAGTAATTAACTTGCCTAATTTATTTTTACAAAGTTTTACATGAAAGATTTTATAGTTGTAATGGCTGGCCAATTAAAATAATTCTACCTCATTCTATCATGGTTTAATATATAAGTAGCCAGGAGGCAGAAACTAGCTCTATTTGAAATATTTTTTCCTAGCATCTAACATGCCATCATTTAAATAAGTGAAGTTAATTAAAACTAAATGTTGATAATGCTAAATGTTCCTTTAAGAATACAGAATATTCACCAGTGATGAAATGAGTACAGGGCTGAGAGGGCATATTCATTAACAACCAGTATCAAAACAAAATCAAACTCAGCAAACTAGTGTAGTTTTCATAACCACCCAAGAATAATGACATAGATTATGGAGCTTGTTTCTAGAAAAGAGATCTATGTCATATGGTACACCCAGTATTCCTATGAATTCAAGTAGGGAAAGAGAAAAGGCAGGGATGGAAAAGAGAGGAAAATGGGATTGGTACTATAGAACACATGAAGATAAAACTTAGGATCTCCCCATGTTTTCACAATATTCTGGGCATGAATAACTGCCAAGATTGTCTCAAATGGTGGAGCATCTTGCATTATGGGCTCTGTAGAGGAGATGCTATTTCTTATGGTAAGAACAAATAAAACATATATTTCTGTAATAGATATAGTTATGCCAACATCTGCAATAAAAATCCTGTGTTGTGAAAGTAACAACTTTAGTAAGTAATAAGACATAATGTTTGAACACACACTACAAAGGAACACAATAGTAATGTAAAAAACATAGTGGAAGAAACTGCATTAGGATGTTTTAATTCTGTAACCTTGTGATATACAATTTTGAAGAATTTAGCTTATAAAGTATAACAGAGCAAAACTTATTTCTTTATCATGTATTAATCATGAATTTAAATATGTCACATTGATGCAAGAGAACAGCTTTAAAACTGGAATTTAAGAAACTGAAGTACATTTTTTGTCAGCCATGAATGCTTGCAAATTTCACATAATAGGCAAGAGAATACTTTACAACAGAACAGCATGAAAAGCCACTCTGTTTTTCATAGATGAAAACTTTTATTCTTCCCATTTTTACTCAGCTCTCTTTGAAACAGTTACTTTTTATTGGTCTGATTTAATTTCTAGAAAAACAGATTGTATGAGTCAGATTTTATTTAATGATCAGTAGGAATAATGTATCTGCATTAAATGAAAATGACACACAGAACACAGAAAAGATAAAGTAACTACGCATTTATTTTCTACAAGTGCCATTGAAAAATCCATTAAAATTTTACTTGTTGAAAATGAAAACTAGAATCAAATTAGTAAAATATATAAGAGCAACATTAATTTGCCAAAAATAAGTTCTCTAGTACTATGGCGCTATTATGGGTCTGGATTAAAATGAGACCCCTCTGGGCTGTGGATGGTGTGGTAGTTTGAATATCTGGCCCCCAATATATTCAGTGATTTATTAGTTATAGTTTGCATCTGCAATCACCTTGCTAGAGGCAATGTCACTGGGGAACGGTCTTAAGGTGTGGGTTTGAGATTCCATTGTAAAGATATGCAAATGTGCCTAGCAGGAGGTCCTGAAGTGTGCTGTGTGACCTTTTGGCTGTAGTTTTGCTCTGTGTGCTGTGGTGGCTGGTTGGTTTCTCTCTGTCTCTGCTTGGCCCTGTGGAGAGCAGGCCGCTTCTCTTGCCATTATGGAACTTCCCCTGGATCTGTAAGCTTCAATAAATAATATCCCTTCCTCCATAACTGTGCCTGGTCTGGAAGTTCATCTCAGTAAACCTGAAGCTGTCTGCTACAGTAAAGTGGTACCAAGGAGTGTGGGGTGAGATGAACCTGACTGTGTGGATATTCATCTTTTGGAACTTTTGTTTTGGAGGAATGGGCATGGACTTGGCGCTTGCAACTGAAGATGCCTTCTGGAGTGGTAAGCCAAGTTTTATGGACTATTCTGATGAGAGTTTGAGAATGCTAAGTGCAGATAGTACTGAACTTCGAGGCTTGGCTTATGAGGTTTCTAAGGGGAAGGAAAGACTGCAGAGGGCTTTATTGGAACTGGGCTACTGGCATAAGGGATGGCTATGTTCTGCTATCCAGGCCCAGAAAGTTTGATCAAACTTAAATTTGTAACTGACTGATGTGCTTGGCTAAAGATATCGGACTGAGATTTTAAGATTTTAAGTTGGAAAAGCTCAAGCAAGTTAAAAGCAGAGGCACTGAGACTGGTTTTAGGTTACTGGAGCTTCTATTGTCAATGCATTATCAATCTTAAGGAAGGTGGAAGGAAGGTGGCCTGACTTGATTTACATTAAAACAATGGAGAGGATGCCTGAGGAAAGACTGTTAAAAATGCAAATTCTTGGAAAGAGCTGACTGGAGAAGGAACCTGCTTTTCAAGGCTATGATTTATTTTGTCCCTGGATTAAGAATATGGCTGTGTCCTGCACACCTGGTATTAGATTTGGAAATATGAAAAATGCATAGAATGGTCATGAATTGCACACGGTTCCAGGAGCTGCTGCTGAGATGCGGCATGAGGCAGGGCATGAAGTCCCTGAGGAATAGGCTGGAAGAGCCTTTTGGAAGATGGACCGTGGTTTGCATGGAGACCTGAAGATGTTTTGGATATACCAGGACTGTGCAAAAGGGCTACCATGGAGTGCAGTGTTGGCATGGGATGAAAGTTTTCCCTGGCGACTCTGCCCAGCTGGAGGGGCGGAATTGGAAAACCTGCAGACTGTTCAGTCTCTGGTTATATTGAACTTGAACTGTGGAAGTTTGATGACTGTTGATGGTGGTTGAGTTTGCATTGTTTTAGTTTCTGCTTGCTAGACCTTATACCAGTTAAAAAATGTTTTACTCTGTGCCTTTACATGTTGAAAGTATTTAACTTATTTGATTTTACAGGACTCACTATCTTAAGTTGATCAAGACTGTGAGAACCTTTGAAATTGGACTGAGTACAATTTACAGTGTGTGATAGTTATAAATATATTGGGGGCCAGGGGCGGAATGTGGTAGTTTGAATATAAGTCCCCCAATATATTCAGTGTTTTATTAGTTATAGTTTGCATCTGCAATCACCTTGGTAGAGGCAATGCCACTGGGGGCCAGTCTTAAGGTGTGGGTTTGAGATTCCATTGTAAAGATATGCAAATGTGCCTAGCAGGAGTTCCTGAAGTGTGCTGTGTGACCTTTTGGCTGTAGTTTTTGCTCTGTGTGCTGTGGTGGCTGGTTGGTTTCTCTCTGTCTCTGCTTGGCCCTGTGGAGAACAGGCCACTTCTCTTGCCATTATGGAACTTCCCCTGGATCTGTAAGCTTCAATAAATAATATCCCTTCCTCCATAACTGTGCCCAGTCTGGAAGTTCATCTCAGTGAACCTGAAGCTGTCTGCTACAGATGGGTTTAGAAGTTTTCTCCAAGCCAGTTTTTCTTGAGTTTTTGTCTTATGACTAGTAAAGAATCAACAAGTGTAGGCTGTGAAAGATTTGTTTTAAGACAGTGTCATACAACGTAGAAGTCAAGCAGAAAAACTCCCACATGGGGAACTTGGGAGGGGTCCTGAGCAATTAGTCATGTGGCAACATGGATCAAGTTTGCTCTTAGCCTTTTGTCTTGGAGATGTAAATAAGGCATCTAGTTGGCATGACTTTCATTGTCAAGTTCAGTTGCATGTGATTTGTTGGTGGTCAGGGAGGAGAGCACAGACTCAGGAAGAGCCTGCCAGTGGGTAAAAAAACCTATGAACATTTCTTTCTTTCTTTTCTTTCTTTCTTTCTTTCTTTCTTTCTTTCTTTCTTTCTTTCTTTCTTTCTCTTTATTTCTTCTTTCTTTCTTTCTTTCTTTCTTTGTCTTTTTTTAATTTGTCATAATCTTTTTTTTTTTTACTTATTTTTATTTTTTTATTAAGAACATACTTTGTATGGGTACATCATGTGTTTGCACCACCTTTTCCTTCCTCCCGTCCCCCATTCTGCTGAGGACTCTCCTTAGTGGGATTACTGGTATTCCCCTATGGGGTTATAAATATTTCTTAGGAGGAAGAAATAGGAAATAGTTCCTGATGACCATGATGAGTCAGACTGGTTCCCTTCTTGTCTCATTAGGTCACATAGGCAGTTATGGTCATTTCAACTTGTTTGCCTAATTAATGATATGCAAAAAAAAAAAAAAAAAAAAAAAAAAACTTGGCTGGAGGAATGACTCAGTGATTAAAGCACTTTCCTGCAAAGACTAACGACCCAGATTCAATGCCCCAGTACCCTCGTAAAGCCCAATGTACGAGTGGCTGGAGGCCCTGGTGTGCCCATTCTCTCTATGTACCTCTGCCTCTGGATCTCTCATAACTAACTAACTAACTAAACAAACAAATACCTATTTTTAAATTTAAAATGTTACCTTATTTCTGCTATCTACCGGGACTAGATGAAAACATGAATAAAAACAATCCAAATTTTAAGTGTGTACTTTTTTCAATAAATTCATGAATTCTAATGATTAATATTTTTGAATATTTTAGCATTTTGCATGTAAGAACATGATGCTTTATTATAAAGTATTTATATAAAGTATTTATTATAAAGTATTACAAATGCAGGCCATTAATATCTACAATGAATATTGTAATTGCAATGGCCCACAGTCTGAAGGAAGAAAGGAAGGAATGCAGGGGTTAAGGAGCCATAGAGTTCTATTTCTATGTTTAAATAGAACCAATTAGGTCAATGATGATTTTTTTTAAATGCTATATAAACACACACACACACACACACACACACACACATATTTTAAATAACACAAGAATATGTGATTTCATTTTTAATTAAAATTCTATAAGTAGTCAATTTGCAGCCCTGACCTTTACATCTTGATTTTATTTCTATTATAGCTACCATGATTTTTTTTTTTCTTAACATCCTACATTTAAATTGTATTTCTATTGGGAACGCATTGTTGCTTTACTTTTATTGAGATAATTACCTTGAACTATAGGAACTGAAAGCAGGGACACACATTGCTGTGGCTCTTTTTCAATCATCTAATACACTTGATTAGTACTTTTGGGTTATATTTGGAGTTCATTAATTCGTTGTTTACTTCTGACTTTTCATTGTGGGTCTTAGGAATACAGATCAAAAAAGATTCTCAAATGTTGATGGGTTTTTCTTGCAATATGCTTTCCTACTTATTCTCTATTATTCTAATAATAGTAATAATAAAGTTTCAATCTACCCCTTTTGTTTTGCACAAACCAGTATCCTTATTGAACCCCACAAGTTTATGTTAATTGTATCTCCTGGGCTTCCACTATTTTTCTGTTATAGAAACCATAATTCAATATATTTGATTTAATGTACTCATTATAAAGAAAGATGTGAATTTGAGGTGTCACTCATTGACATCTCATTTATAAAATGATGATCATCCAGTTATTTTTTCTGAAACAAATTCTTCATATCTTTTAGCATCCAATCCTGAAAAGTGAAGTGAAAACTATCTTTAGGTTGACTTTTAAGGTAACATTAACTTACAAAAGGCAACATTTATGACTGAGGATGTCTTGGGTGGATTTCAATTGAGCTTAAATGATTTCAAAAGTTTCTAAAAATGATACCCATGCTAGAACAATGAGATCAACTGTGCTTCTTAATAAAAGATACATTGTAGTAAAAATGTTATTAAAGTTAAAAAAAAAAAAAAAAACTGATAGTACTACTGTATGCCACAGCTACATGATTCCTGTAATATCCCGAAGGTATTCTACATCCCACTACCGAGACACTTTCAAATTCATGTTATCCACTTTTTTTTTTCACAAAAGAAAACATGGAATCAGCTTAGGTGTCTATTAACAAATGAATGCATAAAGAAAATGTGGAACATATAAACAATGGGATTTTATTCAACCATAAAAATGAAATTATAAAAATTTCCTGAAAACAGATAGAACTGTCAAACACTCTATTAAGTTTGGTAGTCCAGGCTCAGAAAGATAAATACAGTATATTCTTTCGGATATGCAAATACTAGTTTCTGACTGTTAAATATTTTTATCTACGTGGGACAAAATATGGGTAAAAGCCATAAAGTAGAAAGCTGCCTATGAGACCAGAGAAGAGGGGCTTCAAGGAGGAAGTAGGGAACAAAATAAACACATGAGATATTAAAATGAAATGAGGGAAACTTTGGGGAAAATGATTAGCAGGGAGATGGGGGAGAATCAACCAAAGCAATGTATGTATACAGAGGCCATTAGGAAAACCATGGCTTTGTAAATTAATTTAAAAAATAAAATATAGGGCTGGAGAGATGGCTTAGTGGTTAAAGTACTTACTTGTCTGCAAAGCCAAAGGGCCTAAGTTTAATTCCCCAGTACCCTTGTAAACCAGATGCACAAGGTGGTGCTTGGAACGAAAAGCCCTGGCATGCCCATTCTCTCTGTCTCTCTCTCTTTCAAATAAATTCATGAATGAATGAATAAAAAATGTAAATAAATAAATATAATATTTAAAAAGCATAAACTGTTGGAAATGACTCAGTGATTTCTGTGTCAATATTTTCTAACTAATACAATGAACTACAAGTAATTGTAACATAAATCCACATGCTCTCACATTGATAAAATTATAATCGGGAAAGAAGTATGTTGAGGAATTTTCAAAGTACATTAAGCATTGTTAGATTAGCTCTTCACACCTAGAAAGATGTCATTATTATTTTTTATGATTTTTTTGTTATTTTGCATAATGTTCTTTATATTAGAACAGTTTTAAGTTTATAGAAAATGTAGTGAAATGATCAAAATTCTCATAAGCATTTTCCACTACCCTTCTTATATTATATTGTTAACATTTCACATTATCTTTGACATCCATTATAATTGGACTGTTGTACAGCACTATGAAATGAATTCCATTACTGATTTTGGAGTATTACCTTTGCATTGGACAATTCTGTGAATCTTGACCAATGCATATAATGTTATGTATCATACAAAATTGTCTCCCCACCCTCATATTTCTGTGTATTCCACCTCCTCATTTCCCCACATTTCTAAACATATTAACTATTGATTTTTTTAAGTAGGTTCATACTTTTCTCTTTTTTAGAATACCATGTCGTTAAAGATATTAAAAAATGTAGTGTTTTCATATTGGTTTCATTCATTTATGGTCCCAGCCTGATTTTTCTTGGTTTGATAGATTGTTTCTTTTTTGTTTATTTTTAATACATTTATCTGGATTCATAACTGTAAGAATATACACAGTCTTTTTATATTGATCCAGCTGCATGTAGGGCCAACTCTGAGATGTAAAAGTAGATGTTTATCAATAGGTTAAAGAGTAAAATCAAATCTCTATGATGATAATAGGAGATATTCTTATAAATGCCATTCTATCAAATGTTTTAATCCTAAAGTTAGAAGAACTATTGACAACAGACATCTCAATTTCACTGAGAAAACTCTCTGCTCTTTGCAAACATATTTGAAGAGAATCTCACACTTATGAATTTAGAAGTTGGAAGAAATGTAATTAAACAAATTTTGACATGCACTATGAATATAAGATACTTTTTGATCTTTTCTAAGTGATTAATACTATGTCATGGCTGAGCCAGACAGGATTTACTCAAAGCAACTCACCCAACTTCTTGTCTTCTCCAAGTTTCTTCACTGTCAGGAGACAATGTGTGTGACCTCTAGTTTCAATAATTTTGAGGCGTATTTTTTTCTGTTTCTGCACTGTTACCTGGGCTTGTATAACAAGAACCACAGATACCTAACTATGCATAAGTGCCACCTTAATGGGTTTTTTATATAGCTGAATATCTACTACTCAATATCTGTGATGTAGGAACTATGATTAGCCGTGATTTATAGAGAAGGAATAGAGTCAGACAGATTAACTTCCCAAAGACACAAAGAGGAAATTGTGTGGTTCTCAGCATAAATACTTTGTCCTCAGTGGCCATTTCAGTATTTTCCAATTTCAAGGAGCAGGAGACTCACCCTGGGACCTTTTGAAGTACACACTCTGATTCAGTAGTTCTGAGTGAAGCTCAAGAATTTGGAAGTTTCCAAGTGACACTGGCATTATTGGTCAGAGAATCATATTTGAAGTAGGAATATCATCAGCTGTGTTTTCATCATACTTCTTGGCTCTGAGCTGCACTGAGCTGCAAAGGTCGTGATACTGGCTGTCTGGCATATGTGAAAGGTGTGGAGGGAATAATACAGGCATGCCTGGGAGGATTTTGATGTGCTCATCCGAGTCGTGCCCTGACCATCATTATTAACTTTTATTTGCCCATTAAAAGTCTTTGGAATGCTTGGACCTGTCTGAGTTGCTGGTCTGTCAAATCCATTCCTTATCACCAATGGAGAAAGCAGGGTTACATAATATTTTTAGTCCTTTTCAATTTATTTCATACAGCTGTGCTCATGAACGTTAAGGACTTAGAAGTTGGTATAAAAATATGCTATTTCTTCCTTGGGAATTTTTTTTTTTTTAATTTAAAAAGCTACTGATACATCTTCAAGTCTTCAAGACACTTACCCAGCAGCTGTTGCTGGTTAGGAAGTGTATTTTTGTAGAATGAGCACAAGAGAAATAAAGCAACACAAGTGTACATATTCAGAACTAGGGAGACTAGAGTGTATTTTATTTCACAATAGTTATGTAACTAAGAATTGTGATATAAGATGTGAAATTAAAAATCTATATGTTAATGACCACAATTGTTCTATATGGTTTTTCATTTTTTTTAATAGAGCGTAAGGTTTACTGTTTCCATGACTTACAAAAGTTCACATGGACAATAGCAAACAAATCTGAGGTTTAGCTCACAGTACAGCATGTTCTTCATCCACTTTATTTCTTGTTATTTTTGATTACTGTTCAAATTTATGGATGTATCAGATGTACGCATCCACTTATCGACTGGAGAACATCATGGTTGTTTCCTAGTCCTGCCAATTGTCACTACAACCGCATATGCAGTCATGTTCAGATTTCCATGTGGAAACAAGTATTAAACTCATTTGGAAAGCTGTGATTTTTGGAGAACAGTATCCCGTTTTGTACAATATAGACTATCTCCAGGAGAGAATGAACCATTCAATTTGTTGTGGAATCCAATAAAGAAAAAAGAAATATTTCTCCATATTATCACCTGTTTTCAGTATGCAAGTATTTTGAATTCTATCTGCTGTAATAGGAATACCGAAATATTCCATTGTCCTCATAATTTGGAATTTCTGGCAACATGCAGTGGTGAACAACAGTCCTGTGCCTGGTTTACAAACGATGTGCATCTTCTTTGCTGAGATGACAGTTTAAGTCTTTTTCTGATTTTTCATATTGGTTATTTTTTTTCTGATTGATAAGTTTCTGAAATATCTTGGTACATTTCTGATATTAACACTTTACTGGTTGTATTCTTGTAAATCATGTCTCTAATATATGCCTTGTCTATTCAATATTTTAACTGTGCTTTTTGCAAAATTAAAAAGACAATTATTTAAATAAGTCCATTTATTAACCTTTTATTTTATTAATCACACATGTAGTGTTGTATACAAAATGTCACCAGCATCCAGCCATCCCTGGACCACTTGGATTTTCTCCTATATTGTCAATAAGAAGTTTCAGCATTTTTTTGTTGTTGTTGTTTTGTTTTTTCTGACCTGGAATTCACTATGTAGTCTCAGGGTGGCCTCGAACTCATGGCGATCCTCCTACCTTTGCCTCCCAAGTGCTGGGATTAAAGGCATGCACTACCATGCCCAGCAAGTTTCAGCATTTTGTTTTACACTATCATCTGTGTTTTAGTTTGGGTAGCTGTTTTCAAAAGTATGGGTTGTGTGATTAGATCCATGGCTCGCAGGTTAAGATTTACCAAAGGGATCTAGAATACCAGGAATGAAATTGAAGTTTCATCACTAACTTTGGTATCTCGAATTAAACTATGTTTTCTTCACAATTATCTTCTGATTTGTCTAAAAAATTTAGTATTTTCAGGCTGGAGAGATGGCTTAGCAGTTAAGTAGCCTGCCCACTAAGCCTAATAATGCTGGTTCCAATCTCCACGTCCCACATTTTGCCAGATGCAAAGTGATGCAAGGGTGCAATCTGCACTTGCCCACAAGGGGGCACACGCATCTGGATTTCATTCACAGCAGCTGAGAGGCTGCTGGTGTGCCCATTCTCTCGCTCTCTCTCTCTCTCTCTCTCTCTCTCCAAAAATTAAAAAAAAAAAATTATCATTTTCTTTTGAATGTTTTCTTCTCTTCCTATTTGGACAGAAAAATGAAAATATTTTGAATTCTCAACCTAGATCATACAAGCAAAAACAATACAAAAGCCAATGACTACAAGATGTTGCTATGATGTCTAGACTTCACAATGAAACCACTATGAAAACCAGTCCAAAGCTGGGTAACCTCAGGAAAAAGTGGAGATCATGTGACAGTGATGGTTGACATCACTCTTGTATCAGGACAATGGAATATTTTCTCATGATGAAGATGTTACACATACACCACAACTTAGTCAAAAACCAGCTATTGCTGACTTTTCAGCTATATGTATATGTACCGTGAAACTAGAAATTGCTTTTAGGATTTAATTTCAAGAGATTTACATTTAAATTTAAATAGCAATGTGTGACCAGTGATTAAATTGGGCATCACTGATCTTGTTGAGGACATACTTCCATCTTCTGTTATTCTTTTGATTCAAACATAGTTGGAGATAATTGACAGGCTAACATTACAGTAATTCCCGACTAGCTAAAGTAGAAGCATTTTCCATAATATACACAATATGCCAAAAACATGATGCTGTATTGCATATTAGATTTTGGAAGGGTTTGACGTTTTCATATCATAACTGCAACTTAATATATTTTAAAAATTAAATTTCACCTTTGTTCTACTGAAAGACCCATTAGAAAGGAAAAAAAAAAGCAATGACTCTGAAATATTCCATATAATTTGGTTTATGTCAAATAATACATTAAATATCAGGTACTACAGCTGATAATTGTACAAAGTTATGAATTATAAATAAATAACAATATACTGATTTATTAATTGTCTATATTCTTACTACTTCCATTTGCATTTCTTTAAGATTTTCCTAAGGCTCAGTATTAGAATGAAGATATTTTACTCATAGCATATCTGCAATCTACTCAGTTTTTCACATTGCCAAATATGTCACCATGAAACTTGGTTCTGAGCCTAATACTCACTTAAAAACTTCAGATGGTTCCTTACTGTCTCTAGCATTATACTTAAATCCTTCATCCTGATTTATGAGGCTTTGAAAATATAATTTTCTAATGCTTCCAGTATTTTTTTTTTTTTACAGATTATGCACACTAAACAGTTTCCAAGCACCTCAATCAAAGTCTACCATTTTTTTTTTTTTTTCATTATAACAATCTCTTGTTCATCTTCCCTTTGTCTGGAATTCCTTCCTTTTTCTCCCCTCTATATAAAGAAGTCAGCTAGGAACTGGAGAAATGCCTCAGAAATTTAAGGTGCTTGCTTGAAAAGCCTGATGACCCAGGTTCGATTCCCTAATATCCACATAAACCAGATGCACTAAGTGATGTATGCATCTGGAGTTGTTTGCAGTGACAAGAGTCCCTAGCATGCCCATTCTCTCATTCTCTCTGTCCCTCTCTCTTGGTCTCTCACTCTTCTTGCAAACAAACAAATAAATAAATAAATAAATAAATAAATAAATAAATAAAATTACTAGGTAAAATACCATAGATTCTCTGATTTTTTAAATGCTACTTATTTAGATAGCCTCCACTGCTTATGTCAAACATGAATAATATGTTACAAAATTCACTATATACATCATCTGAGTAGTGTGATGCTACAATTTTCAACTTTGCATTGTTTTTGAGGTATATATGGTTTATTTTTAAGACAAATTTTTATTTATTTATTTTTTTATTGGCAGCTTCCTTAACAGTAGACAATATCCCATGGTACTTCCCTTCCTCCCCCCACTTGCCTCTTTGAAACTCCACTCTCCATCATATCCCTTCCCCCTTCAGTCTCTCTTTTCATTTTGATGTTATGATCTTTTCCTCCTGTTATGATGATCTTGTGTAGGTAGTGTCAGGTACTGTGAGGTTATGGATATACAGGCCATTTTTTGTCTGGAGGCCCACATTGTAAGAGTCCTACTCTTCCTTTGGCTCACTTATGTAGATGTAAAGTGGTAGCTATATTTCTTTCACACACAATGATTTATAAATAGTTATCATAAGAATGAATGTCACAAAAGTAAAATTTTAACAAAATTGGTAGAAAATTTACATTATTGAAGAAAAACTTACCTGATGGTTTTGAGAGTTAGGAAAAAAAAAAACCTGACCTAAATGAAAAGTGAGAACATGTGTTTTGCACACAACTTCAAACAGAAAAAAAATCAATTGGATGTCTTAGGAAAAGGCAATCCTAAAGAGAAAACCTGAAGAGCAGATGGTGCTGTACTTGACCCAGTCCAGGCTGATCTCCATGTCAACCCATGGCTCTATATAAAAAATGGTGGGCCTTGAGCTATATGTCTATTTGACCAACAGCCTTTACTTCAGGATAGTATCATAAAGACCTTATTCAGAGCATTTGTTGTTCATTTTATTTCAGAATTAAAATATACCATGAGAGAAAACCACCCATCACATATTAATTCACATAGTTTCACAATTTTCAAAGAAACCTCACAGTGGAGTAAAAGGAAAGCACATATTGATAATTAATAAATTAAACATAAATATTTGTGAGCATAATATGTTCATATTTTAGATAAATAATCCTTTCTTATGGGACTGATCTGGACATTTAAGAAAGGTTAACAACATTCTTGGCTTATAGTTCTAAGGTGACATTGATAAGACCTACACTGTCCCTTCCATTGTGAAAAAAATGCCAATAGATGTGGTAAATATTCTCACAAGACAAATTGTTGCGTGTCTATTGTTAAGAGGCTCTGTGTCAGTATAAACTATAAAATCAAAAATGGCTTCTCAAAGGTGAGGAGATAAGTAGTTTTCTTTCAAATTCTGCTAGAGTCAAGAGATATGCATGGGCTCAAGAGAGGGCCTAGCAGTTAAGGTACTTGCCTGCAAAGCCTAAGGACCCAGGTTCAATTACCCAGAACCCACGGAAGCTAGATGCACATGGTGGTGTATGCATCTGGAGTTCATTTGCAGTGGCCAGTGGCCCTGGCTTTCCCATTCTCTCTCTCTATCTCTGTCTCTAATAAATAAGTAAATAATATTAAAAAAGAGATATTCATAAAAAAACATTATATTATCCTTGTAGTTGGAAACAAGTATATAATAAGAATGCAAAAAGCAAAGATTTACAAATGTTTCATATGAAAAGTGCTTAAAATATCTTTAAGTTTCCTCCACGAAAATTTTGCCATGAAAATATTTTTTATGTTATTTATAGAATAGAAAGTGTGACTGTGAAGAGGTTGTTCAGTGAATAAGACAAAGAATTATAGTTTAAAAGACTACTTTCATCTGGATACAGAAATGAATTTTTAAAATATTTATTTATTTATTTATTTATTTATTTATTTATTTATGAGAAAAAGAAGCAGATGGAGCAAGAGAATGGGTGCACCAGTAACTCTAGCCACTGCAAATGAACTCCAGATGCATATGCCATCTTATGCCTCTGGCTTTATGTGGCTACTGGGGAATAAAACCGGGGTTGTAATCAGCAAATAAATCGTATATGACTCTTAACCTTCAAGCTTAAGTTCAACTGGAGAACAAGGTACAGAGAAGCATTGCACACAGTGTAAACAAACGCAAACCTTTTGGGAAACCCGTTCTTGTTCATTTTTGAGAACGTCTTGCCAGAACTGATGTCACTCTGAGTATAATCATTCTGTTAGAATTTTTGTAGAGTTTTTCTATTTAAACAAACTAATCAAAACCATATCATTTTATAATTGTATTCCTGACACACTATGATTGTTCTGAATAAAGGCAAACTCTGGGAAGTTAAGAGCATTTGGCTGCTCTTGACTTTCAGATCCTCTGCAGGAACTCATCTGTTTCTATTTCTTCTTCTGTGGCTCCATACCTGAATACCTTCACTGGGTCCTTTGGATTTGCTGACAAGCACTTTAAGTGCTAAGCCATCTCTCCAGGCCCAGAGAGAATTTTGATGAGCAATACAAGCAGAGCTCTTTATCATTAAGTAATGTTTGTCAAAGTGCCAATTACTTCCTATTGCTAAAAATACTTGAGAAAGTTGAGTTTAAGGGAACATTCACATTATTATAAGACTTGACATGATGATAAGTATAATTTTTATATGTTCTGCCATAGCATGCTTAAAGATGAATGCTGCTATTTGATGGCCATGAAATCTAGAAATTTGTCTTAATAATCTTACAAATCCTGGTATTTCCAAGAAGAGAAAAAAAATGTTTTCATTTGTGTTGCTCAAATTTTTAAAAAATCATTATTTTATGACCATGGAAATATTTCCGTAACAATATATAAGGAAGAACATGTATAAAAGGAAGGCTTTTAGCAATATAAGTTAATTGTAAATTAAGATTAAAAGTTAATCTGGGGCTGGAGAGATGTGTTAGCAATCAAGGTGCTTACCTGCACATCCTAAGGACCTAAGCTTGATTCTCCAGATCCCACACAAGCCAGACGCACAAAGGTGAGGCAAACACAAGGTCACACACGCCCACAAGGTGGCACAAGCATTGGGAGTTCAATTACAGTGACTGAAACCCTGGCACACCATCCTCTCTCTATCTCTCTAAAAAATAAATAAAAATAAATAAATAAATGAAAAACTTTTGTGACATGAATATTTGAGACATTATTTGTGGGGTAGAAACAAATTTTCAATTGTACATTTCTAAATATTTCTGAATATTGTACTAAATTAATGATAAACTCTTTTAGAAATGTTAACACTTTTATTTGTTTATTTATAATGCACCATGCAAAACAAAGAGGATATAGTATTGACAAACATATGGGTGAAGACTGAAATATAGAACAAATGACTTTGAACATATTTGGCTGTAATTGATGATTATATTTACCAATGCTATTTTTGTTAAGATTTAATAAATAATTAAGAGTTAAATAAGCAGAAGATACTTTAAATTAGAGTATTTTGATAATTTGTTAAAAGAAGATAAACTACATTCTAGAAGAATGTTTAAATGCCTAGGAGTCAAACAAAATAGAACGCAAGAAATTAAAGAAGGACCTATATAATGCTGGTAAATGATTTATTTTTCTATTCTATCCTAAGATTAAAGATTAAAATGAGAGTTTTCACCAAAAAAGTTTATGCGACCAGATTTCTGTTCTGAGTAGTTAATATTCTGATTTAGTAGTAAAGTTTATACTGGCATAATCCTGACACAAAGGAGGGCACTTACTATTTGGCAAATGCAAAAGTGATTTTTGTGCTATCCAAAGAAATGATGGCTGGAGAGATTGCTTAGAAATTAAGTATACATGTTCGATTCCCTAAGTACTCACATAAGCCAAATGCACAAGGTAGAGATCCCCCTGGATTTCATTGGCAGTGGCTAGAGATCCTTGCATGCCCATTCTCTTTCTATCAACCTCTCTCTCATAAATAAATAAATGAATAAATAAATAAATAAATAAATAAATAAATAAATAAATAAAGTTTTTAAAAATAAAGAAAATGAATGAATGTATGCAAAAGTTTTCTAGTAGGTAGATCAGCCACACTATAGCCAGCAGCTTATAGAAAAGATATGCTGAATTGGTGGTGATGCCTATCCAGCTAAGAAAGTGCCGACTTTGAGTTCATTTGGAGCATTATAAATATTTTTTCCCTTTGAGATACCTAAGGGTGTTTTCCAAACAGATGCAGGACATACCTCAATACCACACATAGAACAAAACTGCTCCCATATAGAGATCCGCCAATATCAGGCAGCTACATAAAAATGGGGTGGCTGAAAGTCAATACAGAAAGTTATGTGAAAACAGGTTCTGAATTCTATTGTGACTTTAAACTTGTAATTGCTAAGTGGTTCAAATTACAATATAATCTAAAAAGATTAGCCTGGACTCCCATTTCAGAAGTGTTTCAACATTTCTCTATGTCTTCCCTCTTTCTTATTCTCTTTCTCTTGCAAGGACATGTAAGGGTGTGTGAAAGAAATCTTAAGTATTTTTAAAATTTCTATTTTTTTAATTATCTTAAATTTTCTTGTAGATCCTTTCTTTTGTAGATTGTACTTTTTTTCTTGGTGTTTTGAGTTCACAACTCTGCCTCAGCCTCCCAAGTGCTGGAATGACAGGTATCCAACACTATACCTAGCTCATCAATTGAATTTCTTATTGATCAGTAAAATAATTCTTAAAGTGTGCAGCTAGTCAGCATCCCCATAAACTATGAAGTTCAATAAACGGGTATTGCATTGTATATCAGGGTATTTGTAAATTGTTATTTGCTTTGGCATCAGGTTACAAATGGAATTCTAAATTATAGATCTAAAAGGACCAGTGAATCATGCCTTAAAACATCATTTGCAATATAAACTCTTACCTTTAAATAGTCACTATCATTAAATATTAGTTCTAATAAAAATGTGCCCATATTCTCTCTTTCAATTTTCTTTGACTATTGCTCAACATATAATTGATCTTACTAAGGTAGAAACTGTGCATTACTTACCATATCTTTTATAGACACTGTTCATTTATTCCTCTCTGCAAAAGGACAGATATGCCAATGTAGTAGTATCATCCTCAAGTAAACCCTTATGAAGATTGATAAATATTCCAAAAGTCCACTATCTCTTGCCCATCAGTGCAGATGACTCTGAAGGATATCTCACATCATATCTCCCAGTCCCTCATCAGGATTGAGCTGGAGTTGCCCAAACAGTAATCTGTTCACTAATGCCAGATTTATTTATCTATTTGCCTCCCTATCTGGTGTCCTACCACTGGGATAATTTCCTAACCCAGCAAAAGACATTCCTGAAAACGTCTTTATGATTATGTGTATATATCAATCAGATCTCCTGAGAGAAATAGAACCAATTAGATATAAATATAAAGAGCAGTTTACTTTAAGGAATGGTTGGAATGGTTCTTGTGAGGTTGAGACTGACAAACCAAACAATACATAGGGTGAGTTAGCAATCTAGATAAAGGACAGACTCATGGGCCCACTGGCCTGGCTCAATCCTGATACTAATGGCCTCAATATCAAGAGGTGATGGCTTGTTCTAGCCCAAGGTTGGCAGGCACAGAATCCAAGAAAACTTTATGTTGCCATTCCAGTCCTGAGTTAGTCATCTGATATATACTGTAATGAAATTCCTGATATAACAGTTTAATAAGACAGGGTATAATTTAGCTCTTGGCTTCTTCCAATGTCCATTATCTTTTGGCTTTGTAGTTTTGAACCTGAAATGTCACAGGATGTCATGGAAGGAACATGTGGAAAATGAAGCTTGTTAACCTTAGTGAGCTTGGAAGAAAAGAGAAAGAGAGCTGGGTACAGTGGTGCACTCTTTAAATCCCAGCATTCCAAAGGCAGAGATAGGAGGGTCAGTGTGACTTTGAGGCCACCCTGAGACCACATAGTTAATTCCAGGTCAGCCTGGGATGCAATTAGTCCCTACCTCAATAAAACAGAAAGAGAGGGCTGGAGAGATGGCTTAGTGGTTAAGGTGCCTGCCTGCTAAGCCTAAGAACCCAGTTCCAATCACCAGGTCCCACGGTTTAGCCAGATGCAGAGACGCAAGGGTGCAATGCCACACTTGACCACAAGGGGGCACATATATCTGGATTTCATTCATAGCAGCTGAGAGACTGCTGTCACGCCCATCTCTATCTCTGTCTTTCTCTCTCTGTGTCTGTCTCCAAAAATAAATAAAATAATTTTAAAATTAAAAAAAAAAAAAAAAAAAAACAGAGAGGGGGGATTGGCCTTGGTCCCAGTGTTTCCTAACTTCCATCCAATGGGCCCACACATTTGTCACACACTTTCTGTCACCTCCCAATACTAGTTGATGACAAAGGTTTAAATAGCTGGTTTTGGTAGGACATTTTAAATCTAACTTATATTAAAACTAAAAGCAGAAAAGAATGCCAAATCCCAGCTCAAGCAACACTGAGCTGTGAAAATTTTCTCTTGCCTAGGGTTGGGTCATGTTTGGATTCTTCTTGATATCCAACTGGACTGCATGAGGCAACACCCACATTATGGAAAACAATCTGCTTATTCAGTCCATAGATGAAAATATTAACTTCTACAAAAATACTGTCTTGGAAACATCTTGAATGCTCTTTGACCAAATTATCTAGACACTCCAAGGTTATTCATGGTGACATAGACAATTAACCATCACAGATACACAAATTAGCCCAGTCTGTTTCCCAGAATCAATCTTTTCTTCTAATTATTCTCTAACCATTTTCCTATAAATAACACTTTCTTTTTGAAAAATCAAAGGAGCTGGGCCTGGTGGCACATGCCTTCAATCCCAGCACTGAGGAGGCAGAGGTAGGAGGATCTCTATGAGTTCAAAGCCATCCTAAGACTAAATAGTAAATTCCAGGTCAGCCTGGGCTAGAGTGAAACCTTACCTTGAAAACCAGAAAATAAAATAAATAAATAAATAAATAAAACAGAGGAAAACAAATTTGATTGAAAAATCAAAGGATATTAAGCCTAAGTTTGACTAAAATACCTTTAACCCAGCATAATTAGTATTCACCTTCCCCTTTTAGAAATGTCCTACTTAGATTCCAAATTGTGTGTTATTCCTAATCAAATATGTTAACAGTAATAAAAATAAACACTTATATTTTTATTTAATATTTTTATATTAGTGTAATAAAAGTGTCCATATTTCTTTGAATTACTTTTTCTTCTTTCATCATTTTATATTGCAAAAATTTACCATGACATTAATGGAATTATTTTTTGTAAGCAAACTACCATTTTTGGATATCCATTTTTCATGTGTATGTGTGAGTTGAGGATTGAACTCAGGGCCTTGCACACAATAGGCAAGTGTTTTAGTACTGACATACATCCCTGGGGCTTGAAATCTTACAACTAGCTCAAACTTGAGTTAAATTTGCAATCCTCTTACTTTAGCCTCTCTGGCTCTGAAATTAAATGTGTTCCTTTCCTTAAATGACTGAGAATGTTTAAATAATTTCAAAATATTATACAAGATATTCTTCAAACAATAACTTATTATTTTATTCTTGAGAAACCACAGTCATTTTTTTTTTTGTAAATAAGATAACTAACTTTAAAATTATGCAATTGACTGATGCTAATTTAAGTAGCTTCAAAGTCAGAGATTAAACATAATGCCAGCTGGGTTCCATTCCTCTATCATGTCCATAGGAATAGTGAGAATAACTGAGAATCACTGACTATCTGGAGAGGTCAGAGCCTAGCAGGTTTATTGTAAATGATGTGGAGATAAAAGGGAAAGCAACTAACTTATACACTGTGGGTCACAAATCCCAAGAAAAGAAAAATCCGATAGAGAAATTAGTGCTACTAAATTTTATTTTTCGTTTATTCTATGAAATATGTGCTTTGGTATTGATGAAAGAATGTCACATAATATATAATTTATGGATAAAAATGTCCTAGAGATTTCTTGAATCGTCTTCCACTAAGGTTGATTTTATTACATGGAAATAAATGCTTTTCTAACAATTATGTGTTAGCATAGACAACCGAATGTTAACTTTTAGCAACATTATAAATAGCTATTTGAAGTGACTTGCTGACTGTACTTTAGAGCAAACAGCATGTGCTAAATGCTATATTATTGCAAAAGCATTTTGCATAATGCTTCTCAGACAGTAGTTGATCTTAGTTCACTGGGGGTTCCTCATTGTGAGTCCCTAGTAGTCCTACAACAATGAAATCGTTGATATTCAAATGCACATGAATGCATTCACTTCACAATAATAGTATTCATAGCCATCTATAAATAGTTGAAGAAACAATTGTATGAAATACTTGATATTCATCGAAACCACTTTTTGCGATTTCACTTTTAAATTCAGACTAAGATATCCAGATAGTTTTGTTAGACTTGCATAGAGTACCAAATCTGTCTGTCTACAATTATATGAAATGTAAGAAAAATCAAGTATTCAGATGGTACTGTTACTAGACATATGGTATTATCTATGATTAATGACCTTCCCCACTGTTCTTTCTTTTTCTAGATACACCATCAGTAAAAATTATACCATCCACTCCTTTTCCACAAGAAGGACAGTCTTTAACTTTGACTTGTGAATCCAAAGGGAAACCACTGTAAGTTTTGCATGAGTAATAACGTTTTTCTTCTATCTTGTTGTGATTGCAAATTATAACTAGAAATCTTTTTATCTCCCCTTTATCAGGCAACATGATCTCTAGAAAAATAAATAACATTAAATTGTGTCTTAATAAGTATGCATGAGAAAGACACTTTTGTGATTTTTTTTTTTTTCGGTGCTGAGGACCGAACCCAGGGCCTTCACTCATCCACTGAGCTAAATCCGCAACCCCGAGAAAGACACTTTTGTAGTGTCATCTGGATATGTGTGTGGATCAGTTTCTAACTGTATTTTTTTTCTTTTCTGTTCCTGTTGAGTGTATGTGTGTATGTACATGTTTATAAGTTATTTGAAATGAAAGTAGTATAGGCTTAAAGAGTCAGTGTTTATAGTATATTGGTGAATGTTATGAATTTATGCCCACACATTTCATGACAATCTGAAAATGCTAAAGTATTTTCAAACATGCCCAAAAACAAAAGAGAAAGAAGAGAGAGGATGAAAACATAAGAAAGGGAAATAATGACAGAAGGTAAAAAAAAAAAAAATAAAAAGGTTGTAATATTCAGGGGTTTAAAATAAAAGAAAGAAATAAAAAGGGCTGGAGTGATGGCTAAGCAGTTAAGGCCCTTGCCTGTGAAGCCTAAGGACCCATGTTTGATTCTCCAGGTCATACATAGGCCAGACACCCAGGTGACATATCTGACACATCTGCAAGGTCATACATGAGCACAAGGTTGCACACACATCTATAGTTTTATTGCAGTGGCTGAAGGCCCTGGCACACCAATTCTCTTTCCCTCCCCTCCTAAAAAAATGCAGAAAAAATTCAAGAATATGTTCTGATAATTGATAAACAGAATAAGGAGAATTTTTTTACTTACAACTATAGCAGTAAAAATATGTAGGAATAAAATAATCAAATCAAGATGAAGGAAACAATTTTGTTTCATCTCCTAGTAAGAGACACTTAAAATGTATATGTAGAAACTTGGAAAATAATCACAATGTATGCAAGAAAGCAAGGTGAAAATGGGTAAAAGATATATAAAGTCCTTAGAAGTTCATGTTTGCATGCTTAAATGAAATTCCATTGTTTCTCAGTGATACACTCTTCATCCAATGCCTATTCTCCACAGTAAAACATTACTTAGTGATAGGCATAATTGAATTGTGAGGCTTATGAGATCATATGTTCATGTATTCCACATCATTTGCTTCAAATGTAGTTGATTATTTGTTCCTTGTCTTGGGTCTTTGGGGTGTGGTCATGTAGAAATAAGCTTTGTGTGTATAATATCCTTCTATTGCAGAAGAATTCATAAAACAGTAATCTCATATTTTATTAAAGCATACAAAGGTTTTGGAAATAGAAATTATCACCTTTCTCAGAAAATATTGAGTGAACTTTCTCAAAGGATGCTGAGTATCATGCCATAATCAGAAAAATGGAATAACAAAATTTCCCTATTACATATGAGAGAAAGTTTAGCCTCAAATGTATTAGGCACTTTTTTTCTTATTTATGAAGATTTTAGATTGGTGATACAGGATTGATGCTCAAACTTCATAGTCTTGCTTCTATTTCAATAGTTGAGTCTAAATTGCCACTTATATTTAGCCAGCTTTACTTCCAAATGCCTAGGGTGAGGCCCAGGATGATTTTTGACACTGGAAGGAAGTCCTCATGGTTCAGCATGAAGAATGGGCCGTGGTTAGGAAAATGTTACATTCCCTGGTCTCCAGGATTGCTTCTCTAAGACACTTGTTCCTGACACTCATTGCTGACACTTGTCCAGCTACTACTGCACTAACCATTTTTAAAATTAGTTTATGACCATATATTTTTAAAAATCTCATTCATATAGTACCTTTGAGAAATTAGCTAAGGGATGAAAATACAGAAATTCTGCCTTTATCTCCACAGGCCCCAAGTTGATAATATATATTCTGTGGTCCACAAACAAAAGTGTATTAACTTATTCTCCTGTACTATATTTTTCACCTCCAGCTTTCCTTTTTTATGTTATTTTCATTCAGCCAGCCAGGCATTTGGCAATGAAGGTAGTCTACTTTGTTGATTCCTTCCTTGGTTAAACACTGCTTGCTTTTCTTCTTCCTAATCTAGAAATCCACTTGTTTCCACTTTCCCAAAGTAACATTTCCAATAGATAAAAACATTAACCTCTTTAAAGACAGTTTAGCTAGTAGCATCTCTGTGGTTTATATCTTCAACAGTGCCAGATGGAGTAGATAGGGCAGAAAACAAGGGAAGATGGAAAAGAAACAAACGGATTGTCCCAGAAGGAAATTTTCCCCATCATAAAGAAAATAGTTTTACTCAAGCTCAGAGAACACAAGGTCAATTGCAATGGATAAATCAGGGGGTTTGTAAGTGGTAGGGAAGGAACAGACTCACTGACGTGAAGACCACCCACTCAGAAGATAGATTATAAGATATGGAAAAGAGATGATAAACATTTCACAACAGAAATGTTAAAAGAGAACATGATTTTAAAAAAGTAGAGAGCCGGGCGTGGTGGCACACCTTTAATCCCAGCACTTGGGAGGCAGAGGTAGGAGGATCACCATGAGTTCGAGGCCACCCTGAGACTACATAGCTAATTCCAGGTCAGCCTGGACCACAGTGAGACCCTACCTTGAAAAACAAAAAAAAAAAAAAAAAAAAAAAAAAAAAAAAAAAAAGTAGAGAAATTGGCTATATTTAGGATACATTCAACATAATGGTAATGGAATGTAAGTGTGTGATATCCCAGGTATCCACCGGGCAGTTTGAAATTGCATAGATTACTTGGGTAATCACCATGCTAGTTCCGCTCCATTACTTTGCAGTGATTGCACCTGAGTCCTCGTTTTGTTATTCTGGCATCCCAAAGAAGCAATCAGACAGTTTAGCAGTCAATTGTTTCCCCAAACACTTCATTCTATTATCTTTACTCTTTACCTGAAACACTTCTAATGAGCAAGAAAGAATGAATGTGTAACATAATAATTTCTATCCATCTCGTATGTGATTTGAATAAAAACATTAATCCATTGTCACATCTTTATAGTTTCTTAAAAATGTATGTTTGACCAACTTACGATTTAATGAAGAAGGCAGCATTTATCAATATTAGGTACATTGCTCATAGACAAAATGGCACCATTATTTTTTGTTTGAGTCACACAATGATTCTGTGGTTTAAGTTGCTTTGAGACTCATGTTTGTAACCTGCCCTCTGAATGTTAATGTTGTTTTCCTTGTTCTAAATGGGAGGGCCCCAGTGACTGTTTATGAACAATCATGCCTTATTTGCCTGCTTTGGACTAGTGCCTTTTGCCATTTTCCTGTGGAACAGCTGCATAACTTGGGCCAGAACCAAATTTTTCCACTTGACATTACTATAGAGGCATTCTATTCTTTCCTTAAAAGAGAGATTACTGTACATGTTTGTCTATTGTCTTAATTTTTGTTTAAAGTAGGGACCAAGCTAATGCCAGCCACTTTTCTTTCAAGTCCCCAGAGTTTCTGAAACCCTCCTCTTTCTTTGGCTGAATTCCCAGACAGCTTTTAGACAGAAGCATTATCCATTTATAAAAGTGGAGTAAAAAAAAAAAAAAAAAAAAACTTTATATTACATTAAAGCCATGACCTTAAACAGTGTGGGGTTACCCATGCATGCCTTGACTAGTAAGTTATCAGTCATTTTAATCCAATATTTAACACTTTGATTTTTCTTTAAAAAAAAGCAACGGGACATTTTCTAGTCAGGTCAATGAGTATTTGGTATTTATTCTATAAGAAAAAATAATAGTAGGATTTAATAAAATTTTCCGTACATCTATCACAATGTTTGTATTGTACTTAGTATTTTACCTCCCAATAACCACTATTTTTCTTTTGTTCTTGGCATAAATCTAGTATGCATAATTGCACAGAGAACAACATACCTACTCTGTATGAAAAGAAAGATTTTAATCTCCAGGAAGACAGATCACATGCCATATAGCAAATAGTGAGGTGCTGGAAAGGAACAATTACATGTCATTTCAAATATGATCAAGAATTAAGAAAGAAATCTGACATGTCCATAATATTGTTTTTTTCTATGAAAATAATAGAAGATTGTTTCAGAAGAAAAAAGTTAAGTCACAATATTTTATATAAGGTCAGTTTTTTTTTATTTTCATTTTAACAGACTTCTTCACAAGTCTCAGGTTGTTTACTAATTTTTATAAAATCTAGTTAGTGAGAAGCAATCACATGGCAAACCAGGAGTTAATAAAGGTAAGCCATCATCCAGAGAGAAATATAGTTCACTAAAATAAGAAAGATAAATTGAAATCAAAATACAGTTCTATAATGTAGATTCTAATTATTACATATTTTATTAAACAATATTTGAATTTTTTCCTGCTCTACACTACTCAGAAAACATTGTAATTAATCATCAAGGTATGTCCTTATGTCTATGGCTATCAGCCTAGAGAGGTGACTCAGTGATTAAGTGTGCTTCTTGCACAAGCATGAAACCCGACAGGGCCCAAGTTTGAATATACAAAACACACATAAGTAACTGTTCAAACAAGTCCATAACCCCAGTACTATGGGGAGCAGATACTGGAAAATCATAGAAGCCTGAAAAAGACAAACTCTAGAATCAGTAAGAGAATTAATTAGTAAGAGATATTAGGCAGAAATGGGCAGGTGAGTGGTAGAGGGGGACACCCAATGTTCTTCGGCAACTTCAGTAAGCACAAAGGGGACCACAGGCCAGTTCATTGATTGCCATATCAGCACATAGACAGACATACAAAACAATACAAAACACACACACACACACGCACACATCATATACCAGAAAATAAATGCTACATATATGCATAAAAAACTCTGCTAATATCCATGGCCTTAGTGATTTTGAGTGGACCATTAAACCAAAGAAAGTAATTTATTTTTTTTTTAATTAAAAAAAAAAAAAAAACTTTGACTTTAAAAGAGTTTTAGATTCAGAGGAAAACTGAGCATTAACTAGAGAATTCCCACATACCCTGTTCTCACAATTGACAAGGGAAGCATAGCTTCTGCCACCCACGGCCCAGGACAGTGTTTTCTTTGAATCACATTTTTCATCATTAGGACAGTAAGTCCACCAATTTACACTAAGCTTCACACTTTTTCAAAAAGTATACTTGAGGCCGGGAAAATGGCTCAGGGGCCTATATGCATCCCATTCAAGGCTGAGGACCAGAGTGAGGATTCCAAGTGGCTATGCTAAGTGTTGGTGGAACTTATATGTGCCTGTAATCCCAGATCTGGGCTAGACAGAGACAAGAAGATCTCTAGGATTTTCAGGAAATTTATCTCACTGAATCAGTTAACTCTGGGATCAGTGAGAGAACCTTTCTTAACAATATGATACAGATTACTTAGGAAAACACCTGAACTCACTCTCTGGCCTCCGCATACATGCATATTTTCTCGCATGTACCCCCACACAGACACATACAAACATGGGGACACATTCATGTACAACATACATATAAAGCTGCAAACCCTATTTTAATATCTAAATTAAGAATGTCATAATTAATACATATTTAAAGATTAATGACAATGAACAAGAAATTTTTACCTTTAAGTGACTTAATAAATAAACTAAGAAGATTCTAAATTGGCACTTGGTCAAGGAGTTAACCTACAATGCATCTCACTAATTTTTAGACCCAAATCTTAAATATGTTTTAGTTCCATGTTGTTACTGGTCTAATGCAGCAACTCTGGAAACTGTGTTATTGCAGATATCATGTAAGATTTCAAAAAGTCATGTTTTTAAGTTAAATAGACACATTCCAGGTCAGTGACATTTAAAATCTTGTATGAGTAAAATAGATCCAGATTGAACGCAGGGAAAAAACAGATAATGTACCCAAGCTCACATGAGTTTAAATAACAGTAAAAGTAAGAATAAATAACAATCAGAGAAGGCAGGGGCAAGAGCCCCCTTTCAAGTACAATATAAAATATGGGAACTGGAAGACTGGAAAATTTCAGAGAATGGTTTTATAATAATGTACTTTAATAGTGAGGTAGAACAACTATAGGAAAACTTGGAAGGACTGTGTAGGGTGAATAATAAGTCCTGGTTGCACAAGTGTAGAAATTCTTACAATTCCAGGAAGTATTACTGGTATGGAATAGAGAAGTTACCAACTGGCAAGCTTTAATGAAGAATAAAACACAAAAAAGGGGCAAAGTTCAAAGCAATGCAAACTTAGAAACTGGCATGTCTCATGAGTTGTTAAAAATCCACTATGCTGGGCTGGAGAGATGGCTTAGCGGTTAAGCCACATGCCTGTGAAGCCTAAGGACCCAAGTTCAACTCTCCAGGTGCCAAGTTAGCCAGATGCACAAGAAGGCACACATGTCTGGAGTTCATTTTCAGTGGCTAGAGGCCCTGAAGTGCCCATTCTCACTCACCCTCTCTCTCTCTTTCCCTCTCTCTGTCTCTAATAAATAAAAATAAAATCTTTAAAAAATAAGGTCTTATTTTAGCATTACTTTCCAAATGTTCTCATTTTCAATTGTCTTCTAGAAACTATACAGCTACCTTATGGTAAAGGTTTACAATTGTAAATTCTGTGTTGTAAATGAAGGAAATTATGTCTCACAGAGGTTACACGACCCTCCACAATGTGATAATTGGTAGAGTTAAAAACACAGATGGTCTTGCTCACTCAGTATTTTCAATTTTTTTTTAAATTTTTTAAAATTTATTTGCAAGCAGAGTGAGAGAGAGAAAATTGAGAGAGAGAGAGAGAAAGAGAGAATGGGCACACCAGGGCCTCTAGCCACTGCAAACAAACTCCAGATGCATGTGCCCCTGATGCATCTGGTGTACTTGGTTCCTGAGTAATCAAATCTAGGTCCTTTGGCTTCCCAGGAAAATGCCTTAACTGCTAAGCCATTTCTCCAGCCCTACTTTCAATTCTTGTAACAAAGAGATTTTTCACAATAAGCTTGTGAGGTTGCAAGAGTTATGGAGATTTTGTGAAGGTTTGAAAGCTCAGTCAGTAAAGAACTACCTTTGCAAACATAAGGACCTGAGTTTGACAGTAGTTTGCACTTGAAATTCAATGCTGTCTTGGCAGATACTGGCCCACCAGTCTCATGTAACTGGTGAACTCCAGGTCAGTGAGAGTCCTTGTCTCAAAAAACATCAGAACAAGCCTGTAATGAACAGCAGAAATTGTTCTCTAATGTACACACACACACACACACACACACACACACACACACACACACACACCTGCATGGATGTGAACATAACACACACACCTAGAATAACTGGTTTACAGGCATTTCATAAGCTGTCTTCCCAAGATATAATAAAATAGTTATAAAACTCGGGCTGGAGAGATGGCTTAGTGGTTAAGGCGCCTGCCTCCTAAGCCTAAGAACGCTGGTTCCAATCTCCAGCGGTTGCAATCTCCATGTCCCATGTTTAGCCAGATGCAAAGTGATGCAAGGGCGCAATGCTGCTCTTGACCACAAGGGGGCACACACATCTGGATTTCATTCGCAGCAGCTGAGGGGCTGCTGGAGCGCCCATTTCTATCTGTCTTTCTCTCCCTCTCTCTCTCTGTCTGTCTCTCTCCACACACACACACACACACACACACACACACACACACAAAAAAAAGTTGTAAAACTCAAAACTGCATTAGATATGGGATTACTATCTAAAGAAGTTCTATGTGGACCTATATGTGTCTCAATAGTCTGTCTACCTAGATTACATGATTATATAAGCCACAGTTATTTTTCACTAAATTCATTTGATTTTAGGAAGCATATTGTTATGTTTGATGTTGATATAAAATGATATCTATAAAACATTAGCAATACAAATATATTTCTAATTAAATATAATGTGGTGGAAAGCCCTAGAATGTCCACAATATAAGTGGAAGATTAAAAGCAAATCCTAAGAGTAGATATTTCTTATTAAATATTATACATGTTACCAAAATAATTTCCAGCATAAATATCATGAAAGTACCTTTGTAATATAGGGCCATATGCCAATTGCTTTAGGTAATGTAGTTTTTTTTTTTTTTTAATTTTTCTTGCATTGATATGGAATTTAGAATAATAGTCTCAATTAATTAACTGAATGCTAAAGACAATGTAGTTATTTTTTTTTTTTCTGAAATTCTTTCAAGAACATAATACTGGGGAATTATTTCAAAGTTTCCATATTAAATATAGAGCCACATTTTGTCCTTCCCATATGAGTCCATTTTCTAAAGCCCATATGGTCTTTACTTCCATCTCATGGTTTCAAATTTAATCACATGTTGACTGTCTAGAAACGCACAAGTGGTTGTCTTGGAAATGAGAATGAATATTTTGGTTTTATTTGTGAAATAAGAAGCTGACTTTCAGTAATCTCCACTGCTGTTATTTAGGCTGGGCATCTGTGGAATGCTGGGCATTCAGTCTTTTTCAATTAAGCTTTCCAGTGTCTGGGGAAAGTCCCATAAGAGGCTGAAAATCCATAGTTATATATCCATTGAGAATATACACATTTTTGAACATTTCTAGGGAGGCACGTTTCTTAAAACAAAAGGCCAATTATTTTAAGGGATTATGTAAATGTTCAGCTGGAAACCATACCACAAAAATATCTCAATATATTTAAGACTCCATTGTGGAATGGTGACATTTATGTAGTCTACCCTTTCAGGGCAAGTTTTTTTTTTTTTTTGGCTTCTATGTTTAAAAATATGTGTCATGGTTTTATATTAATTATTAATTATGAGGATATGTGATTTTTAAATTTTACATAATGATCTCTAAACATTACATGTATGTTTATATAATAGAATATTCATCAACATGTTAACTCTGGGAATATTACAGAAACAAATCATTCTTACTATTAAAAAGTAAATTGTTGAATTTATTTATAAATTATAATGTTATCTGTAGTCCACAGCTTCAGGTTCATTGAGATGAACTTCCAGATGAGGCACAGTTATGGAGGAAGGGATTTACTGAAGCTTACAGATCCAGGGGAAGTTTCATAATGGCTGAAGAAGTTTGCTCCTCTTAAATGAGCAAGCAGAGAGAGAGAAAAGCCAAAAGCTACACAGCACAGCACACTTCAGGAACTTCCGCTAGACATACTTTGCATATCTTTAGATTGAAATCTCAAACCCACTACCACACCTTAAGATCTGCCCAGTGACACTGCCTCTAGCCAGGTGCTGCAGATGCAGACTATAAACTAATAAAACACTGAATATATTGGGGGTCATCTATTCACACTACCACACTATCTTATTGTACAACAAATAAGCTAATATGCCTGTTAGTAACCAGTAAAATTTACTGAGAAAGTGATTGTTTTGTGCCTGTTATGCCAACTGCTGACTATTTTGATTCTCATGTCTGCCAAATATATGGAGGAAAGGAAATGTTTAAAATTAATTCAGAATCATTATAGAAGTTTGGCATTGTTTTAATAATCAAAAAGAAGTGCTGGAAAGATGGCTTAGCAGTTAAAGTGCCTGCCTGGTAAGCCTAAGAACCTGGTTCCAATCTCCAGGTCTCATGTTTAGCCAGATGCAGTGTGATGCTGGGGCACAATGCCGCACTTGCCCACAAGGGGGCACACACATCTGGATTTTGTTCACAGCAGCTGAGAGACTGCTGGTGCACCCATCTCTATCTGTCTTCCTCTCCTCTGTCTCTGTCTGTGTCTCTCTCCAAAAATAAAAATAAATAAATAAATAAAATAAAATAAATAATCAAAAAGAAAATTCTTACTCCTAGAAAAGCCTTTTGTTCAAAGAAAATTAAAAAAAAAATCTTGCATGACACATGTTTCTTACATGTATGACATGCAAAAGGAAAAGAAATTACACAGAAGAAAAACAGAAAAACAAAGGAAAGGAGATGTCACGAAGCATATGTAGAGCAAGATTTCTGTTTGTGTTCATGTGTTCTCCGATATGTTTTCTAATGTAAGACACCTGAAAAGGTTTAAAATTTATCATACTGAAAAACAACCACATTAACGCGGGATCTTGAGGACATTATCAACGAGCATGCTGTCTAAGTTGCATTCAGCTTTACTCCACAAAAAAATTGTTCAGAGCTAGACAGGTGGCTTAGAGGTTAAGGTGCTTGCCTGCTAAACCAAAG